>JACVVK020000029.1:1320000-1425000 GCA_018292915.2 Batillaria attramentaria | reverse complement strand
GACGCGTCTCGTGGAATGTACTGCGTTTGATGCAGCTGGCTGTTTGAGCCAGATACTGGCAGGTTTTTTGACTAAATTGAGGGATGGCATTGTTCAGAGGGGATACTGACACTGCGTGATCTGCCGGGTGGTGGTGGTGGTGGTGGGGGGGGGGGGGGGGGGTGTAATGTACAGTGTCTTTGGGAGGGGGGGGGGGGGCTCTGCACGACTTCGGTGTTCTGTTTATTTTGATGAGATGTCATGATTCATATACAGTGTATTTTATTCAGACTGTTTGTAGAGTAACTTGACTTAGATGCACATTTTTCTTGCCATGTTCAGGTTGGTCATACCAAACATCTGGTTGCAGTACTATAGCGCAGTGGTACATACATCGTTACATGTGAGTGTGTGCGTGTCTCTCTATTTTGTTTGCGTGTGTACATGTTTTCTTAGTGTGGTACATTGCGGTTAATTTTGTTTCAGAAATATTCATGTTGATTTGTGCTTATTTGTAGTTTTTAGCAACACTGAGCATGTTGAGAACTAACCAAAGTATAGTCAAACAGTTTCCATTAAAAAAATAAAGTTCATTTGTTCTAACTCTCTTTCTCTCTCCTTCTCTCTTTCTCTCTTATTTTAAAATTTTTCGCTTCATACATTCCAAGCTGCTCCAAGTATTACTGTGACTTATTTCACCATCAGTACTGCAGGTGATTAACATATACATGACATACATATGTACATGTATACATTTGTAGGTATTTGTTCTCCTAAACCTCTGCGGACAACTGTTTATATCGGAACTTTGATCATCAACGGGGTCCATGATGGCAGACCAGCAACAACAGCAACAGCAGCAGGCTGTACAACAACCTCCCCAACAGCAGCAACAACAACAACAGCAACAACATCCACAACAGCAGCGTGCCACTGTGGCTGGCTCGTCAGCTACTATAACACAACCACCACAACCAGTCATGGCGACGGCCAATACGCTAAGGTCACCAACCCCTCTGCCGCAGCTACAGGTGTTGCCGGGGCCAATGTCAAACCCTGCGTACCTCTCCCAATTCCCGTACAATCAGCAGTTCATGTTGCAGAATGCTGCCGCTGTTCAAGGTAACTACCTCAGCCTTTTCTTTACATGCAGTGATGCACGGTGAGCACTAGACATCCCCCCTCCCCCCACCCCTCGTGATCGTGGTCAGATTCTCTAGCTAAGTAGCTTTCGGAATAATCATGATCTCAGGTGTAGCCTAACATCAGCCAACACACATGTATGTCAATGTCTCTTGAAAGGAGTAACTCTGTCAAAGGAGTTTGAATATTTTGCTCCAAGAATTTGTCACAGCTGAATTGACCGCACCTGTCTAGCACCATGTGCATCCCATGATATGCAAAATAAGAAAATGACGTAAACTACCCACCCACACAGTATGACATCATTTGTTTTGGGTAACACTATTATTTGCGTGTTCAAAGAGGCACCGAAAAGTCAGCTATTTTTTTAACAACATGAGTTTTACGCAAAATGTCTGCACGGAGGAAGACTGCAGCAGTCTGCAATACATGACTGAAACGAACTTTAGATGTCCATTGATTCAACACCACCAAAAGGCAAAGGTTTATTGTGTAGGAAAACCTGGTATCACATAATCATATCACAAGCTCAAACCCACACTTCATTGCCATGACAGCAGTGATGGTTGTTCAGCAGCGCAGCGGCTATGTCTGACGTGCTGCGTGTTAGCCGACTGCTCTCCCTCAGTTGAAATAGTCTGGATGATTAGTGGAGCTCTGATTCTGAATCAGTGAATGAAATAGACTGGTGTCAGCTGGCCTTGCAAACAAGAACTGCAACAGCCAGGTGCTTCATCCACACTGACCACAGCATAGTCGCCCATGCCTGCTGTGACATGCACCGTGACTTGTCGGTTTCTGTTTGTTCACTGCCTCTTCTGGTGGACACACATGCAGGGGTGCCACTTTTCCGGCTGTGGCCGGAATTCCGGCCTGGGAAAAATGAGAACGTGCCGAGTTCCAGCTTAGCAACGTGCTTGCAACGTTTGTTCCGGTTTGGTTTGATTCTCATCCGGCATGTTCCGTCTTTATGGCTGCCACTCTTTCTGCTTTTTGAACTGGTTGCGGAGTGCTTTCCTGCTTTTTAAAAGGTTTTCCTGCTTTTCCGGCCCAAAAATTGCGAGTCTGTCGCTGGACCGTCTGCGCAGCATCTGAACTCCCCCCCCCACTTTTTACTTTCTTTGGGCAACGTCCTTTCTTTCACTGGCTCCCTGGAGTCTGCCTTTCCGGCCATTCAGATTTTGAGGGTCAGTTTTCCGGCTCTTTGTCTCTCAGAAAGTGGCAGCCCTGCACATGTGTAAGTACACTGTAGTACAATGCTTACTTGATTGCTACAGTAATTTCGTTTAAAAAGCTGATCTGTCTCCAGCGGCCATGCAGATGAACCAGCTGAACATCATGCAAGGAAGAAACCCCTCAGCGAACCCAAATAACTCCGGAGGACTGCTCTCGCCTTCAGCTTCTTCGCAGCTTGTGAGTCATGTTGTATGGTTATTTTATTTTATTTTATTTTATTATTTTTTTGTTGTTGTTTTGCTCTAAGTTGGACAAAATGCCCATACTTGTCACCGAATCTGGTGGTATCATAACAAGGAAAAAACCCCAAGATGTTGAAAATGGAAGAAGACGGTACAACAGCATAGACTACATATTGACAACCGACTACTGTAGGGATGAGTTATATGTAGAACTTCATAACATGAAGTTATAAATTGATTTCTGATTAAGTGTAGGAAGTTGTGTTAGAATGCTCTTACATGTACATACCTGTATCATCCACAATAAAAGAGTTCACTCAGGCAGACAGAAACTAGCTTTTGTAAATTGTAGTAGATAAATCTCAGCGTGAACACTTGTACTAAAACAAAAAAAAAAGGTTGATTTAGAAGTTATAACTGGTCAGTTTAGTTTTTTAAATGAAGTATTCCATAATTTCATGCCCCATTTATGCACAGTTGTGCATCTTGGGGAGCACTGAGAGTCTACCACAATGACCTTAACGTTTCGACTGCTGCTTACGTAAACAATCTTGAATTTGAAGGTCTCGTCGAACACCAAGGAGCAAAAAATATCCGTTTCAGTTCCAATGTCTGACCATCTTCACTGAACACCATGTGTGCAGGAGGGGTTAATAACGCTGCTGCTTCTAGCAGTGTCTTGTATCCGAGGGGCTTGAAATGAGCAAAAAGTGCTGTAATTTATGAGTAAACCTTGCTGAACATTATAATCACCATATCCTCCTTGTCTTTTTCATTGTTCAGTAGCATTTTCCACCTTCTAAACTCTCAAACGGATCACTGCAAACAAAAGGAAACTTGCATTGCAAGATGGTGAAAAACAGCAGTGGTGAAGGGAGACTACTCTGAACATTTGGCCTCACACAGTGGTGGTATCAACAAAATGTTTAAATGCCTGATGGCCAAATTGGCAGAGTTTTATCAATTTGTTTCATTTTTTTCTAAACATTGGCCCTGAGTGCATTGTTTCCAGGTTGCCTGATAGTGATACTGATAGTTGTATTGGTCTGGTAGAAAACTTAGGGACAGATTTTTGGTGCTTGGTTGAAAAGTAAGGAGATTTTTTTTTTAACCTAACTTTCCCAGATATTGCACTGTCTGTGGTCAAAAAGCAAGGACGGTTGAAAAGTTAAGGTCATTACGATTAGGGTTTATATTGCAAACATAGTTATCAGCTCGTCTAGTCCGAGTACTATACTGCAAAGTTATCATCTGGTCCGAGTAAGAGAGCAGCATCCATGAAAGCGTTTTTCAGCTTTGACTTTTGACTTTTCTATTGAGTTCTGTGTAGCTCTAGGTAGTGATTGTACATTGCTAGTATTTTGTCAACAATTTGTGTTTCGCAATAGTTGGGGTTTGAGCAGTCACTGCGGCGTGTTCCGCCTGATTCGCATTTAGTAAGTTTTGTTTGTCTGGTTCGGTCTTGCTTGACAGTCCCCTTTATTGTGCACAGTGCAGTCTGCTGATTTTTTTGGCATACATACAAAAATAACATTGGCCTATAAGTAGGACTGGTATGGTAGTACTGCTCATTTGGTATAGTTTGCCCACTAGGGGGTGCAAATGTATACCAGTTATATGCAGGGGGAGCAGATACACTCCATGGCCCGTGTGTAAAACTTGAGGTTAATTTAACCCACGGCTTACGGGCCTAACCCAGACTAGGACAAAAGAAAAGGACAAAACAAAATGAAATAAAAAAGGGATCGAAGAAAGAAAGACAAAAATCCGTCTACAACGGCATAAGCACCTTGCTGTAATGGACCCGCCCTGATTTAAAACAAAAAACAACAGAAAATTTAACCCTAGAGCTAGTTTAGTTCGAGGTTAGACTCTAACCAGGGGCTAAACTCCCTAACCCCGACTTCTACATGCGGGCCCAGTTCTCCACTCAACAGGGTGATTGTATCCCGCCCTTCAGTCTGGTCAGCTGTTGCGATGTAGCTGTGCTATTTTCATCAAAAGGCTTGTTGCCGGAAATGGTTACAAATTATGACAGATACTATACACACACATAATTATACCATCACCATCTGAAGGCAACATTTGTTTAACTCTTTGACATCGCGAGCTTGGCCAGTGACCTACTTCCCTGCTGACGGCTGGTGGCCGTTTAGGATGACGCGAATCGGTTCGCGGCTCGGTGCCTACAGTTGTTGAGAGTGATGCGAGCCGGTTCGCGTCCCGATACGTAAAGGTTAATGCTTTCCTCTATTCATAAAATGAAGTTATCTGTCACATGACTTACACTCATGAGACCCAAATCCGGGATACGTTTGGACCCTGTCCTGTGCAGCTAGTATACATTTGCTCCCTCTGCAAAAACAAAACAAAACTGGTGTACATTTGCACCCCCTAACAGGTGAACTGTACCAACAGAGTGGTACTACTAGAAGCAGTGGAAGAATTTTTAAAGCATGCCATGGGAAGGGGGGGGGGGGGGGGGGTCTGCAGTAGGAGCAACAGGCAATGCAGTTTTTATTTTCAACTGATTCTGTTTGGTATAGCCGGGAGTGACCTTATTTTCCACTTTCCAAAACAAGCTTCACTGTTCGCTGGACCTGTCAGTTCAAACAGAAAAATTAGACAGGGGCAGAGAAGGGTTGGAGGAAGAGAGGTGTTGGGGAGTTGGCTTTGAGTTGGGGGGGGGGGGGGGTGCTTATCTACTGATAGTCATTGTTTACTGATGCAGTCTGGGAGAAATACAACACCAAACACACACACACACACACACACACACACGCACACGTATACGCACACACACACACATGTATACGCACGCGCGCACACACACACACACACACACACACACACACACACACACACGTATACGCACGCACACACACACACACACACACACACACACACACACTCCAATCTGTCAGTATCATCTTGAAGCCACACACACTGGGGTCCGTCAGCTTGAAGACTTGGACAGTGCTGTTCTCCACCCACAAGTTACATTTTGCACGGAATACATGTATTATGACAACACAGTGTACTTGGGTCCTGCTTATCCTGCAGCGTAACAGTACTTGCCGCACGAAATATTATGACAACTCAGTTTAGGTAGGTCCTGCTTATCCTGCAGCGTAACAGTAACACCACTGGAGCCATGCTGCTTTTGTGTCCTTGACCTTGCTCGTAACAACCTCGCTTCCTAAACAATTACCTGCTCTTTTTTTTTTCTTTTCTTTTCATGTGTACTGTCTGTGTCCATGTGAAATCTTGGAAGTGTTTTGTTATCATCACTGCACTTATGACTATGAGGTTATTCAAGGACACCAACAATATGTTGCCTTTTATTTGAAATCCTTCTTGATGTTGTCATCTTAGCTCTTAGCTGCAGTGCTGAATCTGTGAACATTGACGTATTCTTTTGACACCTCTTTCCATTTTTGTCCATGAAAAAGTTCATTGTGTTTTCAGCTGTTTCAGTGTGTTTCCAAAACAGTTTTAATGTCTCAGATGCACTTAGGAGTGGGTGTGGGTGGGTGTTTAGGAGTTTAACGTCCTTTTCCACCGCGTAAGGGTGATCTCAAAGACGGGGCAACGAGAAAAAGGCCAGCACAAATATTTGGCCCCAGCCGGGATTCAAACTCACGACCCAAGCATTAAGAGTCCAACGCTCTACCATTCGGCCATCCCAGCTCCCCAGATGATGCACTTAAAATTGGTCGTTGTACATTGAGGTTTTACTGCTTCACTTGTTTCTTTGTCATTGTTTTTCATTTTTGTAGCCTCAGGGATTAGCATTTTTAGGGTTAGTGTCTGTGGTTTCAATTCCAGTGTGTTCCTGTCAAATCACTTTTATTATTCTTTATCACACATGAAATGAAAAAGCCTTTTGAGTTTCTGATTTTTTAATCTGTTGTTTGTTTATTGTCAGATTTCTTCAGTAATGAAGATGGTTCATTACTCTTTTAATTGTTATTGCTATTTTTTTTTTTAAGTTTGTAGGGGTAGGAGGCTGGGAAAATAAATGCCTGTTTTCCGTACTGCATAAGGGTTCGTTATCTTCAAATCAGATTCTAATAAGTGGTAAAATCATTTTCCCTCAATGCTCTTGTGTGTGTGTGTGGGGGGGGGGGGGGGGAGGGGGGGGGGCACTCTACTTGCTGTAAATTAGATACTTCTGTTGTCTCATTTGTCAATTTGACAAAAAATACAGGTATCCTTGTACATGTCTGTCAAATTCAAAATGAATTTTTTAATTAGTCTGCAGCACAAGCAGCTCAGTTTGCTGCTGCTGCAGCAGGAAATAACGGTAACTTGGCAGCCGTCTCCATGGCGATGCCAGTCAACAACAATGGTGCCAAGGTCACAAACAATGGCAACAAAGGTCAGACGGTGGGTCAGGGTCAGGCACAAGGTCAGGTCCAAGGTCAACCAGGACAAAGTCAAGGCCAAGGTCAGGCGGCAGCAGCCACGCTTGTCACTGGGAAACCAACTATGCTGCCGCAGGGCAGTGGTGCGCCTCTTGTGTTGGGCCAGATAGGTAAGGTCAAATGAGGATTTGAACACAGTTGTCTATATTTTCAACCATGAGGTATGATGAAGGTTTATTTTAAGGGTATAGACGAGATATCTCTCAGCTATGTCACACTGGTAGTCGTACAGTTGTAGATCACCGATGCATTTTGTGGAGACTGACTTATTTTCATTGTTGAGAAGTACATGTACATATACCCTCAGCATAAATGTGACATGCCGTGCTGGGGTTTTACCGGCAAATTCTGAGTGACTTCTACAGTCTGGCAAAAAGAGGATGCTGTGTAAGCTTTTATTTTTAGATAATCTGCATGCAGACCTGTGTGTGTAATTGTGACTTTTGTTTGATAGTGGGAAAGTCTAATGTGCTGATGTCTTTTTCAGCGAACGTTTTCTCACAAGCTGGGAATGTTGCGCCCACCTTTGTCACACAGGTAGGTGTGATGTGTTTGCTGGAGTGTGTGTGTGTGTGTGGATGTGTACAGTGTGTGTGTGTGTGTGTGTGTGTGTGTGTGTACAGTGTGTGTGTACAGTGTGTGTGTGTGTGTGTGTGTGTGTGTGTGTGTAGGGGGTATGGGGGGGGGGGGCAATCCCAGGACTTGCACACAGTCTCTGTAATTAAGTGGACTTGTTTTGATGTACAGAGCTTTGTGTGTAGATTGTACTGAAATGAGTTTTGCTGGGTTGAGACACTGTGAAAGGAAGACATCTAGGCAAACTTGTAATTAATGATCACAGCATTCAAGCAGTGCTACCATTATCTAGAAAAATGAACCTCGGATTTGATTTGCGCTTGTGTCCTTCCAGATTACAGTCAACACATGAAGGATAAGTGGAAAAAAAACAAACAAAGAAACAACCACCAAAAAACAAACAAACAAAAACACAAAAGACCAAAAAACAAACACAACATAATATCATTACCAAACCCAAGTAAAACTCTCTGTTTCAGTCAAAGGGTCAGTCGCTGACAATGCCAATACAAGCCCAGCCGCAGCTGATCAATTCGCAGGCCCCGATCCGGCTGAGTCAGCCGCAGCTGGTGACAAACACCGGTCAGATCATCTCGTCACCGACCATGCTGACCAACCCCGCCATACTGCAAGCGATGGCCAATCTTCAGCAGGTAGTGCAGACTAGAAGTAGAACTAGTAATGGCAGAGCAGTCAAAAGTATTTTGGGTTACATTATAGAAACCGCTGGGGAAATAAAAGGAGATCAGGAATGAGGAAATTGCCTTTAACTGCAAGTTTTCCTCATTGTCAAGCTTTCACATTTGCTAGGCTTGTCTTGCCTTGTGTGTGTGTTCAAGTGAGGTTTATTTATTTCTCTTCTCTTACACTTGCGGCTGTCACATTTCACCATTTTAGGGCTGGTGAATAGTTTGATAACATTACTAGTCGGCCAGCCAAATTATCACGTACGCTCTAGTCTATTACTGTAGTGTGAGTGAGTGAGTTTTTAGGACCTAACGCCGCGCAAGCCACAAAGACTAATTCGCGGCGGAATTACTGTAGTGTGATGGAATTGTCAGGTATCAGGATCACAAAACAGTTCAAGGCAGAAAAAATAACCAGAGAGAGAGAGAGAGAGAAATAACAATACCAAACCATAAAGTGTTGGGTGAATTGTGTATGTACAATCCTAGTGTACACGATAATCATCTTTCCTTCTATTGTAAATGTAACAACTGTTCTTTTGCTGTCGTTACTATAGTGAGCAAGTAGGACAATAACTCACTCATGTATGTAAAGAAAAAAATATGTTCGTGAAGTAACTGCTGTTGGAAAAAAGGAGCCAATGAAGAGAGGATGCTCAACAAAACAAAACAAAAAGTCTGAGCATCCTGCATGCAACTGAGGCTCGCAAAAAAGAAAAAGAAAAAGAACAGAAAAAACAATACCAAACCAAACAAAAACCCTTGTCAGTGGGACAAGTGGAGACTTGTCTTCCAGCTCCATGACACTTCTCACTTGTGCCATGTTTCCTGCCTAGCACTTCAGGCCAAATACTCCGTAAATTTATGAACGAATGTCTCGTTCTGCAGCAGGTGTGGGGCGTTACAAGCACGGGCCAGATTGTGCCACAAGCCATGCTGGAAAACCCTACAGCATTGCAAGGAAATGCCAACCCACAGGTCAGTTTCTGTTTTGTTTGTGACTTTAAGTCAGTGTAGATTATGAACACTTGACTGTTTCCGTGTTCTTTTTCCTTTACCATGCTTTTCTGATTCACTGGATTTCTGCTTTTTAAAAGAAATCCAGCCTGGTCTTGTAGTAGTAACGGCATTGATTTTCAAATGACTTGTTGAAGCTTTTCAGTTCAAATGACTTGTTGAAGCTTTTCAGTTCAGTGAAGCCTTGTAGTTAAGCTGGTATGGTGGCAAAGTTCAGGCTGCCCCCCCCCCCCCTCCCCTTCCCCTGATGCACACAGACACCCCCTTCCCCCTCCCCCCTCCCTGACTAGGACAGTGCCCATTTGTACAGATAGCTGGATTCTGTAGATTTATTTCTTGTTCAGTCAAATTGCGGCATTTTGGCAGGCAGCGGATAAAACAACCAGAACACATTTATAATCCGTAAACAGGGCGTACCGCTAGCTACACCACAACAGATAATGGGAGGTCAAGGTCAGTCACAAGCTTTCATGGCCGGCCAGTCCCTCTTCATCCGCACGGCCGGCCCTCTCCAGCAGCAGATCCCTGGCATGATGGCGCCCAACATGCAGGGCTTCCCGGCTCTGAAGGGCGGCAAGGTTCAGATCGAGCCCAACATACAGGGCCAGCAGCAACAGCAGCAGCAACAACAGCAGCAACAACAGCAACAACAACAGCAGCAACAACAGCAACAGCAGCAGGGACGGAAGACTGTGGCTATGGCAGTGGCTACCAAACAAGGTAGACTGTGGTTGGCGATTCATCAGCTGTAGTGCCAACAAATTGGATTTGATTTTCATTTCATTAACATTTTGCGAGAGGAATGAAATAATTATAACGGTAATGATGATGAGAATAGTACTATTTCCTTTTATAGTATTTGCTTTTCCTTTTTTTGGTAGATCACACAAAAATCACATCATTTACAGTCAAACCTTCAACACAACAGAACAAAACAATATGTGAATAGTTGGTGCTTGAAAAGTTTCCTGTTGTTAGTGCAGTGCTGCTGTAAGATTTTCACAGCATCCGCTGCGCTGTTTCTTTTTTGTTTGTGCAACAGGTGCTGGAGATGGAGCCTGCAATTTTTTTTCATTATTTTATTATCATTATTTTTTTTTTGGGGGGGGGGGGGGGGGTTCTAGAACCACATGTCTTAGAGTAAAACAGAAGATGAGTACCTCAGTGAAACACATGTGTTGTTTTTCAGTGTGTTTGAGTTGACAGGGTATTTTGTAGTAATTATATGTGTAGGTCCTACATTGGGCAAGACTATACTGCCATCCACATCCCGCACGGCCGTGACCGCCAAGATCCAGCCCAATGTCGCCAACACTTTACCAAACCAGGCTCCACGACTCAACATCCCCGTCGTCCCCAAACAAAAATCGCGCCCCAGGGCCACACCGAAGACGGCCACAGTAACCGCCACCGCCATGACAACGACCTTGACCACTGCTGTGCCCATTACGGTCAGCACTGTGGCTCCCTTGATGACCACGGCGTCTCCGCTCATTCCTGTGCAGGCACATATAGCGACACTGAGTGCAGCCTCCAGCCCATCGAAACCGAGCACACCCATCACACCCACCCCCTCCACTCCTACGCCAGCCCCCGTAGCCACCACCAAGAGCCAGTCAGACTCGGAGGTGAGTGATAGCGGAAAAAAGGGCGGATGTTGTAGTTGTAAGCCTGCGTGTGTGTGATGTGTTTTTTCCTTCATTCGCGTGTAAGGATAGCTCAGAAGCCGGAATGTTTAGCTCTCAAGCAGGTTGCAGGTTCAAATCTTTATAGTTAGAGTTTGTCCTTACGCTGGTGCCTCTGTCGTTTGATTTGTGTTCAAGTTATGCGGCAGGTGATGTTAAACTTGAGATTACCCCCTTCAGACATTTAGTCAGAACAGTTATTTATTAGGATTTGTAAAACTAAAAGGATTCTTCTCATGTCTGTAGTATGCGATTACTATGCAAGCTGGAACTTTGATTTTCTTGTTGCTTCTGCCAGCATCCACTGGTCGAAGCATAGTGGTAGTTCTTGCATAGCATACTGTGTATGCTCAGCTGATGTCAAAAATGGTGCAGATGCATGAAAATTATGCTCACCTTCAAACCAGTGGTCCTTATTTAAAAAAAAGAAAGAAAAGAAAAAAAAAGTTTCCGACCTATGGGGGGGGGGGGGGACATGTTACCATAAGTGCAAGATGTTGGGGTTTTTTGTTTGTTTGTTTTTCTTTGTCTAAGCTTATTTTCAACATAACACATTAACAGTGGTATACCTTGCTAGTGCCAGTAATCTTGCTGTCTCAGTGATTGATTTCACCAGGTTTGTGAAAGAACAGTAACTCTAACAGCCAACTAACTGTCTGCAGGTGGAAACAGGCAAGAAACACACACCCACCGACCCTGTCATCCCCACTACGACAGCCGCGACGCCCACCAAAGACAGCACAACGGTCACCCCCACAACGCCCCAGACTGCCCCTGCATCAGACACACCTGCGAAAAGCAGGTCCCCGGAGTCGGCCACGGAACTGAAGGAAGAGAAGGACGAGGAAGAAGACATGGAGATCGAAAAGCCGGTGGCTTCAGTGGAGGGAGTGACGTCGTCTGCGATGCCGCCGGCGCCCCCTGTTGCGGTGCCTTCACTGCCTCTTGCCCCGGTCGCATCCCTTGGGTTGTCGCTGCCGTCTGCTGTTGAGAAGCAGCGAGCTATCGTCAAGCCTCATATCTTGACGCATGTTATCGATGGCTTCATCATACAGGAGGGGCCTGAACCTTTCCCAGTAAGTTTGGTTTGAGTGTTCAGGGTTGTAGTGTAGAATGTTGAATCTGTTTGTGTTTGTTTCGTTGGTGTTTTTTCCTGTGATTTGGAAAGATCTGCATTAAACAAAGTATTTTCTTAAGGAAGATACAGCTTGCTTTTGATTTCAAGTTGTATGTCAGAAAGGCGAGGGGGTAATGGTCTTGCTTCTCTCTCTTTTTTTTTTTTTTTTTTTAGGTTGTAAGTTTTGTACCTTGCCGTAATACATCCCAATAGTTTCAAGTCGGTCTTACTTTTGTCATCATGCAAAATTCAAAGCTTCACACTGTATGTAAGGAAAGTCGTCCAAACATACGTAGTGGATGGGTATTGAGCATAGTGTTTGTAGGCTCGACTGTGTCTGTCAACAGGTGCAGCGGTCATCCCTACTGACAGAGTTTGTGCCACCCAAACCCATGCAGCCCGTGGAGAAGGAGTCGGAGGATGACAACACCGAGTACGATGATCAGCCTCCACCGCTTCTCAACCAGTCTGAAGGTGAAGGACATTTCACACATCTGATTCCTCCACAGTTATCAAGCGGTTTTCCTCTCACTGTACAGCTCTCTGCTATGTCATAAAAATATCCCTGCTGAAAGCCAGTTGGATACCAGTTGGATAGCCATATTCTGACTGGGTCAGTCAGCATTACCAATAATAGCATCTAGACAAAAGTTATGGCCTAAACATTTCTTACATGAAGGTGATTTTTTCCTTTTCCGAGCACTTGTTACACCCTGAGTGGATTTTTCTTGTGTACAGCTCATTTTGGTGGTAGTGGAGAATCAGTTTTACGTGACCAGTATTAATTTTGTTCTCTCTACAGCTCATTTTGGTGGAAGTGGAGAATCAGTTTTACGTGACCAGTATTTGTTCTCTCTACAGCTCATTTTGGTGGTAGTGGAGAATCAGTTTTACGTGACCAGTATTTGTTCTCTCTACAGCTCATTTTGGTGGAAGTGGAGAATCAGTTTTACGTGACCAGTATTTGTTCTCTCTACAGCTCATTTTGGTGGTAGTGGAGAATCAGTTTTACGTGACCAGTATTTGTTCTCTCTACAGCTCATTTTGGTGGAAGTGGAGAATCAGTTTTACGTGACCAGTATTTGTTCTCTCTACAGCTCATTTTGGTGGTAGTGGAGAATCAGTTTTACGTGACCAGTATTTGTTCTCTCTACAGCTCATTTTGGTGGAAGTGGAGAATCAGTTTTACGTGACCAGTATTTGTTCTCTCTACAGCTCATTTTGGTGGAAGTGGAGAATCAGTTTTACGTGACCAGTATTTGTTCTCTCTACAGCTCATTTTGGTGGAAGTGGAGAATCAGTTTTACGTGACCAGCATTTGTTCTCTCTACAGCTCATTTTGGTGGAAGTGGAGAATCAGTTTTACGTGACCAGTATTTGTTCTCTCTACAGCTCATTTTGGTGGAAGTGGAGAATCAGTTTTACGTGACCAGCATTTGTTCTCTCTACAGCTCATTTTGGTGGAAGTGGAGAATCAGTTTTACGTGACCAGTATTTGTTCTCTCTACAGCTCATTTTGGTGGTAGTGGAGAATCAGTTTTACGTGACCAGTATTTGTTCTCTCTACAGCTCATTTTGGTGGTAGTGGAGAATCAGTTTTACGTGACCAGTATTTGTTCTCTCTACAGCTCATTTTGGTGGAAGTGGAGAATCAGTTTTACGTGACCAGTATTTGTTCTCTCTACAGCTCATTTTGGTGGAAGTGGAGAATCAGTTTTACGTGACCAGTATTTGTTCTCTCTACAGCTCATTTTGGTGGAAGTGGAGAATCAGTTTTACGTGACCAGTATTTGTTCTCTCTACAGCTCATTTTGGTGGAAGTGGAGAATCAGTTTTACGTGACCAGTATTTGTTCTCTCTACAGCTCATTTTGGTGGAAGTGGAGAATCAGTTTTACGTGACCAGTATTTGTTCTCTCTACAGCTCATTTTGGTGGAAGTGGAGAATCAGTTTTACGTGACCAGCATTTGTTCTCTCTACAGCTCATTTTGGTGGAAGTGGAGAATCAGTTTTACGTGACCAGTATTTGTTCTCTCTACAGCTCATTTTGGTGGAAGTGGAGAATCAGTTTTACGTGACCAGCATTTGTTCTCTCTACAGCTCATTTTGGTGGAAGTGGAGAATCAGTTTTACGTGACCAGCATTTGTTCTCTCTACAGCTCATTTTGGTGGAAGTGGAGAATCAGTTTTACGTGACCAGCATTTGTTCTCTCTACAGCTCATTTTGGTGGAAGTGGAGAATCAGTTTTACGTGACCAGTATTTGTTCTCTCTACAGCTCATTTTGGTGGAAGTGGAGAATCAGTTTTACGTGACCAGTATTTGTTCTCTCTACAGCTCATTTTGGTGGTAGTGGAGAATCAGTTTTACGTGACCAGTATTTGTTCTCTCTACAGCTCATTTTGGTGGTAGTGGAGAATCAGTTTTACGTGACCAGTATTAATTTTGTTCTCTCTACAGCTCATTTTGGTGGTAGTGGAGAATCAGTTTTACGTGACCAGTATTAATTTTGTTCTCTCTACAGCTCACTTCAGTGGCACTGGAGAGGCAGACATCCGTAAGTGTGAGTACTGTGGAAAGACGCGACTGGCCAACAAGTTCAGAAAGTCCGGTCGTTTCTGCTCCATGGCCTGTGCCAAGCGCTACAATGTGGCGTGCTCCCGCCGTGTGGGCAAGTTCCATAAAGGTTTTTTTTTTAGTTTCATCTCTGAGGCTGTCGCTAGGTCGGATGGTATCGACAGCGTTGAAGTTGTACTTTTGGTAGAGTTTAAAATGCTGCTTGTCAAGCACTGGGAAAGTCTTAACACTGTCCACTATTGGTGGAGTAGCTTTGGTGTCAGTTTTTATCCGGTCAGGAGTAATGACAGACTGTCTCTATTCACTGGCGAAACATCAGTTTCTTCTTTGACCAGTGAACAGTGAACTGGCTTTACCGTTGAATATGCAGTTGTTTATGGGGATTTAGTGATCTGATGTGACAGTGCTGACGATGATTTGTGTTTCTTTTTCAGGGTCGCCAGCAGGCAAGTACGTGCCAAAGAAGAAACACGGGTTGGGCGTGAAGAAAGGTTGGCGTACGGGACGTGGTGGTCGACTGGCCTACAACATCAACATGAGGGTATGTGCAGCTGTCATTGTTACACAGGTGTTGGTACAATAGACCATTCTGTCGGCCCCTAGTCACTGTCGCCAGTGGCCACAGGTAATCTAATTCGAAACATGTTGGATAAAAAGTGTTTGCAATGCACATTGAATTTGAATTTGAGGACTGTATGGGTCAGTCCGATATACAGGAGCAGTTAGTCTCTTTTTGGACATGAAAGCCTATTTGGGACCTTCGCGCAGCAGCATATAGGAGCTAGTCTCTGATTGGCTAAAAATACTCTGGAAGGCAGTGAATAATTCAAGAGTTCCCTGCCCGAACATGCAATCTCTCTTTCTGTCTGTGTGATAGGATCTCTAGGCAGGGAACCGTTGATATAATGAACTATTTTCTGAGTAGCATACAGTACTGTGGAAGGCAGTGAATATGAACTATTTTCTGATTGGCTAAAATACTTGCTCTGGAAAGTCCTGACATTGAAATATGTGCAATTCCATTTCAGCCGGCTCCTAATGAGATGAGCAGCTCTAACAGCGGACAGGAGACGAGTTCATCAGCAGCCTCCCCACCACCCCAGCAGGACTTCGACGTGGAGATGGAAGTGCCTAAGACTGATCCGGCCAAGTGGAGTGTATGTGTCCTAACATTTCCACACATCTCTTGCTTCTTTCACTTCTAGTCCCCAACTGTAATACATGTAGTATAGCTTTCTCACAGGGATTTTTCATTGTAGGTGCACGGATGACAGAGGCCTTTTAATAGTGATGCTAAGTTACGTGAGTTTATTTGGTTTGAGGGCCTGTTGATTCCTGTCCTCCAAAACCATTTGTCCCCTCCCAGCAGAAAGTTGATACTAAAAAAAAACTCACGCATAGTAAAAATGTATTCTTTTCTAATTTGATCATGCACAGTGGCACTGATACCAGTTCTGAACCATTCACCATTTTACAGTGAAATTATTACGTCTGTGGTGCACATTTGTTTGATTTCTTTTCATACAGTTTTCACATGGACTAACACTGTGTAGTTACATTTACAGGCTTATTTGCATACAGCAGTATCAGAGTTAGGTTTTTTGGTTTTGTTTTGGGGTTGGTGGGGTTTTTTTGGGGGTAGACTTTTCATCTTTTACATCATAGCTAACTGAGAGTTCATGTCGGCTCTGCCATTTTATCAACCCTGCAGGTGATTGAGGTGTATGAGTTCGTCAAGTCGCTACCTGGCTGCCAGGAATATGCGGACGAGTTCCGACAGCAGGAGATAGACGGTCAGGCCTTGCTGCTGCTGAAAGAAGACCACCTGATGACTGCCATGAGCATCAAGCTTGGCCCAGCCCTCAAGATCTGTGCCCGCATCAACACGCTGCGGGAAGAGGCTTTGAACAGCGCTGGGGCAGTCACTGCTGTGTAGTGGTTGTGGTGGTTGGTCTTCAGATGCTGTGGTTCACTATGGAGACAATACCGGGAGTGACGGTTCTTTGTTCCAGGCATCAGAATTGTCCACGGAAGCACATTTTTCCATGGAAGAAGAAAACTTTTCGTGGGGAATTTTTTTTTTTTTTAACATGGGGGAAAATTGATTCAAACAGTTCTATTAAAATGTGAACAACAGCAACATAATGCCGGATGGAAAGACGATATTTCGGTTGTTTAGGGCCTTTGTCAAGACTTAATACTGACAAAACAATTGTCAGTGATTGACTGACATCTGACGAATGGTTCAATTATTCATGAATGGCTTGGTTTCTGGAACCATTAACTCTCTGGCTTGTTCCGTTCAGGTGCTCTTACATATTGCCTGTTTAGGAATTCCCCCCTGAGCCCTTGCCAGTTTCCAGTGCTTTGTCTTGGACAATTCTTATGCCTGTTGTTCACTAGGCAGCCAGCTGTGCCATGTTTTTCATATTTCACCTGCGAATAACTGTTCCACTGTTCACGGGTGTCAGAGAAATAAAAATTGCACCATTTTTTGATGTCGTCCTTGAATTTTGGCGTAACTCCTTTCTCAGAATAGCACAGGAGATGCGTATTGCAAAAATACATGTCATCCTGCATTCTTTGCAAAAATCCTGTTGCGCCCAAACTCTATGATGATGTGAGGTCATCATTATTTTTTTAATCAGTAAAACGATGAAATGTTTTGTTTTTTTTAATTTCTGTTTTCTTTTGTCAGTAATGCGGCTGTGCCTACCAAATTACTGTGCAAGCTTCATGCAGTGCAGGGGGCAAACAAGTTTTTAAAAGTAGTTACGGCAGGCGCCTTTGGGTAAAAATAGGGTATCCAGTTTGAGTGAAAGGCCGGCCTTAATTCTTAGTTCCGAAACACGTCAAAGACATTCTGACTGAATCTTCATGAGCACTTTATGGTCTTCCCACTACACAGTAAGGCCCGATGCACACGAGCGTCAGCGTCAGCACCATGAAGCAAGCAGCAAAGGCTGTCTCGCATCATACGCCTCGCGTGAGCGCGCGGTGTGCGCCGTTTGCTTGCACACTTGGCTTCGGCGTCATTCGCCTGCATGGCTTGTTGCGCTGACCCACACTGCTTTCTGATCAGTTTTCTGACAAGAAAGAGTTCTTGGACAAAGAGAAGTTTAGTTATTTAGGGATTAATCACGACGGGGTCACCACGATGTCATGAGCCTGTCAAGCACTCATTCGCTCGCAAACACACACATATCACACGCTCTCACTCATATTACTATAGGGATCAAAATAGACATAAATTCGAGGGGCGAAATGTACATGGTATGTCCGAACACAACTGGGGGATATTTGCATCAAACATTCTTGCGTACTAACGAAATATTTGGGTTCTGACATCAAGCAACGAAGACTATTGGGTTCTGACATCAAGCAGCAAAGACTATTCCGCGGCTAATGAAAGAGAAACAAACTTTAGCATCTGTTTATTTTGATCCCTATAGTGCACACACCAAAAAACCCCAAACTTTTTGGGTACTGTAGGAAAGAATTTATTTCATGATTCTCAGTGCCAGTATGATTAAAATATTGCAATTTACATCATGTTTGACGTAATTTTATACACTGTTCAAATCTTGTTTTATTTCATCATTTTTTTTTCCTCATTCTATTACTTTTTATCAGCATCATCATCATTGTTACCCTATAATTACTAAATTGGGAAGGAATGCGATGTACTGTACTGGCACACAGAATCGCACTGCCTTGTGTCAAAGCTTTTCACTGATCTTTGCATGAGATTTCAACCCAAAGTTTACAGAGTAATTTGTACTGCCATACTCTCATTGACATTCACAGACTGTGAGACTGTGAATTTTGTCGACTCACTCTTTGTACTCTGCCATGACTTGGAAATATGTGTAGCTAGCTTTATTGGGTTGGAACTGGTAAAAGCCTTATGATCTGTGTCACAAGTTTCAAGTGCGCGTGCATGTGTTTGTATGTGGGAAGGGGTGGGGGTTGGGGGGGGGGGATGACCTGTGTGCTTTATGCAAATATGTGAGGGGATGTTTGGTTTTGGTACCTTTACTTTGCTCTTATGTTTTGATATCTGTACTGTTTGTTGACCCCAGAACATTTCAGCTTACACAGGAGTTCCAAAGGGTGATTTTTATTGATTCTAATGTGCAAATTAGTGAGCATGTAATAACCGTCTGTAGTCTGTCTGTGACAAAACTTAAACATTGGCTTTTTCTCAGGATCTATACACAGTAGAATTGGCGCAATGGTAGTCGGTGACGAGAGCTTTCCAAACACATCATTTTGAATGACCTCCCTCGAAGGTCAAGGTCACAGGGTCGTAGTGAAAGTTCCAGAAAATCTTGGCAACCCCACACACCAGACAACCCAGACAGTACAAACTGGAGTTCATATGAAAAGCTTTCAGTTGTACAGCTTAAGTGACCCTGACGTCAGGGGTCAGGGTCACAGGGATTGGGTGAAAGTTTCAGAGAGAAAAATTTTCACAGAACACTTGCTTGCATTCATGGTTGACAAGACTGTCTTTTTGAGTGACCTCTACTTAAGGTGACGGTTACTTGAGTCATATACGCTTTGCTAGTTTTGTTTTTGTTTGTGCGTGTGTGTTGTTTGTTTTTGTGTTTTTTTAAAATTAATTATTATAATAATTGTTTTTTGTTTTTTTTTTGGGGGGGGGGGGGGGGGGGGGGGTCCGGAACATGGAGACAACATTTGACGCTTACAATGAATACTTGTAAAAGACATGTTTGTATGCTAATTAAAATTTATACGATAACTCACTGTTTTCTGTCATCTGTACACTGCAGACAACGTTTAGTGTTGGTATCTTCTATTTCTTGATGTGAAGTACATCAGACGGTAAACTACCAGATTCATACCTCTAAAGTAACTCGCACAGTTTTCAAATTAACCTGCCGCTAGTACCAGGTGCAGATTATGTCTCGCTTAGCCCACGTGCTCCGCTAAAACTGATGCACAGCATCACACGATGTGAAACATCAACCCGGCAGCTGCTTATGTGCCTGACGATTTTCTGTAATTCAGAAGAAGAAGAAAAAAAAAATGAAGGGGGTTTAATATGTCGTAGCTCGATCAGCCCCCGTTCTTTGAATGACACCAAGTTTATATTTTGATCGCTAGCGTAAATAACATGCCATTTTCCCCGACCGCACCTTGCCAATGTGTACCTTGCAAAAACTATTCATTTGAAACGCAGGGGCGCCGGAACCGGGGCACGGTACCCAAGCAGGGGGGGGGGGGGGCAAGAGTATCTTTTTGCCCCCCCCCCCTGGAAAATCAGGTGACTATGGCAAGGGGGGGGGGGGGGGGGGCAAAGCCATGGTCTTGCCCCCCCCCTCCCCTACCCCCCCCCCCCCTACCCCTCTTCATGCTCTCTCCCTCATCCCACCCAACAGAGAACTCAGTTAAGCCGTTGCATGAAATATCAAAACGATTTGGCAGAAAGTCGTTTAATCATTCCGCCCCCCCCCCCCCCCCCCCCCCCCGCTTTTTACTTTCTTTGGGCAACGTCCTACCTGTCAGTGGCTCCCTGGTTCGTAAAGGTTTTTGTCTGCGCAGCATCTGAACGCCGCCCCCCCCCCCCCCCCTTTTCACTTTCTCCGGGCAACGTCCTTCCTTTCACTGTCTCTGGCGTCCCCCCCCCCCCCCCTGAGATTCTGCCCCCCCCCCCCCCAACATCTTCCGGCGCTCCTGAAACATTCTTACTGGATTGGTGCCATAAGACCTCTGTAGCAGTATTTCTTACGAAATTGTACTCTCTCTCTCTCTCTCTCTCTCAGGGCCGTGGAAGACTTTGGAGGATAGTTAGTTAGTTAAGGCTTACCGCCGCGCAAGCACTTTGGAGGATAAGTTCAGAAAACTTGAGCTAAAAATTATTGGTACCCTCACACACACACACACACACACACACACTGGAACGCGCACTTTCTGCTTGCGTCATCATTGCGTCATTTTCATTGACACTGAGCTGTTGACGTCACCATTCTGTCCTTGAAGAGACAGCATTCAAAGAACACCAAACTGGACTCCTGTCTAGGAATTTGAATTTATAATATCGGTTGCAAATCCAGGGCACTGTGAGTTGTGAAGGTGGCATTTCACCCGACAAATAACTTCTAGGCCAACTGATCCGATTTCTCCACCACCCTTCTTCCGCTTGACGTAAACACGGAACGTAACCTACGAAATGCGGTTGCTAGCCTAACCTAGATCAAAGCAAACCTGCTGGGGACTGCCGGCGGTGGTGTGCGTGCTTCTACAATGGCAACTGGTAAACATTTTGAATCGGGCGATCTTGCAAAAGAACCTGCGTTGAAGGACTTGCAATCGAAGGATGAGATCGTCGCAGAAACGGATGAGGAACCTTCGCAAGAGCTGTCACGTCTGACGCCGGTACAATGCCCAGACTGCACCGCTATCTGTGAGACAATGTATGATTTCAAACAGCACGTGGCTTACTGGCATGTTCACGACAGATGTCCTGTGGCTTTGGAGGGTAAGTGGACTGTTTCACAGAGCAGATGAACTGGAAACTATACAGGCTCACACAGCTTAGTCATCTGTATGAGTAATCCACTCGACGTTGAAGAATCTTTCAGAAACGTTTCCTTTCTGTGTTACGTTTGCAGATACAGTATAGTAAATAGACAAAAACAAATACCCTCCCCCCCCCTTCCAAAAACAAACAAAAAAACCGCCAAACAAACAATAACAAAAACAATAACAAGCCCCCCCCCCAAAAAAAAAAAAGCGCGCCCCCCCCCACCCCCCCCCAAAAAAAAAAAAACCCGCGCGCGCGCGCGAGCGCACACACACACACACACACACACACACACACACACACACACACACACACACACACACAAACAAAAAAAACCAAAAACCAAACAAAAAGCAACAACAACCCCCCCCCACCCCCCCCCCCCAAAAAAAAAAATAATAATAAAAAATTAAATAAATAAATACCAACAAGAAGACAAGGTTTTCTGCTCAGCCTGCAATTAATTTGGTGTTTTTGGTTTAAACAGTTTTTATTCATTTTGAACAGATAGAAAATGCACTCACACAATTTCCACGATACCGAGCACAACAGGTTAAAAACTTATGAATGTGCTCATAAGTACAAAAAAACATTTGCGGCGGAGTATTATAAGACAGATCTGTAAGAGATAGAGAAGAGAGAGGATAGAAAGAATGACCAATAGATACAGTACAAAGAAAAATGCAGTGGGATTGCGTCTGCGACGGCGGCAGCGGACCGGCGACTGCACGGTAATGGAAATCGGAATTTAGGTGTCAAAGCGACCTGATACTTCTATAAAGTGCTGTACTGTTTCAAAAATGTTTATATTGTCATTCAAAGGAAGACAGAGATTCCCTCTCGAGAGGGTGTCGACGTTGTAGTTATATGGAAGAGCTGATATTGTTTGCGTACGTGCATTATTAAAGAGAGGACAATCCATAAGAAAGTGGGCTGGATCTTCAACAACGTGGCCGCAAGCACATGAGCGGTCTCTTAAAGAGATGGTCGTTAAGATCACTCATCTCAAGTCTCAATTTACAATGAATGCTCTGTACTGATCTTTCACCTGAATAATAATAGAAAGGAACTGCGGGATCTGCACTAGATAAAAAAACGTTTGAAGGAACTGAGTGAATCTGAGAACTTAACGTGATCCGGCAACTCATTTCATGCGGCAGTTGTTGAAGGGAAAAATGAAGATTTATATAACTCAGTGCGATAACGAGGCATCTGTCTTTCTAGGGGATTACGTACATGGTAGGGGTTCACTAATGACACCAGAGGGGGCAGACGTTGACAAAGATAAGAAGGGGCATTCCCATTAACAATTTTAAAGTACAGGATTAATTTGTGTCTGTAACGTCTTTCTGAAAGTGATGTAAAACCTGATTCGGTGTATAATTTACTATGGCTTGTACCTCGAACAGTTCCTGTAATGGTTCTCAAAGCCTCAAGGTGCAAATTTTCTAAATCTTCAGCCAAATGAGCTGGACAGTTATCCCAAACAACGTCTGAGAAGTCAAAATGCGGCATAATAAAAGACTTGTACATAACCTCGAGAGATTTCCTGCTCAGACGGTGTTTAAAAGAACGCAGACAGGATACTAAGACTCGACATTTGGAAATGATTGACTGTATATGCTCATCCCACTTACAATTCTTCTGAATAATTACACCTAAATGTTTGTGGGAGTTCTTGTCAAGTAAGACTGTATTACCGAAAACAAGTGGTAATGTAGATGGGTCTCTCTTGTTAGAAATGGTCATAAGCTCAGTTTTTTGGGGGGTTAAAAGTCACTTTCCATCTGGTTGCCCATAGACTAATCTTGTCTAGGTCAGAATTTAAAATTTCAGTTCTCCGGATTGTATTTTGAAAGCGCAAGTACATACTGGTGTCGTCCGCAAAAAGTTTAATGGTTGACTCTATGTCGTGGGCAATATCGTTAATATATTTGGTGTTTTTCAAGAGGACGGATAAAATATGCCAAAGGAAATAGGTACGTGGCGATAAATTTACTGTCCTCTCGAAAAAGAGCAGAAGCGTCGTGGGTTTGACGTGCTCATGCCCTTACCCCAAAAACCATGGCGGTAGAGTTGACTAAATTAATCCGGCGCCCTCCACCCTTCCTTTGAAGGAACTTATAGACCAGACAGAATCAGTTGTGGGCTCTGTGTGTGTGTGTGTGTGTGTGTGTGTGTGTGTGTGTGTGTGTGTGTGTGTGTGTGTGTGTGTGTGTGTGTGTGTGTGTGTGTGTGTGTGCTGCTAACCCTGTGGTACACTGTGAAGGCACTTCGCAAACACTATCATTATACAGAGCGGCAAAAGAAAGTATCCACTTTCCAAATGCAAAAACCATGGTAATTCTTTGCTCAATGAACTGAATTTTATTCTTATTGTGTTAATGTTGGAGAAAATAATGTCTCCTCTTCGGTGTGACCCGTGTTTTGTGAACTTACTGTTAACCATTAATGCACAGGCATAAAAAGAGTCTTAACTATGTTTGTTTGTGTTGCGCGTGCAATTCGGAAGTCTTGCCGGACTAAATGTTTGTGATTAGGTGCTGTTCCCTACGAACTTTCTTTCCCAGAAAACTTTTTGTTTTCACTAGTATTGCGTTTTGACTTTTCGGGGATGCATTGCACAACCCTGAGTCCAAAACACACACACACACACACACACACACACACACACACACACACACACACACACACACACACACACACACACACACACACACACACACACACACACACACACACACGCACACACGCACTGGACAACTGAATTCAACGAACACTTTCACCGTGCCTTGGCATTTCGTGTTTCCCCAAATGCTTTCAACCGACCTTGCCAGATATGGCCTTGACTGCAGAAGACATCCCCAGCCCCCCCCCCACCCCCCCCCCACCCCCCCAAAAAAAAAACAAACAAACAAAAAACAAAAAAAACAAAAAAAAAAACAAACAAACAAACAAACAAACAACAAAACAAAACAAAACAAAAAAAAAACCCACCAAAAAACAACAACAAATAAACAAAAACAACAACAACAAACAAACAACAACAAAAAAACAGCCCCCCCCCCCCCACACACACACACCTCTCTTCAGCATCGTTTATGCGCTAGAACAGCATCCCCCAGACGTTCTTCCGGAGGCTTGTATCCTGCTGATGAGCATGTGGAGCAGACTGTAGGCATGCACTGACTTGGCACTTGTTCCAATATGCTAGTGGCCCGGAATACTTTCTTTTGCCTCTCGGTATATCACAGCTATTTGATGTGGCGATTGCGGTTACTGAGTATGTTCGTTTTGTCAACACGCATCTAAACTACCTTTAATCTCCTGCATTACAACGCCATCGCTACTTGTCCACTACGTCATGCATTTGTGTGCAGTCCCGAAACTGTGCCCCTCGTGGCGTATGCTGGTGACGTTTCTGTGCACGTGTTGTTTGACCTTGGTTTTTGCTAACGGGAGCAGCATGGCATCTGCGATGGTGTGCATGGTCAGGGATATTCCGCCTGAGACGCCCAGTGACACCAGCGTCCTTCTGTCCCCAGCAAACTCTTCGACCAAAGCGGCGGTGAGACTTGAATGGATGTCTATTGTGGTCACAGTGATGATACCGTCACAGTGATGCTGTCACTGCTGTGATTCTGTCGTTACAATGAGTCTGTCGTCACAGTGATTCTGTCGTCACAGTGATTCTGTCGTCACAGTGTCGTAAATGTCGTGCTGTCGTCACAGTGATGCAGAATAACTGTGCAGACAAACTTTTTTGTACACAGGCAGAAAGCCTCGTTTTCAACACGCAAGCTCACGTGAATCACACGCATTCTCTCACACACTGGACATGAACACTTTCCTTTGCGAAGGGCCAGCTTAGAAACTTACGTTTCAGAATTTTAGAATTGCATTTATTTTTTTAAGTTTGTGGGCAGAACATTTCCAAAGCAAAGGGGCAGCAAGCCGGAGTACCCGGAGAGAACCTCCGACGGTCGGCCCGAATGAACGGTGGAAGGGGGGACTACATGTGTGTTGGTCGTACCGTGCTGTCACAGTGCACGAGTGTTCGAGTGATTCAGTGTTTCTTCGGGGCCAAATATTGTGCTGGCCTTTTTCTCCTTGCCCCGTCTTTGACACCACCTTTACGTAGTGGAAAAGGACGTTAAACACCCACCCGCCCTCGCGTTTTACACGCTCATATATAGAGACTTTCGTGAAAAAGTAACCATCCGTACCCCGCGCACAGAGTGAGCTATGATCCAGTGCGGTGAGGTGACCGGTTATTTTGTGTGCGGAGCACTATTAAAGGTGCATTTCTAAGATTGCCAGGTTTTTACTTGTTTAGAAACAGTCACGTTTTTTGACTGCGCCTGTACCCTCGAAACAGTCTGTCAGAGATTAGTAAAGATCCGAATGCAACACCCTGACGTTTGATGTCGGGGTGCGAACCAGCTGGGAAACTCATCAGTCCATAAAAGACGTCCGCCATTTTCCCCTTGTCACTGAGCTGCACGAACACAGTCCACTACCACTGGAGTATCACAGTGGCCGCAACAACGTCAGCGTTTACTGCGGTTTTGGCTTCAATGAGCCCAGCGCAAGCTTGTCTGTGGTTGTATTTGTGTATGTGTCTATATTGTGTGATGTTAGGCACCACCGGATCAGCTCAGAACGATCTGTGATCCTAAATTAAGAACAAACAACAGGGGCGTAGGAACCACGGGGGCCCTGGGGACCCAGGCCCCCGTTCGAATTTTGGACGGGGGGCCCGAAGATCTTTGGGCCCCCCTTGCTTTTGATAAGAGGAGAGGGGGCCCACCAGTGGGCCCCCCTGCTCTGCTGTCGCAGGACACAATCCTTGGCAGTCAACACACACACACACACACACACACACACACACACACACACACACACACCCCGACCCTTCTTCACCCCGGCCGTATGGCTCACCCGACTTCGTGGGCCCCCCCCCCCCCCCTTTCTTCTCAGCATCTTCCTACGCGCCTGAACAAACAAGCAAACAAAAATGGGAATTCACCTTCTCCAGACCTACCTTTCACGATTTTTATCCTGCCGCATTTTGAGAAGAGTTATCGTCGATTTAAAAAAAAATCGGTCATGTTACGATTTTTTTCGAAAAAGTTGTTCAAATTCCTTCATTGTCTAGACTTTGGAAGTTCACCCAATTACACTGCCTGTATTCGTGCTACAGCTCTGTAGGTCTGACTGGTTTTGTGTAAAAAAACAAACAAACAACAACAACAACAATCCTGGGCCTTTAAAGAAACTTCTTCGTGTTTTTTCTTTGCCTTTCTGCCCGTCAACAGGTAACATTTGACTGGGACAAGACGAAACAAAGGTGGATCCGTTCAGTGTTCTTTGTGGGGTCCTTGTTTGGAATCCTACCTTCTGGTATCCTAACAACACGCTCCGGTGGCAAACACGGCGTGATAATAGGGTTACTGTTCTCCTCTGCGGGTCAGCTGATCACACCTGTTGCAGCTTTGGCCGGTGATTTGGTGCTGTGCATAGCGCGAGTCATCACAGGATTCACCTCCGTAAGTCAGCTTTTCTATACTGAGAGGCGTAAGAAAGTACTCACCGCATTCAAAATTGAATTACTCGAATACTCCCTAACTGATATGGTCGAGCGACGCACTGACTACCCGCAAAACACATGCCATCATGACCAATGACACCCATCCCCTCTTTAGCTCATTTAAAGCACAATCAATCAATCAATTTACTCTCCTGTGCTTTAAATGAACTCGCTCTAATGGTGGTAGAGCGAGTTCATTTAAAGCACAGGAGAGTGGTTTTCGTGCTCGACTTGTGGTTGTCAAGTGTAGCACCGAACGCTTCAGTCGTTCTTTTGTACCGACAGCCATACGCATGTACAACAAATCTGTATAATCTGTAGGGGATGTTTTTGCTGTATCACTTCCGCGCGCGCGCGCGCGCGTGTGTGTGTGTGTGTGTGTGTGTGTGTGTGTGTGTGTGTGTGTGTTAAAGACTTGTGTACTGGTATGCGAGTTTGTGTGTGTGTGTGTGTGTGTGTGTGTGTGTGTGTGTGTGTGTGTGTGTGTGTGTGTGTTAAAGACTTGTGTACTGGTATGCGAGTTTGTGTGTGTGTGTGTGTGTGTGTGTGTGCGCGCGTGCGTGCGTGCGTGCGTGCGTGTGTGCGTGTGTGTGTGCGTGCGTGTGTGTGTGTGTGTGTGTGTGTGTGTGTGTGTGTGTGTGTGTGTGTGTGTGTGTGTAGTTTAAGTTTCTCGTAGTTAAGACTTCTGTTAGTGCAAGTTGTATTTGTTATTATTATGTCTTATTATTAATGTTTTATGGTGGCCTATAATTTCCCTTCTGTGGTTTTTAAAGTACTTTGAATTGAATTGAATTGAATTGAATTGAATACGGTGAACGGTATCCAGAGAAATTTTATCAACCCTTTGCACAGTGCCGCGCGTTCATCGCATGCCGCAGACTTTCCAACTGTTTCAGGGATTGCTCTACCCAGCGGTGTTCGCTGTCTTGGCGCTCTGGGTACCTCCAGGAGAATCGAGTCTACTATTTGGGTTAGCCGGGACAGGTATGTGAAGTGGAGTGTCGTGAAAACAACCGTTGCTCCCAAAGGGCGAGAATGTGTACAGTGAACGGCAATTGAATTTGTCGCCATTTTGGCCTTCACCATTTCAAATGCTTTTCTTTGGAGTGTTTGGTTCTTGGAAAGTGATTGGCGCAGAAGCAGAGTTCTTTTTGTATGCTCCCCTAAGCAGCAGCGGATTACTTACAATGATCACGTTTAGGCTACGGAACACAAAATAGCTTCCGGGTCATGTAATAATTAAATAATAATAATAGTAATAATAATAATAATAATTCCTCTGCTTTGGAAATGTTCAGCCCACCAAATTTGAAACGTAAATGCAATTCTAAATTCCGAAATTGAATAGCTGAGCTGACCCTTCGCACCACTGACGTGATTGTAATGTGTTTATGTCCTGTTTATGTCCAGTATGTGAGAGAATGCGTGTGATTCACGTGAACGTACGTGTTGGGTTCGGTTCGCGGCGCTTTGAGCCGATTCATGAAATTGGGAAAAGCGCCTATACAATACTTATTATTATTATTATTATGTAGTAACGACTACGCCAAGTATAGTATAACATTTTTGCCCCTTTTAAAATTTGTGTGCAGAGTAAAAAATGGCAATCTGAGGCTTTTTGTTGGCTTTGTTAACAAGTTTCATGCCAGGTAATAGTAAAACTAGGGGAAAATGAGCCTGGTTTGTGGACTATTTGTATTCATGCGCGGCTGGCACAAGAGCCAGCAGACGACAGAGGAATGAGGGGGGTGTGTGGTCGCTGCTAACATTGCCAAAAAACGGAAAACTGGAATTTGTTGAAATTTGCTCTGCACATGAGTCTTTGGCTGCCGGATTTTTGTGAATTTTTTTTTTTTTTTTTGGTGAATTTTAAAGCATTTTCAGGGTGTCATGATTATGCCAACGTTATGCGTAAGAGGAATATATAGCGTTTTCCTCGAAATTTGCATCTGTGTTCTGTAGCCTTAGCGGTCCGTTCGTTCTTTCTTTTTCATCGTTGCCCCGTCTTTGATATCACCCGTAGGATTTCGATACTTCACTTTTTTTTTCCAGCTAACATTTTCAGTGAAAATTTCACTTATGTCCAGAAGAAACGGAAAATCTGAGAGCGTCGTCTGTCATGAAATAAATTAGGTCACTGACTAGACCAGGATCAGTTTTTCCCCTTTGATGGGTGTGCGAAAGTGGCCCCAGAAACAATCATCGCCGAAAAACCAAAATGGCGATCGAACTACCAAACGCGCTATGCAATGTCTTGGTGACGTCACACGGCCGTACCAAAAGTCCATGGTTTTCTTTGTCGTAATCTTGACGATGATTCCGTCATGCAGGGATGGAGATTGGAGCATTCCTTTCCTTTACACTGTCCACTCTGGGTTGTGACGTACTGGGATCTGAATGGTCCGTCACCTTTTATGTTTTAGGTCAGTGCGTCTATTTACTTCTTTCATTCTTTCTTTCTTTCTTTCTTTCTTACTTTCTTTCTTTCTTAGTTATTTATACGAAATTTAAAGAACACGATTAATTTGCGAGACCTTGAACATTTTAAACGCATGGTTATCCGGACTTGACAGAAATGAGGTCAAACACGAAATGCTGAGATTAGAGTGACGTCGAAAAACTTTGACCTTCACTGACCTTAATGACGTCACTACGTAAAACGCGGGCTAGGAGTCTGTGTGTGTGTGTGTGTGTGTGTGTGTGTGTGTGTGTGTGTGTGTGTGTGTGTGTGTGTGTGTGTGTGTGTGTGTTTGCGCGCGTGCGTGCTATGCTGTGCTGTGTCAAGCAAATATACAATCAAAACTTGCAGAAAAATAAACATTATCAAACGGATTTCCCTTTCGAAGCTTTCGAGAATTTTTTTGGAATGTTGTTCTTATTCTTGTTCGTGTGTTTTTTCTTCTTCTTTTAAATCAGGCGCTGTTGGACTGTTGGTGACAGTGGCGTTTTCATTGCTCGTGTCAGACCTGCCCTGTACTCACGGACGGATAGACGCGGTGGAGATAGTGTACATCGAAACAGCTGTGGAAGAGGCCGGCGGAATTGGGTTCCTGCGTAAGGACGACAATTCACCGTTAGTGGTACGCATTCCCTACTCGGAGATATGAAGGTTTTTTCCCCTCATATTTCAGTTTAGTTTAGTTAAGTTTAGTGCAGTTTAGTGCAGTTCGGTTCGGTTCGGTTCGGTTCAGTTCGATTCAGTTCGGTTCGGTTCAGTTCGGTTCGGTTCGGATCGGTTCGGTTCAGTTCAGTTCAGCTCAGCTCAGCTCAGCTCAGTTCAGTTCAGTTTGACTTAATTCAAATCGGTTCAGTCTAGGTCAGTTCAGTTCAATTCAGTTCAGTCCAGCCTACATCGGTATGTTGGTACAGTTCTAGCTAGACTTACCACTTTGGATGATCTCACCTGTAGGTGAAGGTCACAGGACTCACACCCGTAAGCCATCGAGGCTTTTGATGTTCAACCTCCTTCTTTTCTTATTCTTATACAGACTCAGTTGCCATTGATGTCTATGCTGAAGTCACCTCCGGTGTGGGCAATCATGGTGTCCCAGTTTGGAACGACTTGGTTGTATTACCAGCAAGTCAACGTCGAGCCACGTTTTATGCGGGAGGTTTTGAAAATTGATGAAGCCACGGTACGACACTGTAGAAGTGTGTGTGTGTGTGTGTGTGTGTGTGTGTGTGTGTGTGTGTGTGTGTGTGTGTGTGTGTGTGTGTGTGTGTGTGTGTGTGTGTGTGTGTGTGTGTGTGTGTGTGTGTGTGTGTGCGTGCTCGCGCTATCAGTTCAGTAAAAGCGTAAAACATGCTAATTTAGTTATGTATGCTTTGGCTGTGAGTCTGCGCTGAGCCGCTGTGGTATGTGGTAACCTGATTGTGTCCATTGTAAAATGTTCTCTTTTGCGCGGTGTTGTGTATAAAATAGGAAAATCAAGTCCTGTTCAGTGATGCGTGTGATTCTGAAAATAAGTTGTGCTGTTGTATTTGTCTGTTGGGAATAAGGGGGGGGGGGGGGGGGGGGTGGGGGGAGGGGCAGTGACATCGACGACAGACGCAAAAATGAAATGAAATGAAATAAAATAAAATAAAATAGTTTGCTGTTTGTGACCAACAGATTAAGCTGTTAATGACTCTGCCACTCCTCACCGTGTTGTCTTCCGTATACGTGGCTGGTACTTTGGCCGACTTCTTCAGGCGAAGGCGACTTTCCACTACCTCGACGCGCAAACTGGCAGACTTCATCGGTGAGTCCGTTTGGGGGAAAATAACTATTTGTTTGTGTATTGTGTAATGTGAGCGACGTGTGTGTGTGTGTGTGTGTGTGTGTGTGTGTGTGTGTGTGTGTGTGTGTGTGTGTGTGTGTGTGTGTGTGTGTGTGTGTGTGTGTGTGCGCGTGCGCGCGTGTGCGTGCGTGCGTGCGTGTGCGTGTGCGTGTGTGTGTGTGTGGGGGGGGGGGAGGGGGGGGGGCTGTTGACAAGTGTCAAAACGACATTAAACAAACACCAACCACCACCCCCACCACCACCACCACCAACAACAACAACCCCCCCCAAAAAAAAACAAAAAACAAAACAAAAAAACAAAAAACAAAAAAAAAACAACAACAAAAAACAAAACAAAAAAACCCAAACCAACAACAACAACAACAACAACAAACCCCCAAAACAAAAAACAAACAAACAAACTGAAAATATGCAACTGAACTCTCCAAGAATCTGCGATACAACTACGCTCGTGTCGTGGGACGTTCCTTCCCGAATTCTCATTGTGTGTTTGAAACTGTTTTACCAGAGACATAAATGATGTCTCTGGTTTTACTGATGTGTCACCCTCTTTCTAATGTGTTTCCCGCTCGCTTCGAATCCAAAACTGGGAGCTGAAACCTTCTATAGGCCTTTTCCTCCTTCCTTTGTCTTTGACATCTCTTTTACTGATTTGGTGGAGAGGACGTTCATTTCTCCAAATAACCAAAGTTATGCTAGGAGTTTTTGTGCATTAAAAAAAAAAAATCTTTTCGCGTGCCCGGGCTGTTTCTGCTTTTTTAACGTTGGAAATAAAACAAACAACCTCTGTCTTCCGTCTTCTTATCGCAAATTCTGATATCAACTTTATCACACGGTTTGATCTCTTGCAGGCAAACTTTTCCCTGGAGCTATCGTGATGGCCTACGCTTCCTTGCAGCCTGGCGATGAGGCCCAGTACATTGCATTGTTCTTCTTCAAAACCATCGCACAGGCCTTTTGCCACGCGTCCTGGGTCACGAACCCTGTGGATCTAGCGCCAGCCTACACCGCACTCATCACCGCCGTGTGCGAGACTTGCGTCATGTGTCTGGGTGTCGTCACGCCCCTCGTCATCGACATTCTGACGCCAGACGTGAGTCACAAGCACAGACGTATAGAGATAGACGCACCGCGGTGCCGGAAAAGTGACGCCGCCGCGCGCCATGTTGCTAGTACATGTACATAAGACATAAGACATAAGACATTTATTAAATTTCCAAAAGAGGAACATTGTTTTGTGGTCTCTCATAAAAACATAAAACATGCCAAACACTCACTCATACGGCCATGCACACTCATTCCACCTATTTACATGTTCGTACACTCGTACCTAAAAATCTATCACAATGTTGCAGTACTATGAATAAATTACAACACTACACCCCACATCATTTCACAGCAGCACAACAGCAGAGGTGCACATAACTCTATCTGGAAGAGCCAGCTGTTTACATAGCGCGCATAGCGTTGGCCAGACGCTATCAGCTGTTTACATAGCGCGCATAGCATTGGTCCGCTTTATCTTACGTCACATTTCTGATGACGTCTTTCTAAAGAACTTTGTATTTCGAACGAGGCGTCCTATACACAGAGCCACTGAGTTCTGGTATTAGTAAGATGGCCGCGATAGCGACACTCGCAAGCAGCGGTGGCAGCGTGCGGCGGTGGGTCTATCTTATTTAGGTCTGTGGTCACAAGTCATTTTTGATTTTTTAAAAATATTTTTGTTTTAAATTTGGTTTTAACAAGCTTATTGCGGTACGGATTTATCAGCAGAACAATTTAGGTATTTAGGAACACATCCTCGCACCCAGAAGTAAAATACTGCCTTGGTACAGAGATGCAAGTCTTGAAAAATGAAGTAAGACTGTCCCACATGGCATTACATGCATCATGATAGTGTGTGCAACGCTTTTCCTCTTTCCTTTTCTTTGGCTGAAACTTGATTTTCTGACTGAAAGGATAGAAGACTAGAATGTGGTTGGGAAAGTATTCGACGCACGACTCCCGAAGGTGAAAGTTGAGCCAAAACCATGATGCATCTGTACCGGATCTTGTCACAACAGTCCGGGTAACGTTGTCGTTATGTCTTCCTTTCCAGAATTCACAGCAACAGTGGAGCTTTGTGCTGTATACGGCGGGCAGCCTTCAACTGGCTACCTTCTTCTTCTACCTCACGTATGGTTCCTCCGAGCTTCAGCCTTGGGGACGCGTTCCCAAGCCCACAGTAAAGCCCAAAGTGCCCCCCAAAAGTGGTGACGAACATCCGGGTCACGGGTCGGGAGCAGCAGATCAAAAGCGACGACACAAAAGGCGCCGCTTTCAACACGCGACGCAGAACTCGTCACAATCAACGGACAACTCGTTCGGCCTCAGCGAACTACTGAATATGCCGGAGGTGACTAAGGTTACAGAGATCGACACGGCGTCCGGGACTACGATGGAGATGAGTGCAGAAACCTTGAAGATATGCGAATACTGCGAGGAATCCTCTGCCTGAGTTTGAAGTTACCATAATTATTATAGATGCGAGCTGACAGAATAGGGTTAATTAACCGGAGACAGTGGATAAGGGAGCCTTTTGACAAACCAGCTTTTTGTTTGGAAGTTGCTTTGCACAAGAATCGTGGAAAACATGACTGAGTAAGGTGAAGGCAGAAATATCTTGAAGGGAACGTGATTTTCCTTAAAAAGCAAGTTGGCGATCCCATAAATTGGCCCTCTGCAACACAGCAATTCCTTGTGACGTCATGAGGTTCCCAAAGGGGGACTTCAGCATAGAGAGAGTTAAAGCCTCACATTCTACAAACACTTTTCTAATTTTGTTATATAGGAGACGAACACGTTCTTATATTATTATTCAATTCAATTCAAAATACTTTATTGTCTGTTTAAGAGAGACTCTAAAAACAGAAAATCTTCTTTGGACTCACTTGATGCTCTGTCACAGATAAGATAAAATACAGTCATTAAAGATCTTGGTATAAAACATAAAAACAATAAAATAGGGTTAAACGTTGAGGTCAAACAAAACTTCAGAACAATTTAAAACAAGTAACCATACATAATGTCAAACTATTGTCAGGATGATGGCCACAGATTTCGGGGCAATTCGGGAAACTTTTTCAAACTTTCTGAGTAGCTGTATCCCAAGCTGTGAGTTCCCCAACTGTGTTGGCATTCACAAAATGACACTAAAAACTGAAAGGGTGACATTGTATGGACCAGAAATACTGATATTTGTCGCTACAGGAGCATACAAGTAAATATTATTTCGGAGACAGCGAAAGATTTGTAATTCGTCCTGTGAAATGCTTTTGGACATATCTCATAACTCATATTAGTTTGCTAGTTTACTGATGCGTATTAATGATGGTTCATTTCATTCAAGCTTGTTTACATTGTAAATGGACTTGACGATAGACAGCCAAGCCCTAACTAATGCAACACGCGATTTTATTGTGAAGGAATGTTTTTTTTTTTTTTTTTTTTTTACATCTGAATCAATCTACACGTATTTACAAAACCGGCCAGAACCGCTTCCAGCCGCACGGCGTGTCGATGTAAACACGTGGCACATTTTTATGTTAATTCATCCGAACATTTGTCTTTAATAGCCCTTAATTAACTCTAAACAAACACACTAACCTATGTTCCCAAACCTTGTTATTTTCTGGGCGTTATCTGCATAATTATATTATACTATAATTTGTATGCCCTTACTTATCATTGGTCTGATGATGTGATTGTTTAAACCTGTATTTGAAAACAGACATTAAATAAAAGCCATGTTAATAGCACGTACCACAAACGTATCGCCCCTCCCCCCACTCCCCCCCCCCCCCAAATGTCACGTTGCTTCCCCGTTCTTCCGGTTCTATCACCCCTCCTCAGTCCCCGCGCCCACAAACGAGAGAGAGAGAGAGAGAGAGAGAGAGAGAGACAGACAGAGAGAGCGCAACTGAGCATTTGCAAGCACGCGCACACATATGCACACACACACACACGCGCGCGCACACACAGCCTCGGACAGACAGACAGACAGACAGACAGACAGACACACACACACACACACACACACACACACACACACACACACACACACACACACACACACACACACACACACACTGTTCATTTATATATCTAGCGATGTCCTACAACACTTGCGTGATAATTACGCTGCCGTATAATTGGGGCCTGCATGTAACCTTCAGACACTATCAAAGAACACTACAGGTGGTCGTTATCAAAATGTAGACGAGCGTGTATAGTCCAGGCGACCCTCTAGGTTTCCTCAAGGAGTTTCTAGAGTTGCTTGAGCTAGCCTTCGTATCTCTAGCTTCGTGGATTGACTGATTGTTACCTACAAACAATACTATGTAACCGGCGGTCGTGTTAACGCCGCGGATAGCCCAGTGGCCTAGATCTTGAGGGGACGACTCCTAAGGCGGCCTCACTTGGGTGTACCAGTCAAAACACAAGACAAAAAACCCCACCCCCCCCTCCCCAAAAGCAAAACAACAACAACAACAACAACAACAACAACAACAACAACAACAACAACAACAACAACAACCCCAAACAAAAAACAACACTGAAATAATAATAAAAAAAATCTCAACAGAAACAACAGCAACCAAGAGAAAACAAACGAAAAAACAAAACAAAACACAGCAAAACAAAACTACCACAAACAAAACAGCAAAACAAAACAACCACAAACACAACAGTGGCATATGAAACTTTTGAAAGTAGTACGTGTGTAGAAGCAGCCAACCAACCAGTCACCACTGAGTTGTTGAACAACGTACAACAACAACAACTGAGCCCGGCGGCGGAGGCTCGGTAGCTACACAAACAATCGAACCATCTCGGGGTTATCCCGGCTTTCGCCGTAAACCACGAGAACTAATCATGTAAGCTCTATTTAATCCACTCGAGTCCTGACGTTGCACATGATAAACGCTGTGTCACGTACAAACAGCGGCCAGCCATATTACGTGACGTAAAACCGTCAGATCGGACGGAGTAGTCTGACGCCGCTAGACTCAGTAGTGACTGACCGAGGCTTCTAACATGGGCCAGCCATCTAGCACACGCCTCCACTGAAAGTCAGTGTACCAGCACAAAGCCAGTGAATCATCTGTATCGTGTTTTTATTCAACGCAGGTAGTTGTGAACACACTGTCCGCGGGTTGCACATGTATGACCATGAAGCTCCGTGAAGCTACATACATTTTACGCTGCTGGCAGTTGCAGTCAGTTCGCAAACAGCTCAAGTCATGGGTTTCACTGTGCTAGACTGACTGAAGCAAATTCAGTAACAACAATCAAACTCTACTCAGGCGAGAACTAGCAGCTGCCGTGTGCTTGCAAGTAAACGGTATCATATCAGTCCCCCCCCCCCCCCCCCCCGACATGTGTTGTGCGTGTTCTGCCAGGTTTATGCAAGCTGTGCCGCACTAAACCGCTCGGCGTTCCCAAAACTGAAGCTTTCGGTGGAAAAGTACCTGCAGCGCTTCGAGGTCACGTGCCGCTAGCGCTTACAACACACTTCGTCAGCTGAGCTGATCTTGTCGTCTGCTAGCTGCCAAGAACCACCCTCTGTTCGTTTCGTCACAACATTCTTGTGTATGCGGGCCCGCGAGGCTGCGTGGAGTGTTGTGATCGTGAACGAAGGGTCACGACTGAACTTGTGACAGAGTGCTTCGAGTGACAGAATAAGTCCAGTCAAGGTTCCTTCTAGTCAGTCAGTGTGTGGCCGCCTTGGGCCGTGCGGTTTCGGATAACTTTGAACTGGTTTCAGCCTGTGTGGGGATGGCTAGTGCGAACACTCACTCAGTGTAGCGCTCATGTTTCCCGTGAACTTGGCTGTTCATGTCAGAAACGTGACGCAGTAAACTCACCGGCGACGAATGAAAATGTCGGCCAGTCCGGCGGCCAGTAAATAGAAGGTTCTAGGTCAGGTCGGTCTAGTTTGGCACAGAACTGGAGGTCAGTGCAGGCGCCGGACGGACGTACGCAACAGTGTGTTTTATGTTTGTAGTGAGTTTAGGCGAAGCAGCCTACCGCACCACTGACGTGGGGCCGCCAGTACTGACAACTTTGTCAGTGACGGAATCAACGGACTTTTTAAGGTAAGTCTGACCGTGACCGCTGGCACAGCGGATTTCAGTTCGTCAGTCAGTGTCAGTGTGTGTCTCCGGAGTCAGTGTCATGATTTGACAGTCTCAGTGTCAAGTTGACCCCCGCCACGCGGCCCCTCTCCACCCGCCCCACCCCACCCGGCCCACGGCCTGTCGGCTGTCCGGCTTACCAAGTCAAGTCAACTTAACTTGCAAAATCTAACGGGAGGGGGTGCTCTTCGAGATTGGAGGTTTCTCCTCACCCCTCAAGATGGAAATCTCAGCAATCACTACAATAAAGTGAATATTTTTGGAACTTTTTTTTTTTTTTTTTTGGGAAGGGGGAGGGAGGGGCAACCCCCGCCACACACACCGACTGCTGAACAAATGTTTGTGTTTACTTCGCGGTAGTTTTGCGCGGCCTGCCAGCGCACCAGTGTGCATCAGTTCTCAGCCCGGCTTTGCCACAGGCAATCCCTACTTTCGAAACACCTCGGCGTAAAATAACGTAGGTATGTACACGAAGCCAAGTAATCTGCTAAATAACGTGGACAGCCAGGCAGAATTAGCCAAGTACGTATACGAATGCTTCGTGGAAAGAGAAAGGATTAGGGCAACAACTGAACTAGTACCCCCTCCCCTCCTCTTTGCTAATCACCTTTTTCTTTTGCCTACACACACCGAGTCACTGGGCTGGAGACGCAAACGCCGCCCCAACCTCAGAATCACCGCTGGACACCCACGGCCTTACCACCACCGCCCCCCGACGACGTGACTACAACGGACCACCCGATCGCCGCCTGATACTGGGACACTCATTAATTACAACCCAATATAGACATTTCGCGATATTAGATATAATTCACCAACATCTCGATGGAAATGTTAGGAAACATCATTGTGTCTAATAACCCCAAAGGGCTTCATGACAATAAATATTGTTCTTGTTCTTGTTCCTCGGCCTACAGAGGAAAAGAATGGCACCGCACCGGCCATTCCCAGCCCCACCCGGCTCCCACCCCCCAAGACCCGAGAGGAAACTCACTGGTCGCTACCAGCAAGGCCATGTGAATAGGTCATTTGCTCACATAATTATGCTCTGTTCAGTGGGTGTTTCTATGATAGACTGAAACCTTTTCAGATTATCATTCTCTCACGTAAAGACTGCTCGGCGGCCGTTTTGCATAGTCATGCACGCTGCTATAGATGGGAGGTACATGTACACAGTAATGCTTTGACGATAGTGTATGCTTTGTGTGACAAGTCAGTGTAACTTGAGAGGGACACTTGTGGCCGGCTCAGTGAAAGCATCACGCGGTCTTTTGTACCTACTAGTAGACATCAGTGCAGATGCACTTGAAATGCTGAGCAGATGCACGTAAAACGCGCTGCAGTTCCGGCAGTTCAGTTCAGTTATGACACTGAGGTAAACCTGGTCCGAAAACTAAACCAAAATGCTGAGACCGATAATTATGATTTTTTTTTTTTTTAGTATGGCTGACCTTTTACAGTACAGATTCCATATCAAGCATGTCTCAGTATCCAGAATGAACTTGCAGCAGTGTGCTTGCGCCATGTCCGGATGGGGCCAAATATCTGTGCTGGCCTTTTTCTTGTCAGTTCACTCGTACATGGTGGAAAAGGACGTTAAACTCCCAAACACCCACCCACTCATCTTTTTTTTTTTTTTTTTTTCTTTTTGGCCATGTCTGTGCGGCCGCGTCTACAATTTCCAAAGGCCGCGCCACTGACTTGAATCCTGCACACACGCCGGCACTGAACTGAGTTTGGTGAGGTTGCTAGACCTACAACAGAAACAAATGTTTTTATTAACACCCCCACCCCCACCCCCATCCCAGCCCCCATTTCCCCATTTGCGGCCACACGTACGGCAACTCACGTGATGCATTGTCTTTGAGGTTATCTTGGTCACTTGACCCCGACCTGAGATGAACTTGATTTAGCATAATTATCTTTTGCGTCGTTCAGTAAACAGAGTTCAGTGCACGGCCAGATCACACTGTCATCATCATAATTATTCGTTGTATGTCAAACTTGCTGTTGGTCTGTGCAGGGCGGGACACAACTTCAAAGATGGAGGCGGGGGAGTGTAAGGAAACGGACAGACTTCTACAACCGTCCCGGATTCCACAAAAGATACAGCCAGGTAGGAAGATTAGTTCTCATTTGCGCCGGGGTTAAACAAATAAAATGGCTGCAGGGAGGTCTCCAGTCATCTGTGACCGCATTTCTGAAATATGTGTATTAAATATACCGGCTGGTGCGCTCTTGTGGTGCCGTATGTGGTGGAAAAGGACGTTAAACCCCCAAACACCCACCCATCCACCCGCGCTCTTGTGGTGACCATGGTATGAGAAGCATACAGTCCTGACCATGTATAATAATAATAATAATAATAATAATAATAATAAATCGCATTTATACAGCATAATTCTTGAAAATACATCAACTCATCGCGTATTCACACATCACTGACTCACACGCACATAGAACACATCCTAAACCAGCAGGCACCATGGTTACATGACTCAGTAGAAGGCAAGTCGAAACAGATGAGTTTTAAGTTCTGACTTGAAGTGTGACAGAGTAGGTTGGTGTCTCACTCTAGCAGGCAGAGAGTTCCAGACAGTTGATCGGAAAAGATTTCAAATTTATCTTAGTATTAGTAAAAGGTTAGCGTGCATTCGATGCGGCAGGCGTCGTGTAATTTGTTGCTAGTCGTGTCTACAGTAGACCTATATTATACCTTTTCAACTACCGCATAATTATGGTTACCATCACTTTTCCGTATCATGAAACCTAGCATGAACTCCTTTTCTGTATCTCTGAACTCAGCATGAATTAGTCTGTTATGTGTATCTGGGAATCTGTCAATATCTAGTGAAAATATTTCGAGTAAACTGAAATCTTTACCCTCTACACTGACCTAGTGACGTAACCTACCCAGTCCGCAAAACAAGGTGGGGGAGCTGGGATAGCCGAATGGTAGAGCGTTGGAATTCCAGTGCTCGGGTCGTGAGTTCGAATCCCGGCTGGGGCCAAATATTTGTTCTGGCCTTCGTTTTCGTTGCCCCGTCTTTGATATCACCGTTTGTGGTGGAAAAGGACGTGAAAGCCTCATACGCCCACCCACCCTCCCGGCCCGCATATCAGGCGCTCCGCAAAACTGTGCTGGCTCATCGACCAAATCTGCTATGAACAGACATAGTTCATCTTGGTCATGTCAGTGATTGTGTCCTCACGCCATCAGTATGTGTGTGCATCGTCATTAGTGTGTTAGTGAAGTGTCATCAGTTTGTGCGTGCAGTGTCATCAGTTTTTGTGTACAGTGTCATCATTCTGTGTGTGCAGTGTCATCAGTTTGTGTGTACATTGTCATCATTCCGTGTGTGCAGTGAAGCTGTGCCTGTCTTACCGCTTGCTGGTGACGTTTCTGTGTATGGGCGGCATGATCATGTGCTTCGCCAACCAGAGCAGCATGGGGTCAGCCATGGTCTGTATGACACTGGACCCCCCGGTAGTCTTCGCCAACAACACCACCGTCATCCCGCCCTCCGCTAACGCCTCGCTCAATCCGGTGAGAATTCTACCGTGAAATGGTAAACAGGCTTGTAAAATGCTTAACGCGTGAGACCTTTCCACACATTGACTATAAGAGATGCTGCGTGTATCCTTAATGACGATGGTGACTCAGTGAATGATGATGATAATAACTGAGGAAGATTTGTATAGCGCCTAATCTCGGATGAGCTCTCGGCGCTTTCCAGGTGGATAATTAAAGATGGCGGTAAATAAATAGAAGATCTGAATAACTGACGGACATCCTCAGTGATGAGACACATCCCCTTAGACGGAGGTTGGGGGTGGAAGGGTGGGGGTGGGGGGAAGGGGTTATGATAATTGATTGTACTGGTCAAGACTGTTTTACTCAATTTCTCTTATGCGTATACTTGTAGTCTTATTTATTAAAATGTTAATTGTGTGTTTACTAGTATGCGGGTCAGAAGTGAAATTTCCCTTTCGGGTTCACTAAAGTATTCTGTTTTCTGTATTCTATTACATAAAATGCATGCATACTTGCATACCTACCTACCTACCTACCTACCTACCTACATGCATGCATGCATGCATACATACATACATATAACCACGCCCAGTACAGTTACTGTATGACCTTGAATACTTACCTCGTTCTGTGAACAGTATAAGTTCTACTGGGACAAGACGACGCAAGGTTGGGTCCACTCATCCCTCTTTGTGGGCTACTACATCTCCCAGCTGCCGTCAGGTATCCTAGCAACGCGGTATGGAGGCAGAAGAGTGGCCCTGTTCGGCTTGTTCTTCTCGTCTGCTGGTCAGCTTCTAACACCAGTAGCGGCCTCCGCTGGTGTACCTGTGTTGTGCACAGTGCGGGCACTCGCGGGGTTTGCTTCGGTAAGTGAACTGACTGCAAGCACTTTGACCCGACACGTTAAAGATACCGAAGCATTTGACAAACATACTCAGTCCCCCCAGCATACCGACTGCCGACCAACGCACCAAATCCCCCGACAACCACACCAAACCCCCATGACAACACCCCTCCCCTCCCCCGCCCCCCCCCCCCCCCCACACACACAATACACTTATTCAAGCGTAACAAACATACCAAAAACTCCGGCAAACATACCAAAAATACCCCCTGGAACACATGCAGAAACCTTCAACAAACGTATCACGCCCTCGACAAACAAACCAATACCTCATGACAAACATACCAAAACCACCGACAAACATACCAAAACCCTAAACAAAGATACCAACACCCGCCAGCAAACACACCAAAGCCTCCTGCGTACCAAGACCGCCGACAAATTTACCAAACCGACGAAAAAACACACCCAGAGACTCCCGGGTGGGGCCAAATATTTGTGCTGGCCTTTTTCTCGTTGCCCCGTCTTTGATATCGCCCATACATGGTTCAAAAGGACGCTAAACTCCTAAACACCCACCCACCCAGCCAGAGACTCCCGGCTAAAGTACCGAAACTCCAGGCTAAAGTACCGAAACTCCAGTCCAGGCTACTCCTTCCCCCTCCCCCGGCTGTTCTCCCCTAAAAACATCCTCAAACACCCGACAGACTTCCTCAAATCCGTGACAGACCTAATCAGTGGTTAATGGACCGATATTAGGTGTTAATTATACGTACATTTGTTACAGGGTTTTATCTACGCTCCGGTGTTCGGGGTACTGGCGAACTGGGTGCCGCAAGCTGAATCCAGTCTACTGTTCGGACTCACCGGCACAGGCAAGTTTTAATTAATTACATAAAATGCATGCATACTTGCATACTTGCATACATACCTACCTACCTACCTACCTACCTACCTACATACATACATACATACATACATGCATACATGCATACATGCATACATACATACATACATACATACATACATACATACATACATACATGCATACATGCATACATACATACATACATACATACATACATACATGCATACATACATATACAACCACGCATAATTAAAACAGAGAACCAATAAAATTTAATATGATTGTTTGCACACTGCATTTTTTAAAACAAGTTTTAACTAGTTTTTTTTTAACTAGAGCTGTTATTAACTAGTAGGTATAAGTACTTTCATTATTATCATTACTGACAGGTATGGAGCTAGGGGCGGTGATATCTTTCGGTCTGTCCGCCCTGTGTTGCCAGCTGGATGTTATGGGTGGATGGCCCCTCACTTTCTACTCTATAGGTGAGTATTGGTGGATAGCGGTGTTATTTATACAGTCAATTCTGGGACCCTTACAAAAGTTGCAACGACGCGACAAGCACGACACAGACAAGAAAAGACAGGCTGGTAGGCAGGCAGGCAGCCGGGCAGGCGGACAGACAGACAGACAGACAGACAGACAGACAGACTGACTGACTGACTGACTGACTGACTCCAGTTCACAAGTAGTACTAGGACCAAAATGATCTTTGTAGAATAGACGACTCCACACTGACGGCAAATCCCGAGGCCAAAGCCCCGCACCTGTTCTTTGCCGTGTATTGAAAAAAAACCAGCACGTCCATGACGTCATTGTATGGGAAAAAGGTGTGATTTCAGGATGAAAGAGATTGACGTAATGGTCTTTTTCCTCAAATGACGTCAATGGACTTACTGCTTTCAAGTTCGTTCCATGTTTCAGTCATATCAACCTACACGTAGTTCTCTTGTAGTACTAGTGTCTGGCAAAAAGTTTGCCAGACCATGCCATGTGTTGTGCTGAAAATACCGCGGGACGTGATTGGCTGAATTCTGACTCTTTTGTTTGAGAGAAGTGGAATCGTCCATTGTCGCCAGCGACATTTCATGTGTGCCTTAAGGCACAGTTGTACCTTATGCACCTTCAACATCGCTGTATGCGAAGTTTCACTGAGATCTCATTAGACAGACGAGACTTTCGACCATCGCAGCGTTCCCGGTTGCCTGTGTGATGGGTTTGGCGCATAAATCATTTCCGGTGTGCTTGTGGCAACTGAACTGGGGAGGTGCACTAATCCTACATGCATTCCGTTTCTTCGAGGGTTCTCTTTCTCCCTGTCGGCCTTACTCTGTCCATATCAACCGTCGCGCACCCTGCGTTCCGCTAGCGAAAAAAAGAAAAAAAAAGAAAAACTTCTCAAAATTCCAAAGCGTAACATGAAAACTACCGGAGAGCGCTCATTGGGGCTTCTTGGGCCCGACTGTCTGGAACTCCTTGCCAATCGAACTCCGCCTTCAGACATCACTCTCTCTGTTTAAATCCCATCTTCCGTCAAGCCTTTGATAGTTAAACCTCTGTTGAGTCCGTCTGTGTGTACCATGAGTCGTTGCACTTGCCAAATTGTATGTAAGAGGGGATGTGAGTAGTGTGTGTGTGTGTGTGTGTGTGTGTGTGTGTGTGTGTGTGTGTGTGTGTGTGTGTGTGCGTGTGTGTGTGTGTGTGTGCGTGCGTGCGTGCGTGTGCGTGCGTGCGTGCTTTAAGCGCAGCAAGTCCTTTGCATTTGGAAAGCAGCACTCCATAAAAGCTATGTATTATTATTGTTCGTGTCCATTAGCGCGCTGATCTCTCTTTTAAATGACGAAACAGCATGGCGACCTTTGTTTGTTCTCGGTCATTCGTGCATAATCTGCCCATTGTGTGCAGCAGCATGCTTCAAATTTGCATTTATTTCGTGCTTGAGAAAACTGCGACTTAAAAACGACAGGTCAAGTAAAGGCATAATTATTTTCTTTATGTTGTCGTTGTCCTGTAAAGGTTACACTGCGTCGTCAGTATAACCTTTCCCCATGAAAGTTAGAAGGTTGTGTGTTGGTGTTTTTGCAAATCCTAAAGATTTGTTCGACGGTAGATGCAACAGTAACATCGAGGGAAAAACCCAAACAACAACAACAACAACAACAGTCCGCCTAAACACACGAAGCGAAGCAACAATATGCACGGGTGTTGAATCATCCTGATCCATTTTTATTTTGTAATATTTAGAACTGTTCTATTGTGACAGGTTTTCAACAGTAGTAGTAGTAGTAGTAGTAGTGAAGTAGTTGTGGTGATAGTGGTACAGTAGGAGTAGTTTTTGTGGTAGTGGTAAAGTAGTAGTAGTAGTAGTAGTGGGTAGTGGTGGTAGTGGTAAAATAGTAGTAATAGTAGTGGGTAGCGGTAAAGTAGTAGTGGTGGTACATGTAGTGGTAAAGTAGGAGTAGTGGTAATGGTAAAATAGTAGTAGTGGGTAGTGGTAAGTAGTAGTGGTGGTAGTGGTAAAGTAGGAGTAGTGGTAATGGTAAAATAGTAGTAGTGGGTAGTGGTAAAGTAGTAGTGGTGGTAGTGGTACAGTAGGAGTAGTGGTAGTGGTAAAATGGTAGTAGTAGAAGTAGTTGGTAGTGGTAAAGTAGTGGTAGTGGTAAAGTAGGAGATGTTGTAGTGGTAAAATAGTAGTAGTAGTGGTGGTAGTGGTAAAGTAGGAGTAAAGGTAGTGGTAAAGTAGTAGTAGTAGTAGTAGTTCGCCCTTATTGTCATTTATTTGTTTTTTCGTATTTTTGTTCACAAGGAGGATTAGGGATGCTGATGACAGTGGGCTTTGCCTGTCTGGTGTCCGATCTTCCTTCGCAGAACAAGCGGATAGGCCGGAGGGAGAGGCTGTACATTGAGAGAGCTGTGGGAGCGGCCGGGGGTCATGGACATAAGAAGAAGACCGACGCTGATGCACCGCTGACGGTACGTGTGTAGAACATACAGTGTGTAGAACATACAGTGTGTAGAAAATAATGTGTATAGGACATAAGCGTATAGAACATACAGTGTAAAGAACATACAGTGTGTAGAACATACAGTGTGTAGAACATACAGTGTATAGAAAATAATGTGTATAGGACGTAAGCGTATAGAACATACAGTGTAAAGAACATACAGTGTATAGAACATACAGTGCATAGAACATACAGTGTGTAGAACATACAGTGTGTAGAACATACAGTGTATAGAAAATAATGTGTATAGGACGTAAGCGTATAGAACATACAGTGTAAAGAACATACAGTGTGTAGAACATACAGTGTGTAGAACATACAGTGTATAGAAAATAATGTGTATAGGACGTAAGCGTATAGAACATACAGTGTAAAGAACATACAGTGTATAGAACATACAGTGCATAGAACATACAGTGTGTAGAACATACAGTGTATAGAAAATAATGTGTATAGGACGTAAGCGTATAGAACATACAGTGTAAAGAACATACAGTGTGTAGAACATACAGTGTATAGAAAATAATGTGTATAGGACATAAGCGTATAGAACATACAGTGTAAAGAACATACAGTGCATAGAACATACAGTGTGTAGAACATACAGTGTGTAGAAAATAAAGTGTATAGGACATAAGCGTATAGAACATACAGTGTAAAGAACATACAGTGCATAGAACATACAGTGTGTAGAAAATACAGTGTATACAACATGCAGTGCATACAACATGCGGTATATACAAATTCTTTAAAAAAAAAAAAATAGTAACTCTGGTTCCTCCCCCCCCCCACCGCCTCTCTTCCCGCCCCTCTTCCCCCCTCCCCTCCCCTCTTCTCCCCCCCCCCCTTTCCCGCCCCTCCCCCCCCCCAACACACACTGACGCGTAAAATAATTATCTTATTGTTACTTGTGCCCACAGGTACAGGATAAGACAGTTATATGTACGTGCCCCTCTTAGGCCATTGTTGGACAGAAAACATAAAAATAATGCAGCATTGTGAAAGATTCTTTTCATGTGTCTAGGCGAGAAAGGCAGTACGATATACGTGTTTGTATACGTCTTAACCCACACCTGTCATCATGCCATAGCTAAACTCATGCATCTCTCTGGGGTTTACACTGCTGGTTTTGTTTTTTTTTTTGTTTTGTTTTTTTTCTCCCGGGGATCTGACATTGTCGTACTTCCCACGCACATTTTGCACATACCTGAACTTTTCGATTGACCCCGCCGGCCATCCCTTCCCATCTAGTACCAGGGCAGAAAGCATCTACAACTATTTATGTAATTTTATGCATGTGCTGCCTCCACTCGACAAGCTTTTTAAAAAAAAAAAATTAAAGTTTAATACAGCCTTCGCAAAAAGTTAAGGACCACTTGCAAATATCATTCAACTTTTGTCGTGGTGGCATGCTGGCGTAGTGCTGAACATCGCTGAAACGGCGGCTTATGTAGGCAAACAAATGAGCACAGTTCATAACCAGGGATGCATTCTTTGACCTGCATCTCATTTTTGCCGTGCAGAAAGCCCCGGGTATCGCTCACTGAACACTGAAACTCGGTCTAGTTTTGCCGAAATTGCAGATTTTCAAACGCGCCAAGCATGCTGTGTGACACGCATGTGCCATCCACACAGTGGTCGCCATGTTCACTAATTACCCCCTTAACCTTGCCGGCTACTGAATTTTACGGGAAAAATCTTATTTGTTTATTTTTTTCGATTTATTGAAACTGTCACCCATTATGCTGACTGCTCCTTAACTTTTTGTGAAGACTGTAGGTGTGTGAGAGCGATTAGAGAGGTTAGGCTAGCCGTCACAGCAGAATAAATTTAGAGCGAGGTTCTGGAAGGGAGACTACCAGAGACACCGCGACACCAGAATCGCTGAACTACGTCCCCTGTTTTTTGGTCAACATTTTCAGAGGAAGATTCCAATCAAGTCTATACTGACGTCAGGCCCAGTGCTGGCTATAGTGGTAGCGCAGATAGGGTCTGATTGGCTGTACTACCAGCTCATCACCGTACAACCCAGCTTCATGCAAGAGATCTTGAAGCTCGATGAGACGACGGTAAGTTGAACTGAGACTTGCGTCAGTGGTTTGTGTCACAGTGTGTGTGTGTGTGTGTGTGTGTGTGTGTGTGTGTGTGTGTGTGTGTGTGTGTGTGTGTGTGTGTGTGTGTGTGTATTTATTTTATGGTTACAGAGAGAGGGGATTAGGGTGGTGGAAGGTCGGTTAGGGAAGTGGGCTGTAGAAGAGGGGGAGGGAGGGGGGGGCAGTTAGCTATACCTATCAGCTGGTAAAATTTGTTACACAGGACACATAATTTCTTCAGAATCGTGTACGATTGAATTGAAGAGGAAGAAGAAAATGGAGGAGACGAGTTCTTTTGGTTGTTGCTGTCGTCGTCGTCGTCGTTTCTGTCGCCGAGACAGACACATCAGTTCACCTGACGGAAAAGCGAAAGACCACCACCAATCATTCATATTTCTAACATTAACGTTAAAGTGAGCAAAGAACTACGTAACAACTAAACTCCTACATAATATACTGCACACTTTCTTTTCTCCTAACAGATAAACCTGTTAACGGGTCTACCCTTCCTGGCCATTATACCAGCCATCTACGTGGCCGGAACACTAGCCGACTTTCTGAGGGACAGAAGGATACTGTCTACCACAGCCACGCGTAAACTGGCCGATTTTCTGTGTAAGTACAACATTGGTATCTCCTTTGGTACAACGCCGGATGTGCCTCATTAGTTATGCAAGACTCGAAGGTATCATCAGCGCCACATGTGGTATGAAAGGAAACACAGAAAGTGAGGCACAGTAGGGGATGAACTAGTCAAGCCTACCCATGCGTGTTCAGTTCGTGGCTTCCACATCAGTCCTCTCAAAGAGACGGCGCACCAGGACTAGAGATGAACGTGCGTCGGTCCAGCGGGTAGCGTGTGCGATGTTTGAGGTGCCTCACTGCCGGAGCGACATGCAGTCACCGCTGGCCCGGTGAAGCATTGATTGGGCTTGATTGAGCTTTGATTGAGCTTATAACTATTGATTACTGATAATAAAAAAAGTATGAGCTACCGATACTGAGTTTCTGGCTTTCGAACTGCTCGTCACGGGTGTCGGTCCCCCGATTCTGCTCCCCCAACAGAATTAAAAAACAAGAAGTATAGGTGTTTGGCTGCTGTTGGACTTTTCCTATGTTGTTACTGTTATCATAGGTTTTGTCGGTTTTGAGAATCAAGGGAACGAAACCGACACAAGGGAGGAAACTGTGCTTGTGTGGAACCGTGATCAGTTTTCACTAGATCTGCAGAACCCAGCCGAAAACATATTTTGATGATTTTAAAAGTTTTTTTTTCCCGACATTTCTTTCCAGGCAAAATTTTCCCCGGTGGAATTCTGGTGAGCTTCGGGTTTCTACAGCCGGGGCAGGAGGCTCTGTACATCATTCTGTACGTGTTGGCCTGCATCTTGATGGCCTTTTCCTACGTCTCCTGGATCACCAATCCAGTGGATCTATCGCCCGCCTACACTGGATTCATCGCCAGTGTGTGTGAGACAGGCGCCATGTGGATCGCCATCGCCGTCCCCATCCTCATCGAGAACATCACTAAAGACGTGAGTGGCAGGTGAACCCACTGAAGGGTACAACATAACGCACGCCACGCCACGCCACACCACGACACACCACACCGCACCGAACCGCACCCCGCCGTGCACACCACACCTCATCTCACCACGCCGCGCCACCCCACACCGCGCCACATCACACTTCATCACGCCACGCCACACCACACACCGTGCCACACCGCACCGCACACCGTGCCACACCGCACCGCACCATACTAGACCACACCTCACCACGCCACACCACACACCGTGCCGTGACACACCACACCACACCATACTAGACCACACCACACCACGCCACACACCGTGCCGTGACACACCACACCATACTAGACCACACCACACCACACCATACTAGACCACGCCACGTACACCACACCGCACCAGAGATTTATCATGGGAAACACTTAAAGTGTTCAAGTTGTTCTTTGGGATCAGATCGGACTAACTATGCTGTTTCCGATCCCCAAACCTTGACTGCCTTCCTGACGATGAGTACCTTTATCGGGAGATGGGGGGTTAAAGGCCGCGGGAATGTTTTGATACGGGGTCCTTGTTGGTCGGTTGCTCGCGCCTACTCTACTGCATTCTGAATCACGTGCAGCTCGCACATCTTCCCCAAATACCCGCGCCCTTCATGGATAAAATTGATATCAGTGCACGTGGGCGCTTGCCTTCCTCTCCAAAGCAGGCGTACGCGTCCAATTATTTATTTTATTTTATTTTATTTTTTGCTCACCAGAAAACGGCCGAGGAGTGGCGCACAGTGTTCTACATCACAGGCGGCCTTCAGCTGGCCACCTTCATCTTCTACCTCATCTTCGGTTCCTCCGAACTGCAGCCTTGGGGGCGCCCGGACGATATGCCGCCCATAACTGTCACGTGCAAGGCGGCCGACGACGACGACAAAATCGCCATCGTAGCAGCGAGCACCAGGAACGAGCGAAGATCGCGCTCAAGGGTGCGACCCTCTAGTCCGGTGTACGCCTCCGATAGCGAGGTCGGACGGATTAGGATGTACAGATCTAGGTCAATGCCAAGGTCGAGTGTACGGCCGAGTTCGGCGGCCCCTGAAATCAACGCCAACAGGGACAAGTTTGATGAGGAGACAGAGGCAGACTATGGAACGTTGGAGAAGACTATGTGATGTGTGTTAGGAGTTGTCGTGTGTCACAGTGACGGGTGGGGTGGAGGGGAGGGGAGGGGGGGGGGCTTGCAGCAACAGAGAATGTGATGTGTTAGGAGCTCTCTCTTGCGTGTGTGTGTGTGTGTGTGCGGGGGGAGGGGGGGGGGTTAATGCAGTACTGAGCAGGGACAGATCATGCAACGGTTGGAGAAGGCTGTGTGGTGTGTGTAAGGAACTTCGTATGTGTGTTGGGGGTGGGGTGGGGGGTGAGGGGGGGGGGGTGATGCAGTGACAGACAGACTATAGTACGTTGGAGAAGACTATGTGATGTGTGTAATGTGTGTGTGTGTGTGTGTTGGGTGGGAGGGGTGGGTGCAGGTTGCGTGATGAAGTGACTGAGACGGATTATGGAACGTTGGAGAAGACTGTTTGATGTGTGTAAAGAGTGCTCGTGTGTGTGTGTGTGTGTGTGTGTGCGTGCGTGCGCGTGGTGGGGGGGGGGGGGGGCTGTAGGCTGCGTGATGAAGTGACTGAGACGGATAATGGAACGGTCAGTGGAGAAGACCATGTGAAACGTGTTGCAAGTTCTCTTTTGAACACAAAAACAAGCGATGGGGATATACAACGAAAATAACAACTGAGAGCCAGGAGCCCTCTTGGTTATAGCACAGACGCAGAAGACAACCCAGTGTTTCCGTGTAGCAGATATTTCAGGGACAGCCGAAAACTGAAGTGTGGTGCGTTCATGGGCTGCAGCGGCCAACACTGTTTTGGGATAATTCTTTTGATGATAGTTCGGGAAAGTAAATAATGGTAAGCTACTGTGCCTTAACTTGAAAACAAAAACCTACAACCCTAGAGATTTTAATTTTAGCGGGATTACTATCCTGGCATACAAGTGAAAGTGCGAGTTGAAAAACTAGTAAAGCACGGAAATGAGTGTGATGCTTATGTCCAGTGTTTTTTTTTTTTATTTTTATTTAGAAACAGTGAAAACCAGAATAGTACAGTATTGGGCGTATCCTGTGTTCATCAGCTAGTAAGAATTCCAGTCTTGTTTAAACCAGATCTTATTTGAAATAAAGGATTTGTGTGTGTGTGTGTGTGTGTGTTTTCAGGAGTTATGAATAAATCTCATGGCAGAGGCACCTGAACGCGACCAGATCGTTACGTCGAATCACTTCCTGTCTTTTGTGTTGTGGTTTAGTCGTTGACTTAATTGTCGAGCACACACACACACACACACACACACACACACACACACACACAGAGTCCATTTGCACCACTCTTACATACAAATTGGCAGATGTAGCGACATCCAACGACTCAAGGTACACGCACAAAATCAACATATTAAGTTGGCTGCCAAAAGCTTGATGGAAAAGAAAAGTCTTCAGATGGGATTTAAACATGGACAGTGAAGGCTGAAGGCGGAGTTCGATTGGCAAGGAGTTCCAGACAGTCGGAGCCAAGATGCTGAACGAGAGTTCTGCAGTTGTCATGTTATGCTTCAAGTAGTTGGTTGTATGCGGGTTAACGTCTTCTTCCACCACATAAGGGTGATATCAATAGTTAATTTAGGGCTTAACGCCGCGCAAGCAACAAAGACTATTTCACGGCTAATCAAGGTCCTTCTTCGCTAGACTAAAATAAAAAAAAAAGACAATAAAACTGTCCGGTTTAAATGATCAACACGTTTCAGTTCTTTGTACATCGAACACAGTCCGTATTTCCTGAAGTGTTGGGGGGGAGGGGGGGGGATGCCCCCCCTGTTTTTTCATGGGTAGAAGGAAATATTTCCTCCCCAACACCCCCCTCCCCGAAACGAAAAAAAAAATCCTGTGGACAAGAAAGGGGAAGCAGAAGAAGGGAAAAAAGCAAAGAAAGAAAAGCTGAAGACAAAAAAAAAAGAAAGAAGAAACTAGAGCTGGGGTTAACAGCCTCATCATTGTTGGTTTTCGTATCAAGGCGCACTTGAAAATCATGAACAACCCTGCACCCCCCCCCCCGCCCCTCCCCCCCCCCCCCCCCCCACACACACAACTTCCGCCGCCACTGGTATGGCACGATCGTTCCTGAGAAAAGTTCCCAACTGAATGCGCTCGCGTTTTGGAACTGAGTCTTTGCTGATTATATAACATATAGTTGCACCGATCACTGAACGGGGAAGAGTGCAGCATGTCAATGACAGGCCTGAAGTCACTGCCTTACGGAACTCAAAAGGACGCATTCTACGCGGGTCGTTTCTAGGCTGTATTCAACACTGTTATGACGATACACTGTGCACACGGGCTGGCTAGTCGGTGCACAGTTTCCCGACACATTTCTTGTCTCAGTTTCGGTTCAAGTGTCTGGTTGCTGGCTGAATTTGTGCCTGATAAGGGCTTCATTTGGGAGTGCCATCTTCACAGGCAGGTACTGGGTTACTTTATGATTGTGCCGCAGAAGTGTGTGTGTGTGTGTGTGTGTGTGTGTGTGTGTGTGTGTGTGTGTGTGTGTGTGTTTGTGTTTTGAGGAAATATTATTTTAGAATTGGTACACTCTTTGAAAAGGACTTGTAAACAAAAGAAAGAAAGAAAGAAAGAAAGAAACAAACAAAAAGAGAAAATGTTGATTTTGGCTTGTTTCACTTCCGACGAGAAGAAACAGAAAAACTGAGAACCCAAACTGTCAGGAAATGTATTAGATCGCTGGGCGTGTTCTCTTTGATAGCTATTAAAAGTGGCTCCATGAACAGTTATCCCCGATAATCGATGGCGACTGAATTACCGCATGCACTATATCAATCCTACACATCCCCTCTTCTAGATAAAAATCATGGATATTTTTCCGCGGGCGAAGGATAGGTGATTTTTGTGTGTGTTTGTTCTGATTACCTTCTTTTCCGCTCAAATCAAGTCTTCAAAGAAAACATGGCACAAGCTCCTGTAGGTGGCACTATTGTTGGAGGCCAGAGCGGACAGGGGTTGGACACGGTCGTGAGATCGGTGATGGAGACCAACTACCGTGTGAGCGTCGGTATACTGGTGGAGAACTGGACACACTTCAATTTAGACGACACCAGATCTCGAGTGTACGGAGGTCGTGTGTCCATTCCACCAGCAGCTATTCCACCAGCCCATTACAACGTCACTGTACGTATCGCCGTTTTCAATTTCAGTGTAAACGGACCTTCCGCTGGCCTGTTAAAATGTGATTGTGCAGCGGGGAAAATACTTTCTTCACAAGCATTTGACATTCGTACAATGTTTTTGTTTGTTTGGTGTTTTTTTTTGTTTTTTGCTGCCCCAACTCTTTGCCAGCTCCAGTGGTGTTCCTCCTAGGTCATGGGTGTCATAAATATCCCGGCATTAACCAGGCCCGGGAACTACGGCACCTGTGGTGCCGGCCGTGTAATCATCCACACCATAAGACGTGTCATACTAAGGGAAGCACCCCCAAAGTCGCACCCGTGAAGTGGGTGAATCTCGGCTGTGTGGCAACAGCCTCCCCATTGGGCCCATAGCACACCCGCTCTGGGTAGGAGTCGATCTAGGTAGGGAAAATCCCGCTTGCCTCGGCTGGGACTCGAACCCGGGTCTCCCGGTCCATGGTCCGAAGTGCTAACCACTACACTACTGGGGCCGGTTATTCGTACAAATGTTGCTTACGGGGTTAGAGTACTGAAGAGAAAATAACTGATCAAAATGTCGTAATTATTTCCTCATCGACGCTTGACTTGCAACAGGTCGCGTAGAAACTAGAAGACAGTGGTTATCATGATACAGAATACCCAGTATACCCATCATGAATCTACTTGTGCGCCTCTCTTTCAAATGTCGTGGTTTGGCATTGCACCTTGTCCACGCAGTTTACGGAAGAAGTTAGTTAAACAAAATTTAAATGTGTACGTACCAAAACATGTTCATTTTGTGGATTTGGGGTTAGCGGATGGGGGGTTAGCGGGTACGGTTAGCGGATGGGAGTTAGCGGGTGGGGTTAGTGGGTGAGGTTAGCGGGTGGCGTTAGCGGGTGGCGTTAGCGGGCGGGGTTAGCGGGTGGGGTTAGCGGGTGGGGTTTAGCGGGTGGGGTTTAGCGGGCGGGGTTAGCGGGTGGGGTTAGCGGGTGGGGTTAGCGGGTGAGTTAGCGGGTGGGGTTAGCGGGAGGGGTTAGCGGGTGCGGTTAGCGGGTGGGGTTAGCGGGTGAGGTTAGCGAGTGGCGTTAGCGGGGGGGGGGGGTGTTAGCGAGTGGCGTTAGCGGGTGGGGTTAGTGGGAGCGGTTAGCGGGTGGGGTTAGTGGGTGAGGTTCGTGGGTGCGGTTAGTGGGTGGGGTTGGTGGGTGCGGTTAGTGGGTGCGGTTAGTGGGTGGGGTTAGGGGATGGGGTTAGTTGGTGCGGTTAGCGGGTGGGATTTGTGGGTGCAGTTAGTGGGTGGGGTTAGCGGGTGGGGTTAGTGGGTGCGGTTAGCGGGTGCTGTTAGTGTGTGGGGTTAGTGGGTGCGGTTAGTGGGTGGGGTTAGTGGGTTCGGTTAGCGGGTGGGGTTAGTGGGTGGGGTTAGCGGGTGGGGTTAGCGGGTGGGGTTAGAGGGTGGGGTTAGTGGGTGGGGTTAGAGGGTGCGGTTAGTGGGTGCGATTAGCGGGTGGGGTTAGTGGGTGGGGTTAGCGGGTGAGATTAGTGGGTGCGGTTGGCCGTTGGGGTTAGTGGGTGGGGTTAGTGGGTTGGGTTAGTTGTGGGGTTAGTGAATGGGGTTAGTGGCTGGGGTTAGCGGGTGGGGTTAGTGGGTGCGGTTAGTGGGTGGAGTTAGTGGGTGCGGTTTGCGGGTGCGGTTAGCGTGTGGGGTTAGTGGGTGCGGTTAGTGGGTGGGGTTAACGGGTGCGGTTAGCGGGTGGGGTTAGCGGGTGCGGTTAGCATGTGGGGTTAGTGGGTGCGGTTAGCGTGTGGGGTTAGTGGGTGGGGTTAGTGGGTGGGGTTAGCGGGTGCGGTTAGAGGGTGGGGTTAGCGGGTGGGGTTAGTGGGTGGGGTTAGTGGGTGGGGTTAGTGGGTGCGGTTAGTGGGTGGGGTTAGTGGGTGGGGTTAGCGGGTGGGGTTAGTGGGTGCGGTTGGCCGTTGGGGTTAGTGGGTGTGGTTAGTTGGTGTGGTTAGTGGGTAGGGTTAGCTGGTGGGGTTAGTGGGTGGGGTTAGCGGGTGGGGTTAGAGGGTGCGGTTAGTGGGTGGGGTTAGTGGGTGGGTTAGGGTGGGGTTAGCGGGTGAGATTAGTGGGTGCGGTTGGCCGTTGGGGTTAGTGGGTGGGGTTAGTGGGTTGGGTTAGTGGGTGGGGTTAGTGGCTGGGGTTAGTAGCTGGGGTTAGCGGGTGGGGTTAGTGGGTGCGGTTAGTGGGTGGGGTTAGTGGGTGCGGTTAGCGGGTGAGGTTAGTGGGTGCGCTTAGCGGGTGGGGTTAGTGGGTGCGGTTAGTGGGTGGGGATAGCGGGTGGGGTTAGCGGGTGGGGTTAGTGTGTGGGGATAATGGGTGGGGTTAGTGGGTGGGGTTAGCGGGTGGGGTTAGCGGGTGGGGTTAGCGGGTGGGGTTAGTGGGTGCGGTTAGCGGGTGGGGTTAGCGGGTGGGGTTAGTGGGTGCGGTTAGCGGGTACGGTTAGCGTGTGGGGTTAGTGGGTGGGGTTAATGGGTGGTTTTAGTGGGTGCTGTTAGCGGGTGCGGTTAGCGGATGGGGGTTCGGGGGTGGGGTTAGCGGGTGGGGTTAGCGGGTGACCTGGGCGATCATTTCAACAGCAACGTGGGTGACCTTTTCCAGCCAAATGGGGAGATGACTATGGCATACGTTGTGCGTTTCGGTGTATGTTGGCTCAACCGACAACGCCAGCACGTCAGTGAAAGTCTGTAATTTCGCATACATGTGTGTAGGGTGCAGAACGGTAAATATCACTAAAACAAAACAATTTGCAAGCTGGAAAATGTCGGAAGATCGACCTATAAAAGGCATCATGTTATTGTCTGTATTTTCAATGCTGGGTCAAGAGTTTGTTTTCCCTGCTGAGGTCAAATATCTGTTCTTGTCCTTTTCTCGCTGATCCGTCTTTGATATCACGCTTGTGCGGCGGAAAAGGGCGTTACAGAGACTCACCCGCAACCCTTACTGTATATAGGCTGCTCGCAAAACGGCTTGGGCTGCAACAGGCACCTACGGAACAGCTTCCTGGTTGATCAAGGGACTAGATCGCCGTGTCTTCATCATGTGGTCCGCTCCTTTCAATTTCGACTTCCACAGTAACGTCCTGGCTGTTGGGCTGTCCAGACGTGGTTATACCGACCACCCAGAAGATGAAAATTTCTTTGAGACGATGTACTCTGGCGGAAGCACCCATGATATCAACTTTGTGCGAAAAACATATTGGAGACACTTTGATACCATCGTCTGCAGGTATGATTTCGCGCGCGCGCGCGCGCACACACACACACACACACACACACACACACACACACACACACACACACACACACACACACACACACACACACATTTAATCAGTTAGTGCAGTGTTCGTTATGAGTATAAACCTTCTGAAGATATCGTAATCGTAATTGAGTTGATATGCACCTTATGACTAGTTAAAAGTGTTGTTGTCTGTATACTTTTTTTTTCTCTCTCCATTTTAGTGACGACAAAGTGGAGGTTGTGGGCACCATGGGAGGCACCCATGAGGCAGTGATCAAGATCACGGTTCGTCCAAAGAACATGGCGAGAGCGGACCTGGCTCCTGGTTTGCGCGACGACTACCCGCAGTAACTGTTGTCCTTCGGAAGTTAACACTGCGCATATAACGAAGCGTCAGAAATCATTGTACAATACCTACGTGTAGCTTCTTTTCATGATTTCCCGTTTGTCAGAAACTGTCCGGAGGGGGGCGGGGGAGGGGGGCGGGGGAGGGGGGCGGGGGAGGGGGAGTTATTATCTGTTTTGCAAGTTAACAGACACGTGTCTGCAATTCCGGTTGCAAGAATGTACCGAAAATTTCACCCTGATTCTAAACGTTTTGTGTAGGGTGGGGTGGGTGTTTAACGTCCTTTTCCACCAAATACGGGTGATATCAAAGACGGGGCAACGATGAAAAAGCCAGCACAAATATTTGGCCCCAGCAGGGATACGAACTCACTACCCGAGCATTAGAAGTCCAACGCTCTACCATTCGGCCACCCAGGTTCCCCTAAACGTTTTTTTGTAAGTTTTAAAGACCCCCCCCCACACACACACACACGCACGCACGCACGCACGCACACACACACACACACACACAGATGGTAATACAGTGAACTGAGATACAAGCCGGAGAAGTACGCTCATACTGTTCCAGTTGTGTACTTTCTTTCACTTTACTGAACAAAAATACTGGCTCAACTTGGACTCACAACATACAAGCATACTTTACACTTTTGATGCGTAAGGTCTCTGCCACAACAGTGATCCTGTTATGTAACAAATGAAGTGAGCTGTCCATAGCAGGGATTGTGTAAAGTGTTGCTCAGTTAGTGGCAGGAACAACAAAATAACTCACGTGTTAATTAACTCGCTTAGTGTGTGACAAAAGCACTGTATATACACATCAGTAATGCATCATTAAATCCTTAAAACACTTTTGCAGTTGCCGATACCAACCAATGCTTCGTTTACCCAGGAGAGGAACAAAATGGAAGTAGTGGCTTGGTCAAAACATTTAGTGAGCTTCTTTAGAAAGGTATTTACACTTTCAGCCCTACAGGAATCTAGGTCACGCATGCAGCCTCTGTTTTCCACACATGAGCATGGGTTACTGCTTTCTAAAGCTAATAACTCTTTAAGTTCTGAATGGATTTTCTTAAAATTTGGAGACATGTTTTATAATATATTGTTTGATATGTGTACTGACTGTTGAAGAATTTCAATGAAAATTGCTTCAGTTATTGGGGTTGAAAGTTGTAGTTTGTTCCACGGTGTGGTCGGTACCAGGTACCGACTTAGGACAGTGATGCGGGCCCCACTGGTCGCTACCTGGTACCGACCGCGGTAGGAAAGTGTTTATGTATTCACTGGAGCAGGCCAGTGCTTGTGTACGTGTTTCAAATCTTCCAGAATATTCAATGATATACACACACACACACACACACACACACACACACACACACACACACACACACACACACACACACACACACACACACACTCGCACGCGAAGTGCACACTCCCTACGTTGTAAAACAGCAGTCACCAGTCCAGAAATTCATTGTGCTCTTTTACATAATTATATGGATACCACCAGCTGTCGATCTGCTGTGATTTCACAATAATTATTTACTAATTACCTGTCATTTGGATGGCGTCAGCACGTAGGCGTTACCTTTCATCTGCTACACCGACGAGCTAATTTCATGGCAATTTTACAAAGCGTTCTGCCGCAAGAGCACGGTGGATAACGTCCACCGTGTCACGTACGTGACTTGAATGTGTAAGAGGAAACGCTGACTTACAATGAGAAAACATCGATATCGATATTTCGGCAAATGTCTCCAGAATCTCTTGATCAGCAGCAAAAGCGCGTAAGGGTAGAACAGAGCGGGGGTAAAGCACGTGGTTTGAAAGTGTACGAGGAGCCCGGAATCTGTGTGGAGCAAGAACTGAGGGTCCATCCAAATAGTGCGAGGCAGTGTTCGTGTGTGCCTGGACGTGCGAGGAAATGGGAGGAAAAGCTAACACATCGAAATTCACTGAAATCATGCGACAGAATGTGTTTTTGTTGTTGGTTGTTGTTGTTGTATTGCCGACGGGGAGGGGGGGTAGGGAGTGGGATGTTTACTTTTTCTACGTATGATGAATCGCGGAAAGTCACAAACTGTTTATTTGTTTCGAACAGTAAAGAGTCCACTCGCCGGTACTAACTCCAAAAAGAGTGAAGACTAGCTTTGGTCCTAAACACACACACACACACACACACACACACACACACACACACACACACACACACACAATCAAAATCACATTTTCTGTTTTATTGTCTCGGTAGATGATTCAGCTCTTTCTAGGGGAGCCGGGATGGCCGAAGTGCAGAGCGTTGGACTTCCAATGCTCAACTGTCGAGAGGTCGAATCCTGTCTTGGGCCACATATTTGTGCTGGTCTTTTTCTCGTTGCCTCGTCTTTGATATCACCCACGCGTGGTGGAAAAGGATATAAAACTCCTAAAACACTCACCCACCCTTAGCTCTTCCTAACTTTTCCGCGCATGCCCTCGAATATTGGATCTTCCTGGCACTATTTGGACGGACCGTCAATGATTAGGACCGTGCTCCTCGTGCTTCAAGTGGCGAGGTTATCCCCCCTGTGAACTCATTACACTCATTACTACTCATCGACGCATTTAACCCCATGCTGACTAACTGCGAGAAAACGGGTGAAACAGCTTTAATGTTGTCATAGGTCAAACGGGCGGGAGCATGGGTCAAATTTTGCTTGTAACAGCTTGGAAACAAAACAACAGATGGCACCCAATCAGACGTGATGCTAATGTGACAAGTGTTTATCGTTCATTACTGTGATAATGGTCGTTTCGGGACATTATATCCTGGCTTTGATATTGAAATTGCACGTCATTTACGGTTCCTGGGAAAGGTATAAAAACCCGCCTTGTGTGAGCGCCTGGTACAGCCATTCAGCAAACTATTGTGAGGCCGTTCGTGTCGTCAGTGCAGACAACATACCACCACAACTTTCACAGCTGGTAAGACTCACAGGAAACCATGGATTGTTGTCTCACGGCAAAGTCCATCATCTCCTGTTAAAGGTCTGCAGTCTCATCAAAAAGCCTAAAACAGTGTGCTTTTAAAACTCAGCTAGTGTGGAAATGCACAGTCAAATCTGCCACAGTTACAGAGTTATCGTCTTTGAAACCATTAAAAAAGCCAAGGGCAGCCTGATTTCACAGCTCAGTTGGAGTTTTGACACTGAGCGAGAAAGATCTTCTCGTGCAGCACACAAAAAACAACACAATGATTGCGGCTTTTTGTTGAGATTGCAAATTGGTGCTGAAAAGATCCTACGGGACGAGAGAGAGAGAGAGAGAGAGAGAGAGTGTGTGTGTGTGTGTCGGTCAGTGTGTGTGTGTGTGTCGGTCAGTGTGTGTGTGTGTGTGTGTGTGTGTGTGTGTGTGTGCGTGCGCACGCGCGTGCGTGTGTGTGTTCGTTACAAAAAAATTTAATTTACAAAACTGAAGGCCGTTTGGACTAAAACAACTTCTAACCTTCAAGTTCTCTTTGTATGTTTACACAACAGGCAACCAACCATGTCAAACAGAAGCCTACTTTCATCATCCTCCCTCCTGTATCTGGCCGTTGCTCTCCTGTATAGCGGCCACCTTGCTAAAGGGACCAGCGACCCAGTGGCCATCGTGTGTTCTCCCTTGTGTGAGGACTTCGCGGACGCCAGCCAGAGGTGTGGAGTTCTTCGAGACTGCTACAGGTACGTTAGTTCGTGTAACCCATGAGTGATCGGGGAAGTCACATCCCTGGGCCTTAAGGCCATGTCACACGAGAGGGCAAAAACACTTGAAAACATTGTTTTCAGATGTTTCGCTGCGAAACAACGTGTTTTGTCGTGTGACTTAATTACCTCAAAACAATGTTTTCAAAACATCGTTTCGATCGTGTTTATCTGTGGTACTGCCACAACAAACACGAGTAAAGACACCACAGGATCTTTGTGGTGTTATTGGGGTGGGGGATGGGGGGGGGGTGTTTCGGGTTTAACGTCCTTTTCCCACCACAGAAGGGTGATATCAAAGACGGAGGCAACGCGAAAATAAGCCAGTACAAATGCTGGGTGCCCTGTCATGATTCGAACCGGTATTACTGAAGGTCGTTGTGGTTTACTAGGGGTCATTGTGACAATGTGTGTTGCTGTTGTTTGTAGTGGTGAAAACACGCAGTAGATTCTCCCCCCCCCCCCCGACATCACGGCCAAGTAAAAGGTAAAATTTGCTTTTGACGCCTAACCCAGACTAGGACAAAAGAATCAAACCAAAATGAAATAAAAAAGGAAGCGAAGAAAGAAAGACAAAAATCCATCTATAACGGCATAGGCATCTTGCTGGAATGGACCCGCTTCCTGATTTAAAACAAAAAACAACAGAAATTTGTTTATCCTAGAGCTAGTTTAGTTTGAGGTTATACTCTAACCCGGGGCTACCGTCTTTGATATCACCCTTATGTGGTGGAAAAGGACGTTAAACTCCCAAACACCCACCCACCCTACCCTAACCCGAGGCTAAACTCCCTAACCCCGACTTTTACCCGCGGGCCCAGATCCTGGAGATCATGTATAATATGAAACTATGTGAGTGTGCCTTATCTCTTGAAAGCCCATGCAATAATAGCAAGTTTACCTCAAATCTGCAGACCACTAGGAGCCACTTATTATTATCATTATTATTATTAATACGTTTGGGTCATAATTTCACTGTTTACAGGCTCGTCATTAGCCATGCTATCCACTGTTGATGTTCCTCTGAACGTTGCAAATACTTAACTGATAACTACAGACTTCAACATAAGTCAAGGACCACCTTGACAGACAGGTCTAATTTTTAAGAATTCACAAAAAAATAGAGATCAAGGAATCTTTCAATTTTGGGTTTGTTTGTTTTTTTTTTGCTGTGAAAGTGTTAAAGGGTTAACAATGCATCCTGCAAAGCTTGCTGAAGCTGAAACCACCACCATGTGCTGCACGGACATCTTCCAGGAATTGTAGCCAAATTTGCAAGTGGTCCTTGACTTATGTTGAAGTCTGTACCTCCGTTTCGTTTGAACTGCCACAGGTTTGCCGAAACGGACGAGAACAAGTTTATGGCGTGCCTGGAACCCTGCTGGGAACTGGCTGCTCCCTGTATGTCTATGTGTGCCAACAACCTTGACGCCATCTGGGACAAATGCGAACCCGAGTGTCAGCAGAGCGACTCTTACACATGTCTCGATGAGTGCTTCAACGACACTTTCAACGAACAAAGGCAGAGGTGAGTATGTAGGGTGTCGTGGTGTAGTATGGTTCCCAGAAAGTATATTTCCGGCTGATTTCAACTGCATTGTTTTCCAGCTCGCTGTTTCCTTTTCTTTTTCTTTTGCTGCCCCAACTCTTTGCCAACTTCAGTGGTGCTACTCCCAGGCCATGGGTGTAATCCACGGAGGGCTCGAAAACATCGGGCAATTTTCATTATATGCATGATGATGGAGATGAGGATGATGCTATGGAGGTCCTTGTGGTTTGGGACTGCGGGACAGGTGTGGGTGGGGGATGTTTGGGGGTTTAACGTCCTTTTTCCACCACGTACAGGTGATATCAAAGACGGGGCAACGATGAAAAAGTCAGCACAAATATTTGGCCCCAGCCAGGATACGAACTCACGACCCGAGCATTAGAAGTCCAACGCTCTACCATTCGGCCACCCCGGCTCCCTCTGCGGGACAGGGCCGCATTCATGTCATAAATATTCCGGCGTTAGCCAGGCCCGGGAACTACAGCACCTGCGGTGCCGGCCGAGTAATCATCCACATAATAAGACGTGTCACACCAAGGGAAGCACCCCCAAAGTCGCACCCGTGAAGTGGGTGAATCTCGGCTGTGTGGCAACAGCCTCCCCATCGGGCCCATAGCACACCCGTTCTGGGTAGGAGCCGACCTAGGTAGGAAAAATCCCGCTTGCCTCGACTAGGACTCGAACCCGGGTCTCCCGGTCCATGGTCCGAAGTGCTAACCACTACACTACGGGGGCCGGTAGCTCGCATTTTCGCCCATATTTTCACTCATGCCGATCGAGGTCGTCAGCTGTTTTAAAACCATATCCATGTCTGATAAGAAGTAGGGGTGTTTGGGGGTTTAACGTCCTTTTCCACCACATAGGGTGATATCAAAGACGGGGCAACGATGAAAAAGCCAGCACAAATATTTGACCCCAGCCGGGATCGAACTCACGACCCGAGCATTGATAAAAAGTAGGGAAAGAAGTTTTCAAACGTCTGTTTCCAACAAATATACACAAAATATTCCCGAAAAGCTATGACGACTGAAATACCAGACGCACTTTGGTATCCTACTTTTGTCATCCGTTGCAGCCTACGTAGATCTGTCACCCCGGATCATTGTTAATTAATGTCCCTTACACTGTCGGTTGGAATCCACCTTGTCGTGCTGTCTTGATGTTCAGGCGTTTCCATAGCTACGCTAATACCAGCAAATGCATTTGTTTCGCGGTACTGCATGTAGACTTACAGGATGTCAGCCTAATGGCAAGCCTTACCTTAAGGATGGGGGATACGTTGAATGAAAGTAAGAAGGACCTCTTGAAGGTATTGGTTTAAACAAACTTAAAGTACACTATACTATGCATACGCGTAAAACAGCAGAACGTGAAGGTTCCATTTGCATTTTCTGACCAAGCCATCAAAATGACGTACTCAGCGCTGAAATTATCATTTCAGTAGCCCTTTCCTAGGGTTTCTCTTTTGGCAAACGTATTCCCCTTCCTTAAGAGCTTGGCTGTCGCGGCGATTTCCGAGGAGTAGCGGAGATAAGATTTGACTCAGAGTCAAATTCACGTGCCCTTCAAGATGGGTACACCGTATTGATTAAAATCAAAGTATACGAATTGAATGGAGCGGGCAAATGCCACTTAGGAAGCTTTAAGGCTTTTTACCGAAAGAAGCGATGCTCTAATTGGGCACGGAGGCCGTTTTCTTCACGTTTCGGCTTCTAAGAGAAATACGACTTTGAACGGGCAGCGCTTTTACCTGTGTGAATACGGCCGTATAAGACCAACCCAGCCAGTGCATTAGCTTCAAAAGCTAGCCCTAGGGCATTATAACCGCAATGCGAGTTTCTTCGCGGCGGTCTGTTGTGCGACTGATTTTGAAGCAATAAACGCATTTGCTGACAAGTTTTCAACAACTTTCAAGTATGTCAGACAAGCCTATTTTAGGGTTTTAGCAATACGAGGCAGATACCGTTAATCAGTACGTCCTGTTTATTAATTAACCAGTCTTGTCTGTCAATCCATCAATCACTCCGTCAATCAATCGATCAACCCATCAATCAATCAGTCAACCCACCCATTAATCAACCAATCGTCTGTTAATCAATCCATCCGTCATTATTTTGTCGTTTCAGTCTGACAGTGCCTAACCCTGACATTGGACCGTTTGTGGAATCCACTGCCTGAAGACTTTTGTTTTGTCTCGAACATTGAACTAAACGTTTCTTTGTTTAAAGGTGACCCGAGTCGTTATGGATAAATCTCATGGCACAGACACGCAGAGGATGGTTGTTTTTGTTTGTCACGTTAGCTTGTTGTTGTTGTTGTTGTTGGTGGTGGTGGTGGTGGTGTTGTTGGTGGTGTTGTTGGTGGTGTTGTTGGTGGTGTTGGTGGTGTGTGTGTGTGTGTGTGTGTGTGTGCGTGTGTGTGTGTGTGCGTGTCCGTGTGCTTGGGGAGTGCACTTTGCTTTGACTTTTTTTTTTTTAACTTTAATTCCCTTTTTGTGATGTAGTCGGTGGCTATTGTGGCAACATACAACAAAAACATAAACAACAAAACAGAACACACACACACCGGAGAGAGAGAGACTCAAGAATTTATTGTCTAGGCCGACGACCCTTGACAATCGATCCGATGGCACTCACACCGAGGTATAGTCCCGTACACAGCAGGAAGCTGAAACTTTTAACATATCAATGCATTAACACAAAACGTACAAAGTATATACAGAGAACCTGCCTACACAAATATCAACTGTAAATATCAGCATAATGTGGGTATAAATCTGTATCCCGCCATAATAGACCATGCCAGTTTAAGACACAAGGATATCAGCGTCCAATGCTGGAACCTGCAAAATCCAGTGGAGTACATTTTAATCTATACCTTATTCGGACAGATGCAGACACACACGATATCAGCATGTACAAATATAAATGAACTGCCACTACCAAGGTAACTGTCTATGCCACACACACACACACACACACACACACACACACACACACACACACACACACACACACACACACACACAGGCAACACACAACCTTACCGCCATACAGAAAAATTCAACGGATTCCTTTAGGGAAAAAAAATCATGTGGTCAGTGCTGATGAAACTAGCTCACGGCGACGTTTCAAAGCATAATAGATAAACCTTGCGACATTTTCAATGTACAGGTTGTCATTTAGTAAAGTACTGAGTGTGTCAAAGTTAGCATAACGGCAATATTTCTCAGGAATGAACTGACATCTAAGATCATCGAGTGACTGACAGTAAAACAGAAAATGCATCTCGTCATCCAGGCGAGAAAAACAGAGGGGGCAATTAAATACTTGATTGCTGTCACTTGTATACCTGTGCTTGTGTGTCTGGATTTCTGACACCTATTCTAAACCGTATCAATAGGTCGCGCAGATGCTTATTGGGAATATATTTGAAATAGCTCTCGAGGCAAAGCGAAGACTTAAAGCATCTATAAACACTGAAGCGTACGCTGTCCTGCAGATGACTATGCCAGTTTTGACCAAATGTATCGATTAAACGTTTATACACTCGGAGAAACCAACTGATGTTTTGGACACCCTGGTTCTCCCACACAAAACCAAACCCATTTCTATATAGCTCATTGTGAACATGACTAACCCAGCAATCTTTGCCACTTTTATGCAGAAGTAATAACATTTTGTAGGCTTTGCCCGGAAGTCTGTTCATTAAGTCGTAGCCAGTATCTTAAACAGTTTGCTCTAGCATGTATATACAGTGGGTAGCGACCTGTTTCCCCATATACCATGTCGTTAGGTGTACGTGGACGAACATTAAGTAACCTTTTGAGGGAAAACAAATGAACCTTCTCTATTTCATAATGGTTTAACATGCCCCAAATCTCAGAGCCATATAATAGAATAGGCTTGATTTGGCTATCAAACATCTTGAGAAATATCACTGGAGAAAAATCACTAAGATTCCAAAAAGTTTTACAGATCTCACCGACTCCTCTCCGAGCCTTGGACGTAATATCCTGGAAAGCTCTAGAAAATGACAACCTTGTGGACAGAGACAACCCAAGGTATTTGTAAGAGTTAACTACAGCGACTTCGTGGCCTTTAAAGGACCAGCTTTCATTACGTGCAAGATATCCTCCATTACGAAATACTACTATATTGGACTTTTCTAAATTAACCGAAAGATCAAGGGCATCAGCATTTTTAGCTAGGACATCCATTTGGTTTTGTAGACCACGTGGTGTATCGGATACTAGAGCGACGTCATCGGCAAACAAAAGAATAAAGATTTCAACTAGGTCAGGAAACAGCTGGACGCCGTGTTTGCCGTTATTCATTATATCAACAGCAGCTTCATTGATAAGTAGTGAGAAAAGAAGAGGGCTAGTTATTTCCCCTTGTTTAAGACCCTTGGGGCAGAAGAAAAGATCGGTAACGCCCTGCCTGCAACGAACACAGGCTTTTACAAACACTATACATGCTTTTGATGGCACGAAGCATTTTCCCATTTATCCCCCTTTCTTGGAGAATGCACCAAAGTTTTGAGCGAGAAATCAGATCGAAGGCTTTACGGAAGTCAATAAATGCAACATAAAGCTTTTTGTGACGTGTTAAATACCGTTGAACCATAGCGAACAGAGTGAAAATATAGTCGATGGTTGAATGATCCCTTCTAAACCCCGCTTGTACATCACCCAGGATATCTTCACGTTCCACCCACTTCAAACATTACGTGTAATTAACATGTTTTAGTTTTTTGCAGGACTTTAGTCAGACGTTTTCAGAGTTCAAAACAAAACACCACATGGCTCCAGAAACACATTACCCTCACGGCTTTGTAAGTTCTTACACCTGAGTACATGTGCAGAATTTTAATTTGAAATATATGGGCTCTCTTTTTTTTTTGCCTGGGCTTTATCTATTGATTCATCTGTATATCTACTGCTCATTGTCTTGCTTTCTTGTCACCAATTTATTCGTATAATCATTGATCCGTTTCTCTATGGGTGAGGAGTTAAAGCCGCGCAAGCCACAAAGACCAATTCGCGGCTGAGTGTGCCTGCACTACATGAAAACAAAGTAACGTTGGACAAAGCATGCAAACTGGTCTACGGGGCGGTATATAAACCCAGGACATGCAGGAGACGCTGCACCTTCATGCTAATTTCTCGAACTCCCGGTTACAAAAAAACAACAAACAAACGTAGAAAACAATTACAACTAGGTAAAACAAAGGTAAATACTAAGCGCACATACAGCAAATATTGCAACTCATCTTCTAGGCGCAACCAGTTAGCAGCATATGCCCAACATTATTACGGTTCGGCTTTTTGTAAAGGAGTGTTTGTGTGATGAGATTTTTTTAAAATTTATCTATTGATTGATTTTTCTTTGTAGGGGGGGGGGGGGTGAGGTAGGATGTTATTGCTTCAAACATCTACTTGTGTTTTACTGTTGGTCATAACGTGGACTGGTTTTATTGCAGGCGCAGCACGGGATCGTCCATGACACCAAACTGGATAACGTCATGGTAGACGAAGAAGGCCACGTGTGCCTTGTAGACTTTGGGCTGGCCGAAAGGATGGCCATTGTTTTTATGTGCGCGCGTGTGCGTGTGCGCAGTGTTTGTGTTTTGTTATGGTTCTTGTAGTCTTTTTGTTGCCTTTTTTTTTTTTGGAGAATTGAGAACCACTGTAATAGTGGTACTGAACAAGTCATTTAGCGCTGGAAAAGACTTACTACAAAGTTCTAATAACTACAGCACGCGCCAGACAGACCTCTTTAAAAGTTGCCTCTATAGGGAATTAAGGCACTGTAGCTATTTTTTTTTTAAAGAAGAAACCCTCCGGAAAGATCCGTTCCTCGCTTGTTTAAAATTTAAACATTGTATTTTCTTCGATTTCTATCAATTGATTGGTTGATTTTTTTCCTGTGTCAAGGCTGCAGACCTACGGTCAGTTGGCTTCATGATATTTGAACTGTGGGCAGGAGAGTTCCCGTTTGATCCGGCGCAGACACCACAGTACGTCTAACCACTCGATACGTGTTCCAGTAAGACCCCCCCCTCCCCACACACGTTTCTTTATTTCTTTGATATTTATTAACTGTTTTTTTCCCCCGTGTTAAGGCCGAAGACCTATGGTCAGTTGGAGGTATCATGTGCGAGCTATGGGCGGATGAATCGCTTTCTGCCCAGGAACAGACCACAGTAACTCAAACCATTTTTGACTGTTCCCGAGCTTAACGCAGTCTACCTGCATGGTCTGGGCGACTGGAATGAAGAAGTCCAAAGCGAGGACGACCACGGCAACATGTATTATCATTCCATTTTAGGAGAATGGAGAAGGGGGAGATGACGTTCCCGACACAGTCCAGGGAGTCTCATCTCTTCTGACTGGACTGATCCATCCAGACGCAAAGGGTCGACTGACAGTGCAGCAGACAATGCAGCACGATTTTTATAAGGCGAGATCAAGGGAGGGTGGGTGGGTGTTTGGGGGTTTAACGTCCTTTTCCACCACAAAGGGTGATATCAAAGACGGGGCAACGATGAAAAAGCCGGCACAATGTTTGGCCCCAGCCGGGATCGAATTCACAACCCGAGCATTAGAAGTCCAACGCTCTACCTTTCGACCACCCCGGTTCCTCGTGAGATCAAGGAACGGTTATGCTAAAACGCGCTTTTTTCCATGTTTACTGGGCCTGAAAAGAGCCAACTTATCATTACATGTTATTGATACTGTTAATCTCATTCCTACCACAAGCGCGAGTTTTTAGGACTTAACGCAGCACAAGCAACGAAGGCTGATTTGTAGTTCAATGTGCCTGCATTCACTGATAAAAAGAACATGTAACGTTGAACAAGGGACGGAAACTAGTCTACGGGGCAGCATGAACCTAGGACATGCAGGTGACGCTGCATCTTCGTGCTAATTTATCCAACTCCCGATTACAGAAATCAGTCAGAACTGGGTAAAACACAAAGTGCATTCATAGCAAATATTGTAACGTATCTCATAGGTGCAATACCCCAGTTCGCACCAATATTAGTTATTCCTAACCACTAGTGGTGCAGACGTGAGTGAGGGGGTTACAACATGAAACAAATGCAGAGCCGTAGCACAGCTCCTAAAAGTGCTACGGCTATAAAAAAAAAAAAAAAAAAAAAAAGGTTCAGTGCAAAACGCGATGGCTCAGTGGATCAGTAATACGTCTCAGTCGGCGCTTACGCAGTTTGCCTTGAGTTATAGTCTTCTGAATGTCAGTCAGTGACAATTTTTCGATTAACGCTGCCGATATGCGATCTAAGTCAAGCCCCCCTCCTTCCTCCTAACACACCGCTGAAACTCATGAAGACGAGTTTTTTTTTTTTTTTTTTTGGGGGGGGGGTGGGGGGGTGCCAAAAAGTGGTCCGGCCATGGCCGGTAGGGCTGCTACGGCGCTGAAATGGAAATATCAAACTTAGAAATCAGATGAGAGGAAGGACTAGAGTCAATATTCGTTAACAGGCCACTTGTAACAGTACTTCAGGGAAAAGGAAAGTTACATGAACAACCATTCTTGTACCAGCTGGGAATCGACTAAGGATCCGATGATTGACAGAGCTAATACTAAGACATTCGAAATCCTGTAACACCTTGTAACTGTACTCGAGACAACAGCGGTTACACGGACCATTTCTAGGTGTACTCCAGACCAGAACTGTTACATGACCCATTCAGTTGTAACTGTACTCGACTTTAATTTCGCGGAAAAGGACGTTAATGCTACGAAGGACCACGACCGGTCACCAAGTTTGAACGAAACAAAACAATTTCTATAATTATTTTACTATTGTAATACAGGCTTCACGTCATGGTTAAGTCTGCAATATACCTACTAACCTAGCAGTAGCAGCTTTTGTCTGTATTTACATCCAGACTTTCATTTTTGTCAACTGTGCAGTTGTGTCTACCTGCAATGGTGTCAGTACTGGCTGTGCATTTTCGATACCTTGTCGGACAGTCAAATTTAAATGAAATTTGGTCAGCCTGTCTGGTTGAATAGTGTTTATCTGGACTCCTCAGTAAGGATAGCTGTCTATAATCCTCCCACCAACCTTACAGCCCTTTTCTTTAAAGAAACTGGTCCAAAAGTACACTTTCCTGTCAATTACTGACGTCACTTTTGCCACTGTGTAATAAATTTTACATCATTGTCACCTTAGGTTTTCTCGAGGTATATTTTCGATACTGTTTTCCAGCTTGCAGTTAACGCCTAAATTTTCACTCTTGTCGAGGGTTGATAAACATTTTGGTCACAAGTTGTCAAACATCGTTTCCAATACAAAATCAGAGTTTACCCCCCCCCCCAAAAAAAAAAAAAAAAACAAAAAAAAACAAAACAAAAAAACAAAACAAAACAAAAAAAAAACAAAACAAACCAAAAAAAAACATCAACAACATATTGCCGAAAATGTTTAGGCGACAGGATTACCAAATGCAGCAGATGATATTCACTGTCATTTTCCGGATTGTGTGTTCATGTACAAAAAGAAAATAGTCAACGGATTCTGTTTGCTAGGTTGTGTGTCTACTAAACCCATATTCATCACATCATTCAGCATCTTACCACCAGACGTACAGATCTTGAAACTGACGATGTTGAATGTATTTGGCTAGAACTTAAAAGTCCCATGTCCCAATCGTTCTTTATTGGTGTTTTGTACAGAAACCCGTCAGCAAATTTCAATTGGTACGGCAGTCTTTCGAATAATCTTGAAAAAGTAAGTAGACTCCGCAAAGCTAATATTATTCTCATGGGAGACTTCAACATAGACGTATTAAAACCTCACCCTGCATGGGCTACAACGTCATCCATGTTCGGCTTAGTTCAGATGGTTACATCACCCACTAGAATTACACCATCGTCCTCTACACTAATTGATCATAATTATACACACAAATAACCCAGCAGCCTTATCCGATGTAAATGTCCCCGTCTTTAGTGTGAGTGACCACTTCCCTGTTGTCTGTAGTCTATCAATGAAAATTCCGAAAATCAAGAAAAACGGCCACACCTGCATCATCTATCGGTCTTTCAAATCTTATAGTCAAAACGCATTCCTTTCTGATATGAATAACACGTCTTTTGATGATCTACTACAAGCGAATGATCCCGACACGGCATTATCTGGTATAGTCTCTTCCTTCGCGTTCTTGACAAACACGCCCCCCTGCGACAGCGCCGAGTCAAGCAAGTCATCCCACCATCATGGATGACCAAAGAGATTATGCAAGCAATGGAAACGCGCGACAAGCTGCGGCGCGAGAAACGCTTCAGCGAGTTCAAACAACAGCGTAACCGCGTCAAGTACATGGTACGCGAGGCTAAACGGAACTTTGTTCGTAATTCTGTCGCTGATGGCAACAATACATCCACAATCTGGCGCGTAGTTAACTCCCTTACGCGAGGTAGTAGTAACAGATCCTCAGTCATCCCTAGCAACCTTTCTGCAGACGTATTTAATAACCATTTTATTTCTGTACCGAAATCTTTGGCTCAGCCACTTGAAAACCAAAACTACGTCTGTCCACCTGCCTTAGTCGATTTTTGTGAACATAGAACAGCCGGTACCGCCCCGTTTAGTATCCCTCCCCTAGCCGTCCATGAGGTAGGGAAACTAATTAGTAGGATGCAGAACAAAAAGTCAACAGGACCGGATGACATTAGCCCTCAAATCCTAAAGTTATCTCTACCATACATAGTTCACTTACCTACATATATAACCTTTGTATTCAGCGCAATATGTTTCCTTCACAGCTAAAGATTGCTAAAGTCGTTCCACTGCCTAAATCGCGCGACCTCTCTGATCCAAACAACTACCGACCAATCTCCCTTCTATCCGTATTGTCCAAACTACTCGAGCGTCACAGGCATACCTAGAGAGCAGACTACTCCTCCACCGTTTTCAGTCTGGGTTTCGCCCCCTTCACTCTTGTCACACTGCTCTGTCTCGGCTTATCGATACGTGGTTATCAAACATTAACAATGGCAAACAGGTGCCATCTTTCTGGACCTGAAAAAAGCGTTTGACTTAATCATAATACCTTGATTGAGAAAATGAAAACATTTATGCAATGAATCTGCTGTTCTCTTCTTTAAATCTTATCTGGAAAACAGCAAAAAGTCGTCCTAAATGCTTCATTCTCCTCTCAGAAAAAAGTGTGCTTCGGTGTACCCCAAGGATCTATTTTAGGACCCCTCCTTTTCAATATATTTATTAATGACATGCCATTATCCTTAAGCTGTGGCCAGACTCAGTGCGACATGTTTGCCGACGATACGTCGCTCCACTGCGCAGATAAAAATGTAACCGCTGTAAGTTGTCGCCTACAGAAAAGTCTTAACGATGTCTCCGACTGGTGCAATGACAACTCCATGGTCATTCATCCAACCAAAACAAGTTGCATGGTAATCACCACCCGACAAAAGCACCAACTTAGTCCACTCTCTCTTGACTTACAACTAAACGACACACCCATTCAACAAGTAACCGAACACCGCCTTCTTGGTATTACAATAGACCATCAGCTCCAGTGGAAAGCTCACACCAATGCCATATCCAAAACTTTATCCAGACAACTGTTCGTTCTTTCCAAGCTCAAATATTTTCTTGATCTGGAAAGTCGCAGAATGTTTTATAATGCGCACATAAGGTCTCACTTGGACTATGCTTCAACGGTGTGGGATAACTGTAGCGACATTCATTTAAAAGGGCTGAACTCTTTACACAGACGAGCCGCCAAACTGGTTTTACCAAACCCGTGCCTTACGACCGATCGGAAACTGAAACTGCGGATTCTCCCACTGTCTGAACATTTACAGTACAACAAAGGGGTTCTTATGTTTAAAATTCGGAACAGAAAGTCCCCTGATTATCTATCGGATCTAGTCCTTCGGTCAAACTCCCATTATGGCAGTGTAAGAAGTCTTTACATTATCCCGCGACCAAGAATCGATTTGTTTAAATGCAGCTTATCATTTTCTGGACCCACATTATGGAACAGCCTTCCGATCCATGTCAAATCCGCACCCTCTATCGCTGTTTTCAAGGAGAGGCTGTTCAAACACTTTTCGTCGCAGTAAAGCAGGAAATCATCAAATACTCCTTCATGACAATGACATATTACGTTTGGTTGATTGAATGCTTGTCTGTTTTGTTCTGCTTGTCAACACGATTTGTTCTTTTTCTTGTTTCTTTGTTCATTTGCCTGGGTTTTTCTTTTCTTTTTTGTTCAGTGTGTGTGTGTGTGTGTTTTGCTCATCCATTTTTCTCTGTTTTTGTTCTTTTATTTTTTACTACTAGTTAGATGATTATAGTACGTAGCAACGGCAGGTATGAAAATTGACTGTTAATGTTAACTGCCTCTACCGTTGTAAAATAAAGATTCATCGATTCATTGATTCATATTCACTGGTCAGTATTTGCTAGCGTTGCTACAAGTAATCACTCAAGTGTTTTGCCTATGTTACAGACTACGTGAAGGGCGTGGAAATCTTTGAGATGATCGCCAAGCAGCGCTTGACCTTGTCGAAGGTTAAATTCTACGCAGCAGAGCTTCTAACCGCCGTTAACAATCTACACAAGGTGAGTTTGTTCGGTGTCTGTTGTTGTCTTGTCTGGTGTTGTTTTGTCTGGTGTTGCATGAGAGCACGGCTGGTTTCTAGCTTGGAATCGAACTCGCGACCCGAGTATTTGACGGTACACTTTTTTTTTTTGGGGGGGGGGGGGGGGGTGATGTTGGTTTCTTTTATTTTGACCTCTGGCACCGACAGTTTCGTCCTTTTTTCCTCCCTGTTCTCTTCCATTTGTTTTTATCTGTTGGTCATAACGTGGACTGGTTTTATTGCACGTGCAGCACGGTATCGTCCACCGTGACATTAAAAACAATGTGATGGTGGACGAGGAGGGCCACATCTGCCTCATTGACTTCGAGCTGGCCACTGATCAGGTTAGTGGTGTCACTGGCCCTACTCTGACGGGAAGACAGCAAGCTTTGCCTCGTCACGGGCAAGTCTGGAATATACCCAGCAGCTTCTGTGGAAAAGACTACGGAGAGGTTTAGCTGGGGCGGAACGTCGAGGGATCAGGGTATCCACAAGGGTCCCATGGGCACGGTGAAATTACCATATTCATTACAAGTCATATAAATCGGATCTCTGAAAACAGCTAACGCCACGGCCCGTCACTATCAGCAGGGAAAAACAAAACTACCGACTTTCATACAAGCACCAGAACCCCGCCTCCAAGTCAAGGGCATCGAAGAATTGATGGAGTCCAGAAATGAACAACTTCTCCAGCCCCTCATAATGGGTGGTGAATGGGCGGGTGGGTGTTTAACGTCCTTTTCCACCACACAGTAGGGCGATATCGAAGACGGGGCAACGATGAAAAAGTCAGCATCAATATTTGGCCCCAGCCGGGATCGAACTCACGACCCGAGCATTAGAAGTCCAACGCTCAACCATTCGGCCACCCCCCCCCCCCCCCATGACAGGAGGGAGTAGAGACCTTCAAGTTCCCACTGAAAGACCAAGTAGAGATCGAAAAAACATACATAAACTCGCTAATTTAATCCCTTCCGTTGCAGAAGTACGGAGAAGATAAATTACAGTGTGTGGATACATTCAGTTCGGGGCTTACTGTACAAACCTTTTAATCCCACAACGCTCAACATTTCAACATGGTGCGTCGAGGAAAAAAAGGAGGGAAACGTCATAGAAAGTATCAAGAATATGAATGCAAGAGTGGGGCGAGTGAGTTTTAGGACTTAACACCGCGCAGGCCACAAAGACTGATATGCAGCCGAGTGTGTCTGCACTAATTGAAAAAAACAAAACACACACACACACACACACAAAATAAAATTGTAACGTTTAACTAATGATGCAAACTAGCCTGCGGGGCAGTATAAGCCTAGGGTGGGAGGGGTGGGTGTAACGTCCTTTTCCACCACATACGGGCGATATCAAAGACGGCGTCACGGTGAAAAAGCCAGCAGAAGTACTTGGCCCCAGTCGGGACAGTACGAACCTAGGACAATAGCAAGTACAAGTAGGTGAAACGCACAAATACTAAGCACATATATATATTATAGCAAATATTGTAACTTATCATCCGAGGAACGTAAAGGGGATCGGCATGTGTCTAGCTCTTTGCCATGAACATCCGAGGGTGGGTGGGTGTTTCGGAATTTAACGTTTTTCCACCACGTGTGGGTGATATCAAAGACGGGGCAACGAAAAAAGGCCAGCACAAATATTTGGCGCCAGCCGGGATTCTGAACACCCGAAAGGGTACCATGAAGACAATACCACATTCTCCAGTCCACAAGTGGAAACCCATACTTCACCGCCCTTTGCTGGTCCTTTGTGACGGAGAACAAGCAGGTATGTCTTGTCATGGGTAAGTATGCGATGTTATACCAAGCAGCTTTCGCATCCATGTAGATTCGCTTTCGTCAGCTGTCGACCAATGAAGGATAAACTTTGGTCGGCCTGTCTGGATTGAATAGTGGCACGTGGCAAGGCATCTCATTCACGCTGGTTTCCATGGTTTCACAAGCCGTGACGTCACCTCAGTATAGGGTGCGAAACCTTGGAAATGTACAGGTGAACTGCAAAAAATAAATAAATAAATAAATAAATAAATGAATGAAATACATAATAAATCAGAATACACCCCCTCCCCCCAAAAAAAATAAAAAAAAAAAAAAATAAAAAAATAAAAAAAATGAACACCTCTCAGGAGTAACACATACTCGGGAAAACACACACTAAAGTTCCCTGTCTATAATTATGTAGTCCCCCCTCCCCCCACCCGACACCAGGTGCACCCCGAAAATTAGCCAATCACAGCGAACTTAACCGTCAGAGGTTAAAATTAACTGAGGCTGACCTCTTCGGTCCCCTGTATGACCAGGAGAAAGGCGGGATGGGGATGGATAGCTCAGCTGCTACACGTAGCACCGGTCCGCCCAAACTGTACTCACACGCGTAGACGATTTCAAACATTACATAACTGAAATAATAAAACAGATGTCTAACGTAGGTCAGAATGAGAGAACCATAAGTTAGTTAACATGTGAAACACGTGTCGCACCGCCTACTGACGCCTTTCGGGGTGGGGGTGGGGGGGGGGACTGGGGGGAGGGGTGAGGTGTGCTGATTCAGTTTTCGACGATTGATCCATGGCGTGGCGCTGTCGCTATTGGGCGCCACCGCAAGTCTTCACACTTTTCGCGTCTACCGCCCAAGGAGAGTTATCAGTTTTTAACACCGGGCCTTGATCGTCAATATTGACTCGAATGGTCTGGTCCAAGCCGACTAATACTTTTCGTTTGTGAAGCCTTTCCAAGAGAGGATTTTTGCGTTTTCGTTTTGTACAATAGAGCACTTACATTACCCCCCGCCCCCTACACACACGCACACACACACGCATCGTGTGCACTGTGATAAAATCCAATAATTAGCTATTCCATCAAAGCCCCCAACCCTATTTTCTCAGTCTGGGGTGGGTGTTTGGGGGTTTAACGTCCTTTTCCACCACGGGGCAACGATGAAAGAGCCAGCACAAATATTTGACCCCAGCCGGAATACGAACTCATGACCCGAGCATTATAAGTCCAACGCTCTACCATTCGGCCACCCTGGCTCCCCTTTCTCAGTCTGACACACACATACCACGAACACATCGTTTGTTTCATTATTTGTTATACATGTTTGAAATTGTCCTCGCACCATTTGGACACGCACCCCGTAGCACGTTGTGGATTAGACTACCATTATGAAAGTTCTAACCCAGCGAGCTCTCATGATGCAAAACCGGAAATGTTTGGTCTGGATATAAACTACAAAACAGGAAGCTGAACTCACCTTGAGTAACTCACAGTGACAAGATTTCTGCCGCGTACGTCGAACTAGACTTCTTTTAGCGTCATTCAGTCTGGCACTGATCAGCTCAACCATCTCCTCGCCCTTAGCGTGACCTGTTGGATTAGCGACGGTGTAATTAGCGCAATTTACCGACAACACATCTGAATGACACTTTGTGATCAGTTCCTCTGTAGTAGAAGTGAATACATCACCTAATTGGGGAGATATGAAAGGGGAGGTGATGAGGTGAAAATTTGTTAGACAAGAACCGCACATTAGACATGCGCACAGGATGTCAAAATGGAGTCAACTGGGCCCGGTGCTGTTCTGTTTCGAAAGTATCATGACACACGGAAGACATTGTTCGAACATGGAGAACAGCTCAAGCCACGCTCCGAAAAATATAGGACAAAGCCATGTTGTGGCCGCATGATACAAATTATGCGGGAAAAACACGATGTTCGGACTAAAACTAGCAGAAGCACTCCCGTGTGACCGACCAAAGACCGCGAGAACATCTTTCCAGTCTTCCCTTTTCAGATTTGAGTGGCACGGAGTGTTTTCAACGGACTAGCAATACAAACATGTTAATGCTCTTTCTCGCTTTTCCAGTGGCTTAACCTGAGCAAACGTTGAAACTTGTCAATCTGAGTAGCACCAGAAACGCTAACGTCCATTTTGTCTACGCCCCTTGGTGCGGAGGAGGGATGGGCGTGCCCTCCGCAAGCAAAGACAAAACACAAATAAAAGATAATGAAACTTTATCAACGGCAAAAGTTTTGATAGAAAGTTCGTCAGTTTATAAACTTGCCGTTGTCAGCTCAAACTGCAAAGCAAACTAACAGCAGTAAATTAAAAAGCAAATGTTAAACAGTAACCAGAAAAGGCAACCTACATCCTACGGGAAAAAAAAAAAAAGCTCATGTACAGGATACACATGCCCCCCCCCCCCCCCCCCCCTCAAATTGCACTCTCGTTCACACACACACACCCGCAGTCACACACACCCGCAGTCACACACACTCACACACACACGCCGACGCCGCACGCGCGCGGGCGCGCGGGGCGCACGGGCCACAGAATTACGAGTCCAGTCTGTAGAGCGTCAATTGACTAATTAAAACACTATAGACTGCCAGAGAGAGAGAGAGATAGAGAGAGAGAGAACAACAGCAAACAAAGCAAAAAACCACCATAATTCAATAGGCAGACAATAAATAACAGTACACTACACGGTGACCAGCCCCTAAGCTAACAATGAAAGAAGAAGAAACAGAGAAAATAAAGGAACAGAACAGAAGAGAAAAGTATACCAACGGAAACAGTTGTCGACCGGCCGCCGCCATCACCCGGACCGCAGTGATGGCATCTGACACTGAAGCCGATGGGGACAGAAATGCACTGAGCTCAACAACTCACCAACCCCAGTACTACAACTGCTCTACAGCATACAGTGACACCACGTGAAAATTGCTTTTCACGAAATTAGCAAGACTGCATACGCAGCAATTCCGAGCTAACAAAAACACACTATGCACGGAATGCATGCATATTTGTGAAATTGTCTGATTCACGAAATGGGCAGTGACTTTTGCCTAAAGTGTAAACTAGGGGCACGTGCATTGCTCAAAATGTGAAATGATTATGGAAAGTAGCCCATTTCACGAATTTGCCAGTCGCGCGCCGTAGAATTCCCACGTGACCCAGGCACTGTGTGTGTGCATAACCCTTGCCAATCGGGCGATTTTAGCAATTTTGCGGGGTGTTTTTTTTTTTTCAAAGAGGTTGTCCTCAGATGTTTCCTAAACGTGTTAGGCATGGTTTCAAAGATAATTATAAGGGCTTTAATGGGAAAGAAAACCCAGGTAATCAGAACAGTATACGAAATTCTGGGAGCTATTTGCACGCACTTTTTCGGGTGCTTTCGGTTCTGCTCGATGCAAAGAGACGTAAGACACCCTCACCTTCCCCACATGTGGGTGCAAATAATTTATTTCAAATTTTAAAATGGTGGGGAGATGACTTCTCGGCTGCGGTCCTTTAATGTCCTTTTCCACCACATAGGGTGATATCAAAGACGGGCACAAATATTTGGCCCGAGCCGGGATCGAACTCACGACCCGAGCATTAGAAGTCCACCGCTCTATCATTCGACCACCCCGGATCCCCGCACAAACGCTGGGCGCATGGTCGTGAAAACGTTAAGTCATGAAACAGGCCACCTATCTCATGATTTAGACAACACTGGACTAGTTCACAAAGCAATAAACTCAATAATCAAAACAGAAATCTGAGGTTTGTGGATTTATTTGAACCTGATTATGGTGTGAGAGACCCATTATAATTTATAGCCAAGATCACAGCTTTATAAGTTCTTGTTTTAATGATTTGGGGCCTTTCTGTCTTTTGTCTGAGCTTTATTATCTATTCATATACTGTTCATTTATGTATTCATTTAATATTTTGCTGAGACTTACTTTCTGTATTCATCTATTTATCTATTTATCTCCGATGTTTTAATTCATCAGGGCCCGTATGTAAAAGTCGAGGTTAATTTAACCCACGGCCTTGGGCCTAACCCAGACTAGGACAAAAGAAACCCAAAAGCAAAATTAAATTTAATAAAAGAAGCGAAGAAAGGGAGAAAAATATCCTTCTATAACAGCTTAGGCACCTTGATTAAAACAACAACAACAACAACAAACCCCAGAAAATTTTACCCTAGAGCTAGTTTAGTTCGAGGTTAGACTCTAACCCAGGGCTAAAAGCCCTATCCTCGACTATTACATACGGGCCCCGATCATTAACTTTTGATTTATTCATTAACTTAAACGTATTCATTCATTCGTTTCGTTTTTTCCTGTAGATCTCTGGTGTCTGTCGCTAGACAGAGATTTATTTCTGTATTTCTGATTTATTTTTATTTTTTTATTTTTATTGTACGTGCTAATTTCTTACAGTTCACAAACGTTACGGTAAGGGAGGTGAATTTGTGTACAGTAGTTGTTCAACGTACAGTCGACCATGACAACACAACAGAAAGATATTTTCCTTTGTTACCTAACTGGCCCCTTCTCTCATAGCGCAAGCAGTCCATTAAAGGATTACAGGACGAGGTATCACACGACACTCGCCGTCAGACGCGCTACACAAAGTGACACAAAAGCGACAGAAACAACAGATACAGCCTTATAAGATTCGCGCCTCAAGGCTCGCTAGGATTAGTCGCTAACGAACCTATTCACGCGGTGAAGGTGTCGCTGTTTTCCCGAGGCGGACTGACCAGGGGTGTGGGGGAGACGTGTGATAATCCGCTCCACACGGGTGGGAAAGTGAACAAAGGCGTGATAGTGACGCTTGTAGCGGCGTTCAACCGACCGGGCGACAGGTGTTACTGTCTCCTTAGGAAGAGTGCCACTGGTCACGTTGTGCGTGATCGGGATTGACTCCTCGACTGATTTGATGCTGCTGCTGCTGCTGCTGCTGCTGCTGATGATGACGAGATGATGATGGACTTTCGGTTAGACTTGATACAGCACACGGCTCCGCCCTAACTTTAAAAAAAACTGCAAAAAAAGTTTTTTTTTTGGTTGTTGTTTCATGTGTTTTGTTGTTTTTCAGTGGGCGGGGGGGGGAGGGATTTGAAGGGGGCGTTAGGGGGTGGAGGTAAGGGGAAAATAGTGTGGGGGAAAGGGGGGGGGGGGGTGGGGGGAGACGTGTGGAGCGGGTAACAAGCGTGGTCTTGTACGGCAGTCAGTCAAGGGAAGTGAACCATGATCTGAAAAACTCTCTTCTCAACTGAAGCCGGACGCAATTACTTCCCTTATGCTTCGCGTTGAGACATCCGTTCCGTGTATGAGAAAAGAAACGGTGCAATGCGACATTCTAGGGGTGATCGTATTTCGTTATTTAAATATTATATAGTATTAGTATTATTCGTGACATACTTATGGACAGTATGATTATTCCTGTTTTTACTTGCTATCCCCTGTGTTAATCAGTTCGTATTTATTGGTTATCCATTGTGTTTATCGAGTTTATTGGTTATCCATGGTGTTTATCGAGTTTATTGGATATCCATTGTGTTTATTGGTTATCCGTGGTGTTTATTGAGTTTATTGGTTACCCATTCTCTGTCCTTGTGTGTGTGTGTGTGTGTGTGTGTGTGTGTGTGTGTGTGTGTGTGTGTGTGTGTGTGTGTGTTGACACTTCCTGCTAGTGTCTAATCTAGGTGGAACTTCAATAATTTTAAACTCTTTCTTTACCACCAGTTCCAAGACCGATTTTCCAAATGCGTGTTTAATCAGAAACACACAGAAACACACACACACACACACACACACACACACACACACACAGACTCACTTACTTACTCCCACACAAAACACAATATGACGAACAAAAGACGATTTCCGTTACACATTATTTAATGAACAAATCACAGTTTCGCTTTTGTTGTAGAAAACCTGGATATATCTTCTTTTTTTTAAATAGCAACACAACACCACCAGACAATCGTGTAGAGTTTTCACACAATCTAAACCCTGATGAAATAACCACAACACGATTGGAGAATAGTTAGTATTAACAGTATCACAGAAGGTCTCAGCCAGCAAGGCAAAGTGAAACTCATCCCAACAGTCCAGGGCACCAGACTCCTGTATGTCAGACATGCCTACAGTAGTGTAGGTCACAAAAGACAACAGACCACTGTTAGTTCCTCCTTTCTGTACAGCGTCATCACTGACCCAGTTTTGTTCATCACGTGACCTGGTAACCACGGTACTAAGCGAGATAGCAGAACATCGGGAGTGTTCGTAACAGATCATGGTGTCCGAGGCACTGGTACATAATGAAAACATGACATCGCCGTCACTACACCGATTACGACAAGAACGTAGCGAATACAGGTCACTTGACTGTCACAGCTTCTACCACAGACGATGGGGGTAGATACCCAGCAGCGACATCAGTAGTTGTAGCAGCCTGAAGAAGGCGGGTAACAGTCGTGTCGGTGGTAATGGTGGCTGTAGAAGATGTCGTAACGAGCTGGTGTCACATCACTGAGACCGCTGTTACTGCTGATGTCATGGTTGTCGTCGTCGTCCTTGCTGTGGACCCGTCGCTCGTGACACGTCAATGGCAGGTGACGGAGGGCTTGGTGAGGGTTTTGTCAGTCTGACTCCGCTCCTGCATAGGGGCCCCACAACGAGCTGACAGACTGGTGACGACGGCGACCTGCTGACCAATCGCTTGCATCCTCGGAGACACATGGTGGCCTGTGCTGAACTCCGTGCTGCCGCGCTGTGGCAGTCTTCACGCAGCCATCCCTCAACACAACTCCGTTATCTTCCTTGTTGTTGTTGTTGTTGTTCCCGACAGCGACAACGGGTGAGACGTCGACCACCGGAGGCACCGTCTAGCATCGGGGAGGACTCATCCCTCTCTGTTCGACTTGCATCCAGTCCAGACCCTAAGGAAAGAATTGTTTTAAAAACCCCACATTTTTCAAGATTTGTTTGTTTGTTTGTTTTAGAAGTACACAACGTGTTGAGCTTCTCACAGCACAATAAGCACGGTACGACAAGTGATGAAGAATTGCGCCAAATGTAAGCCTCATACAGTTATAAATTAAATTTAAACTACATGACAGTTATGCTATGAAGAATTCCTGTGACTTCAAATCATTGAACTGCATAACAGTGACGTATAACCGAAAGTGCAAGACTAGAAGTATAGGGCCCATCTATCGGCGATCAAGAGTCGTTTTGTCAACGTCTATCGTCGGTCTAACTCAGCCCCCCCTGGATCAGATTCCTACAGTATTATGCAAGCGTAGGGGCGAATTGACAAGCGCGATTGTTCCAAAACATAAGCTGGGTCTTTCTAGGCCTAGTAAACGTGGAAACAAGCGCGTTTGAGCTTTACAATTCCTTGAACTGACCTGGAAAAACTCGTGTTGTTTCGCCTGCTCCATAGTGAGCCGAGAAGCAGGGTCCGGACTGAGCAGCCCCGTCAGGAGAGAGATGAGGCTGTCCGGTGTCTCCGGCGGGAACTTCATCTCCATTTTCCTAAGATGGCGTAATTATACATTAATCACTATGTTAACATTAGCGCAGTACATGTACAAGTTGCAGTAGTAGTCGTGGTAGCAGAGGTGGCAGGACATGTAACTAGAAGACCACTAGTAACTGAAGCAGTGATAGTAACAGTAGTAATGGTAGCAGTGGTATAAGAAGTAGCGGCTGTAGTAGGAGTGGTGGTGGTGGTGGTGGTGGTAATACAGAAGTCGGCAGCAGCAGCAGAAAGATATATCAGATTTATAACACCTATAGTAGCAAAACTAACAGTAGCAGTAATAACAAGTAATGACAACATTTGTGTGTGTGTGTGTGTGTGTGTGTGTGTGTGTGTGTGTGTGTGTGTGTGTGTGTGTGTGCTTGCGTGTGTGGAGGGTGGTGGTGGGGGGGGGGGGGCTGTTACTGGAACACGTATCGGGTGGTGTGACTTACTGTGGTGTCTGTGCCGGGTCAAACGGGGATTCCCCCGCCCACATCTCGAACAACATAAACCCTACTGACCGTAGGTCGAGATCTGCAGCCTTGACACAGGAAAAATAATCAACCAGTCAGTCAATTGATAAATATCGAAGATATTACAATTGTGTAAATTTTAAAGAAAGCAGCGACGGATCATTCCGCAAAGTTTCTTCTAAAAAACAAAACAAAAAAACAACCACAATAAAACAACAACAACAACAGCAACGCTAGCTACAGTGCCTTCTCTAGAGAGACAACATTTAAAGATGTCTGGCGTATGCTCTACTAGAACTGTGTACTATGTCCTTTCCTGCGGTAAATGGCTTGTTCAGTACCGACCACTATTACAGTGGTTCACAATAAAAATAAGAAGAACAGCAACAAAAGACAACTACAACCATAACAAAACAGAACACACACACACACACACACACACACACACACACACACACACACACACACACACACACACACACACACAAACACACGCGCGCACACACACACACACACACACACACACACCACACACACACACACACACACACACACACACACACACACACACACACACACACACACACACACACACACCTTCTGAGGAGTGGCCAGCCTTTCGGCCAGCCCGAAATCTACAAGGCACAAGTGGCCCTCTTCGTCCACCATGACGTTTTCAAGTTTTATGTCCTGGTGGACGATCCCGTGCTGCAAGTGTAATAAAACCAGTCCACGATATGACCAACAGTAAAACAAATAGATGAGCATACAGGAGACAAAAGAAGTACGGGTAGCATTCTGAGACAAAGGGGTCAAAGTACCCCCCCCCCCAACATCCCCCACCCCCCAAAACAAACAAACAAACAAACAAACAAACAAACAAAAATACAATAACAACCCCCCAAACAAACAAACAAACAAAACACGGCAGCAAAAAACAAAACAACACACACACACACACACACACACACACACACACACACACACAAAAGTTAATAGATATATAACTAATACAACGAACAAACACATCTCTCGACAAGCACTTAACCCCCCCCCCCCCCCCCCCCCCCCCCAACAAAAATTCTTCCCAAAACAAACAAAACAAAACAAGCAAACAACAAAACAACAACAACGAACGAAGAAACAAACAAAACAACGACTGCAACGACAAACCTGCCGTTAGTTTGTCTCCCCTGAACGCCCCCCCCCCCCCCACTCACCTCTCTCCTTCTCCTGAGTCTACCCTCTCCCCCCAAAATGACACAATAAATAATGTCAGCGAACTCCTTCTCACCTATGTGTGACCAGTAAGGGGACGGAGAGGGAGTGTCGCGCTTGTTTATGTTACACGCTCGTATTAACACCGTCAACGCTCGGGTCGCGAGTTCGATTCCACGCTAAACACACGACAAGACAACACAGACAACAACACTAGACAAGACAACACAGACAACAACGAACTCACCTTGTGTAGATTATCCACGGCAGCCAGCAGCTCTGCTGCGTAGAATTTTACTTCAGGTACGCGCATTCGCTGCTTGGCGGATAACAACTCAAACATGTCCCCGCCCTTCACGTGGTCTGCAATATCGGCAAAACACTTGAGTGATTACTTGTAGCAACGCTAGCAAATACTGGGCAGTGAATATGGGTTTTACCCCGTTTAGTACACACACAACCTAGCAACGTTTTTGTAAATGAACACACAACCCGGCAAATGACAGTGAATACCAACTTATGCTGCATTTGGCGGTCCGTCCAAATGGTGGGAGGACGGTGCGAGGACGATTTCATTAATCCAGACTTTTCGGCAATATAATTAAATGATTTAAAACTGTGATTTTGTGCATATGTATAGGAAACAGGCGTGACCGAAATGTTTATCAACTAATACCATGCATATGTTCTGAAATAGCTGACGATCTCGGTATAAGGTAACATTTTAGGCGAAACTGCGAGCTGGAAATCAATAAAGAGTAAACAATAGAGAGTAATTTAATTTTGGTCAGTCATGACGTGCATCCCTAAAACAGTCATTACACAGCGGAAAAAGTGACGTCAGTGATTTACAGGAAAGTGTCCTTGGGAACACGTCCATTCTTTAAAGAACCCCCCCCCCCCCCCAGTGGAAGGATTATAGACAGCTATGCTTACTGAGTCCAGAAGAACCCTATTCAAACCAGACAGGCTGACCAAATTTCATTCATGTTTGACCGGCCGACAATGTACCGAAAATGCACAGCCTGCACCGTCACCAGTAGTAGTAGACACAACTGCACAGTTGACAAACATGAAAGTCTGTTTGGATGTAAATTACAGACAAAAGCTGCTACTGCTAGGTTAGTAGGTATACTGTAGACTTACCCATGACGAGGTACTGTGTGTCCTCCTCCTCGAAGGACCAATGAAGGGCGGGGAAGTAGGCCTGCCCGCTCATCGACTGGAGTATGTCTAGCTCTACCTTCTTCATTTCTGTCGAACCTTTAATAATAAATAATAATAAATGGTATTTCTAGGGCGCATTTCTTTAAATAAAACTCAATGCGCCTATCACTCACTCACACTCACGCACATCATACAACGATGAACAGACATACACTGGTGAAATTGACTAGTTAAAATAACTGGTGTTAGTAGTTTGTGGCCTCATGCCGCTCAAGCAACAAGGACCAGCATGCGGCTGAGGAAATTACTGATAGGCTTTGCGGAAGAGGAACGTTTTCAGACTGCTCTTGAAAACAGACCTTTCAGTATTTTCTTTAAGGCGAAGACCTCCCCACATCGTGGCCCCCGAATTTTTCTTGCGAGGTACACGGCGCCGAAACCTGTATTACATCAATAGTAAAATAATTACAGAAATTTCGTTTTGTTTTGTGTCATTCAAACTTGGTGACCGTTTGTGGTTGTTTAAAGCATTAACTTTAAAATGATAAATCATGGACTATCCGTCCTACTCCCCGAAATATAAGTACATAAATGAATGAAAAAAAATTAAATAAATAAAAGAAAGAAAGAAATAAAACAAACAGAAAGGAAAACATTTTACAAAAACACTTCATCCGAAAATCAGGATAGCCGGGATAGCCAAATAGTAGAGCGTTGGACTCTCAATGCTCGGGTTGTGTGTTCGATTCCCGGGTGGCGGCAAACTATTTGTGCTGGCCCTTAACTCGTTGCTCCTTGGATATCACGGGTATGTGATGAAAAAGGAGGTCAAACACCCGCCCAACCATGCGAAAATCAACGAAAAGCATTATGCCCTTTCAGTCTAACGCGTGTAAATATTGCGTTGATTTTGCGGCAGTACACGAGTCTTAAATTGTATTACAAACTTAATTCAAATAATATCAGGGGAGTCGGGGTGGCCGAATGGTAGAGCGTTGGACCCTCAATGCTCGGGTCGTGGGTTCGAATCCTGCCGGCTGGGGCCAAGTATTTGTGCTGGCCTTTTTCTCGTTGCCCCGTCTTTGATATCACCCTTATGTGGTGGAAAAGGACGTTAAACCCCCAAACACCCACCCACCCACTCAAATAATATCAATGCTATACTACGGTATTCATTGTCAAGAAAACAACAGTTCTTACCTCCCTTCCCTAGCAGCTTCTTCGTCTTGAAGTCCGACAAAGAAGGACGATCTGAAATAAGGAAGAAAAAAAGGAAATGTAGAGCCTTGCTTATTTTCGTAAGCCGTTTCAATATTAAATTTAAAATCGATAATCATTTCTATAAGATAGAATAAAAACAAAATCAGTTAGCTGGTTTAAACAGATTTCGTTGCATTGGTAAAACTACAGAGAAAAAGTTTGAGCACTAACAAGATGAACCTATAATATGCTCATCACGCAGATTAATTCAAGCATTATATTTGATTTTTTTTTTACATCTTTTCAGCTCGATTTTCACAAACTTTTCACTTGACATCCCGTTTAAATTAATGCCCGTAAAAGAGATAGGTCAGCAGCGTATGGATATTTCCCAGAAACGCTAACAAACAGCTTTCTGAAGGAATAAAAATTGGCGGATGCAACCCCGACAAACGCACAATGCTTCAGTATATTCTGTACGGAACTTTGTGGCTGACATTCGCCAGAGATCAACTGTTTTAATTAAAGGGATGGGGTCGGACTGTCAAGTGGTAGGAAAAAAGGGAGAAATGCATCGTCAAACAAACATAAAACCCAAAACAAACAAACCCAAAGAGACACAAACAAACAAAACCCAAACAAAGGAAACAACAAAGCGAAGAAAACAAACACCAAACCAAACCAAACCAAAACAAAAAAGAAAACAACCCAACCCCCCCCCCAAAAAAAAAACAAACAAACAAACAAAAAAACAAAAAACAAACAAAAAAAAAAACCGCAGACAAAACAGCCCCCCTCAAAAACAAAACAAAACAAACCCCCTTAAAAAAACACACACAAAACAAAACAAAACAAAACAAAACACTTACATTCAGCTTCATGAGACTTTCCATGGCGTTTTCCAGCCTTCTTCCCTCGGCGTACCATGATGATCGAAATGAAGGTTGTGTGGTTTAAAGAGCAAAAGCAACAGAACAGGCTAACTGAACGGTGTCGTCGAAATGACAAAGTTCTACCAAAAGCCACAGTATAAATACACATCAGCTGTAAGGATGACAACTTGTGTCAACCACGGGAAAGATTTAGCTGTTTAGCCAATCGCTGTACACGTGAGTCGATGTCAGTTTTACAACGCGTGCCGTAACTGGTCGAACCCTTTTAGCTCCGCCTCTCCGGTGAGGGGAGGAAGGACCGAGGGTCGGGCCGACAGGTCGCGCTCGGCCCTCCCTTTGTGTGTACCCGGGGTAGGGGGCGGAGAGGTGTGAGATGACAATTACTGACTTAGCGCAGTCAAGCGTGTCTCGCTAAAAGCACTATTGTTTGTCTTTCCTTTTGTTGTAGTTCACTGCAATGTGTCGACTCTGTCAAAGTTTTGTAGACCGGTGTCAGTTGGGGAGGGGGGGGGATAAGGTGTTGGGGGGATGGGGAGTGAGAAGAGGGAAGGTTACACAAGCACAGAGGTAAGAAGAACAGTAAGGAAAGAACACGAACAAAGCAAAACAAAGAAACTAGACAGAGAAAAATAAGGGAAGTTCACGAAAAAAGAAACATGATGATGTATATAATTCATTAAAACAACAACAGACAAGAAATACATATCTTTATTGTCCTCTTCGCCCACCCCAAATCAGCTATGGTGATGACAGGAAAGCCGGACAAAAGATGTTGCATACATACTGATACTGTAGCAGTTCCTTCGCCACATGTGCACAAAGAAACACCAAACAAACTAACAAACAAAGAAAACCCTACAACAAATAGACAGACACAAAAACAAGAAGCAAGAAACAGCAAAGGACAAATAATGACGATAACTATGATTACGGTGGGTGTTTAAATATCTAAGCTCCGAACGAAAAGCTTTCCGAAGTGTGAAAAAAAAAAAATTACAGAGTCGACCTTGCAAGCACGGTCAACACTATCACAGTTGCAGAGTTCACACAGTGTCCAGAAACATCGACAAAACCGTGCCGCAAAGCTGCCCCCACTGGCGCCTGCGGAGGTCGAAATGAAAAATTCGCAGTCACCAGACGCTGCGATCCATGACGAGACCCGGCTTGGGCCGGGGAAGAGCCTCGAAAAAGGAAACGCCCTTAAGGCCGAAAATGCCCGGCTGCGCAGTGAGGTAGAGAGCCTGAGGGGACTACTCAGCAACCTTCAAGCCACAATCTCGGACCTGAAAAACGAGATCAGGTCACTCAGGGAAGATAAGGTACAGCGGGAAGTACAACCCTCCCAGCCTCTCTCACCTGAAACCCTGATACTGATCCAACAGGCCCTTGCATCCATTATAAATGGACAGAAGTAAGGGAGGAAGCATTCCAGACACGCCCCCTAGGGGACTGTCCATCCTGCAGTGGAACTGCAGGTCTGTGACCGGGAAGGCCCCCTTCCTACGCAGATACCTGCAGGGCAAACCAAAGGTGGACGTCCTCATGTTGCAGTCCCTTAACGTGAGACATCAGGCTCTCCCTCACCTGGATGGGTATTATTACCCCCCAGCCGTGGACATTGAGAAAGGGCGCGTCATGGTTGCTACATATGTCAGCACTCGGCTAACTTATGTGGATGCTGACCCGCTGACACACGTGAACCCCAGAACCCTTGGAGACTGCCGGCTCAACCTGAGAAGCCTGACAGTCTCGTTATCAGGGGGAAAGGAGGTCACGCTGGTAAATGTGTACTACCCAGACGGAATACCGGATGGGAGTGCCTGTGACTGGCTTAAAAATCTGGGCGCGCAGACAGCAGACGCACGGAGAACCTGGGTGGTGGCCGGCGACTTCAACGCCAGCCACAGACTCTGGGATCCAGGCGCAACAACGGCTGGTGGAGGGCACTTGGCAAACGCGGTTTTAGAATCCAATCTGAGCATACTGAACGATTGCTCAGTGACCCGCATCGGCCAAGGTGGGCAGAGGAACAGCGCAATTGACGTAACACTAGCCAGCCCAGCACTCTGCCGAGAGGCCACTTGGGAGACTGGAGACGACAATATGCAATCAGACCACCTACCTATCTACATTACGCTGGATCAGGCCGTCCCCACGGAGGTGGAAGTCAACTCCGGCCCAAAATATGCATATGACAAGGCAGACTGGGAGAAGTTCCGAACCCTGGTGGAAGCTGAATGCGAAAACATGAACCGCAACAGCCCTAACCAAGATATAGACTCGAAATACGAAATACGCTGCGATCCCACAGTCACGCCCACAGCCCTCCGGTGGCAGCCGGCTGATTGGCGGCTGGTGGAACGCGGAATGCGAGGAAGCCACAGCAGAGAAAAGGCGGGTCCTCAGAGCGTTCAAAAGAAATATGACTGAGGAAAACAGAGAGCTGGTGCGGGCAGCCACCACTCACTGTAGCGAGGTTGCTGAAAAAGCCAGACAGGAACACTGGGAACGCTTCTGTACAGAGCAGGTGCAGGAACCCAAAGACAGCAGCAAGCTGTGGAGAATGATACGCGCTCACAGGCGAAGGGGCCGCCTGCCAGAAAGGGCTCTACTTGTCAATGGCCAAAAGACGCAGACTGCCAAAGAAAAGGCCGATGCTCTCGCCGAGACATTTGCCAAGGCCAGTCAAACGGAACACCTCCCCCCAGAAATGAGGGAATACCGGCGGACTGAAGAACAGAGATTCGAGAAGTCGGAGAATGACGGTCATGCTCCCTCCAACGGCGACCTGACGCTAGAGGAGCTACGGACGGCGATTGGCAGCCTCGGCTCGCAAGGCAAAGCGACCGGGCATGACCCAATCTCGTACCAGATGATTCGCCATCTTCCAGACAGAATGGTCAAAGTTCTTCTGGGCTTCTACCAGACCTGCTGGGACTCTGGTCAGATACCCAAGGCTTGGAAGAAGGCTGTAGTGGTGGCCATCCCCAAGGATGGCAAGCCGCCCCACCTCCCAACAAGCTACCGCCCGGTCGCACTAACATCCCACCTGGGGAAGGTGTATGAGAGGCTGGTCAGGGACAGGCTAGAGTACCATCTGGAGAAGCATGGCATAATCCCGCTGTGCCAGGCCGGTTTCCGCAAAGGAAGAGGCTGCATGGAACACGTTGCTAGGCTCACCAGTGAGATCAAGAAGGCAATGGTCAACAAACACTCAGTGGTGACCACCTTCTTCGACATCAAGCGCGCGTTCGACACAGTGTGGCATGCCAAGCTTCTAGACAAACTGAGCAGCATTGGCATCTCCGGGCGACTGTACCAATTTGTGCAGGCGTTCCTGGCAGACAGGAGGATTTCGGTGAGAGTCGGAGCCTCCCTGTCGGATGAGCACATCCTCGATATGGGCGTCCCGCAAGGCAGCGTGATTGCGCCTACCCTGTTCTCAGTTATGCTACACGACATTGAGGCCAAGGTCGGCAGGCCGGACATAAAAATGTCACTGTACGCAGATGACCTGGCCATTTGGACTGAGCTGCCCACTCAGTTGCCAGGAAAGACGGCTTTCATGAAAAAGTTGTACGAAAGATGGCGGACCAAATTTCAGTCGTGTGTGGATGACATCCAGGGTTACATGGGGCAGAATGGCTTCCAGCTCTCCCCGGAGAAAACATCACTCGTGGTGTTCTCCAGGACAAACGGAGCGAAGAACGCCATGTCCATACAAATCGGGAACGTGACCATCAAGCCTTGCAGCGAGGCTAAGTTCCTGGGAGTGACACTGAACGAACGCCTGCGGTGGCAGCCGCACATCAGCAACCTAACCGCAAAAGCTTCGCGATCAGTGAACCTGATCAAAATCCTGTCAGCTGAGAGATGGGCAACACCACGCAGCCTCATCCATCTAACGAACGCTCTGGTGAGATCTCGCCTCACGTACGGATGCGAAGCCTTCTTCGCACTGTCGAAAACCGAATATCTGAAGCTTGAACGAGTTGAACTGGCAGCCCTGAAAACGGCAATTGGTGCAAGAAAAAGTGCGAGAAACGACCTGGTATACCAGGAAGCAGGCTGGCTACCACTCAGGGAGGAATGCAAAAGGAGGTGTGCCAACTTCCAGGCTGCCATGCACGCTACTGAGACCACCTTGGGAGATGGACTCACAGAGACAGTCACCAAGGAGACCCTGATCCGGCAGGGTCTGGAAGTCAAAGCGCCACGAATATATCGGACGACCATCCCGATGGCGGAGCACACAAATGACATCTGGTCAGAGTGCGGAGCGAACCCTGAGGTGGCACAAACTCCCAAGCCGGTCTTTCCTCCCTGGGAGCTGGCCAAGCCCGAGTACGAACATCGCTATGCTGAAGGCGCGTCAAAGAAAGCAGACTCTGCTCTTGCCACAACCCTGGCAAGAGAGAAGATTGAACAGCGCTTTTCCCAGCACCTGAAAATCTACACGGACGGCTCTGTCCTAGACTCAGGAGAGGTTGGGTGCGCCTTCGTGATCCCAGACCTTGGAATCACAAGGCGCTACAAACTCAACGCCGGGTTAAGCATCTTCTCAGCAGAGATGTATGCAATCCTCATGGCCTGCACGTTTGTCAACGACATGCCAAACCCCCCGCTGGGGGTGGTCATTCTGTCCGACTCCAAGTCTTCACTCCAAGCCCTAGAGAGAGGGGGCACGAGGAATAGGAGTGATGTACAAAGCGAGATCCTCTTTTTGGCCCATCAGATCATCACGAAGGGAACCATCTTAGCCCTCATGTGGCTACCCTCCCACAGCGGGATCAGAGGAAATGAGCTGGCCGATCGCGCGGCCCGGGACGCCACCGGCGATGGCATGGAAGCAAAACTACTCCAGACACTCAGTGAAGTAAAAAGTAAGATACAAAGAGCGGCCCACACTCTCAGAGAGAGGAGACTCCGTGCATTGTGCGAAGAAAATGGCTGGGTCCACCTCCCGGGTGGCCAAAACCACGTGCCACTTTTCCCGCGCAGACACTCTGCAATCATCTGCAGAATACGCACACTGTGCTGCGCACACACATGGAGTAACGACCTCTGCCAGTGTGGGCAGCCCCCAGACGTCCGCCACATTGTAAACGGTTGTGATGGCCTGCCCGCCAGCCTCCAGCCGGTCTGGGACCTGAGAGACAGATACTCACTGAAGACGGTAGACTTCCTCAAGCCACACCAAATCCTAGGTGATAGGCCAATGAGAACCCTGGCCGACGCGATCGTCAGATCAGATCTGACAAAATGGTTCTAAACCCAAAAAGCGAGGGGACACCCCAGTGATAATCTAAAAGGCAAAAGTACGGATGACAGAACAGACTGAGGCACCGAAAAACAAACCCAGACCAGGCATCTGAAAGCCAAGCGAAGATCCTCTGACGCTGACCAAAGCTAAGCAAATCAGCCCTCACACACCCCAAAGACACTCGCCTAGCCAAGCAGCCAAAGTCACACGCCAGGAACAACTTGTCCTTAAGGGCCAAAAGCCATAGGACGTAAAGCAAGCTAATGATGATGGCCCCCACTTCCAGTCGGGCTCCGTCCACGCTACTGTGACCACGCCGCGAAAACGTCTGTTAGGGGACTGATTTATTTATTTATTTATTTATTTATTTATTATACGTGTTATTTTCTAAAAGTTCAAAAACGGTGCAGTAAGGGAGGTGAATTAGTGTACTGTAGTTTTTAACGTCTACCGAAAGTCATCATCATCATTATCATCATCATCATCATCATCAACAACTAAGTCGACTGTCGATCCCGCACAGGGAGCTGGTATAATGGTAGAGCGTTGGACTTACAATGCTCGGGTCGTGAGTTCGATTCTTGTAGGACCAATGTTTGTGCTGGCCTTTTCTCCTTGCCCCGTCTTGGCTATCAACCATACGTGGTTGGAAAAGGACGTTAAACTCCCAAACACCCACCCGACCACCGACGCTCCTCCTAGGGAGAGATTGTGTGTGTGTGTGTGTGTGTGTGTGTGTGTGTGTGTGTGTGTGTGTGTGTGTGTTTATCTAGCATTTGTGTTTGTTTCAACACGTATTAATAATAAAAAAAAAATCAGCCTTAAAACTGGTGGTAAAGAAAGAGTTTAAAATCATTGCAGTTCCACACACACACACACACACACACACACACCCCTCCCTTTCTTCCCAAACCACTTCCACTGAGCAAGCTGAAAAAATGAATGACAAACTGACACTTATTCCCCAAAGCCATTATCGGCGCCAATACAGCTCTGATCGATTTGTCAGTATGGAAAAATTTCGTCCATATAGTGCAAAGCAAATAAAACACATTGACAATTCAATTCAATTAAAATTTATTCAGGCCATCGGCCCGTCTAAAATCTTTTATACATACATACATTTACTTTGAAATTACGTTTACTACAGCTGTACAGACACCTTGCGTTAAGTTCTGGAAGTTACTGACATACACTGAAAGACGTCTGTAATTATGCACACTGTGTAACACAGAGAGAGAGAGAGAGAGAGAGAGAGAGAGCTCAATGACGTCAGTTCTGTGAACGAAACATTTGACGTCAGCTTCAGGCAGGTCGTCTGACAGAAGATGTTCATGTCTTGTGATTTCTCTGTTGGTGTTGTGACTTCCCCGACTGAATTAATTTTTACATGAAATCTGGAAGATGCAAAGGGCTGGTGAAATGTCGGAGGCAGTGACGATATTTGCGTATATTATATTTTGTCTAAACTAAACATTCAGTTGACGTCAGCCTCACGCTGCTCGTCTAACAGAGGATGTTTGTTCATGTCTTGTGATTTCCCTGTTGCTTTTGTGATATCCCTGGCGAATTAAGAATTAATTTTTACAGAAAATCTGGAAGACCTAGAGGGCTGGTGAAACGTGGACTAGAGAGAATAGTCAATAAACTCGATAAACACAATGGATAACCGTGACCAATAAACACGACTGATTAACACAGGGGATAGCCGGTAAACACAGGGGATAACCGGTAAACACAGGGGATAGCCGGTAAACACAGGGAATAATCATGCTGTCCATAAAGTAATTGAACCGTGATCGAAATATTTAAGTAACGAAATACGATGACCCCTAGAATGTCGCATTGCACCGTTTCTCTTCTCATACATCGAACGCCGGGTGGCTCAACGCGAAGCGTAAGGGGCGTAATCCGTAATGCTTCAGCGAAGCACCCTCTGGGGTCTTTCAGTGGAAAGTACCTCTGTGCACGGTAGACTCCAGAGTGCAGTCCCTTTTCGGCGGGGCGTGAAAATGTGACTGCTTACACCCAGCGCCATTTTCGAAAATGGCGAATTTTTTTTAGAAAAGCAGAGACTTGTGTGTCATATGATTTGATTTGAAACGAAGTCTTGAATATCCGACCACTTTTCGTTTGGGCAAAATCTTTGCCAGCGGACAATTATTGTTGCGCTTTGATGGCACTGTTTACGTGGTACACTGATCCAACAGGATGTGAGTAAACGGCAAGGGGGTTGCACTCTGACAGGCAAGGGTGTTGCACTCTACAGGCAAGTATTATTGCACGGTGCAGACGATCACGTACCTGCCTTGTGGTGGAATAAGAGACGATTACAAAAGCATACACACCCGTGCTCTAGGACTGAATGTAATAATAGATCTGTCCATTCAGACAGAGACATGTTATGTATGTCTCTGATTCAGAAACACGCCTACTTTCACTCTGAAGACAGCCTGCCATCACTTGCGCCATTGAGGATCCCTCTGGGTTCAAAGCTGGTCAAGGTTGACATAGTGCGCGACCTTGTGTTTGAGAGCACCGAGACAATTTAGGCCCGTCACGGTAGCGCAGTGAGCGCCATTTCCCCACTGTGCACAGAGGTACTTTCCACTGAAAGACTCTGTGCCCCAGAGAGTGTGTGCACGGTGGGGAAATGGCGCTCACTGCGCTACCGTGACGGGCCTAAAGTGTCTCGGTGCTCTCAAACACAAGGTCGCGCACTATGTCATCCTTGACCAGCTTTGAACCCAGAGGGATCCTCAATGGCGCAAGTGATGGCAGGCTGTCTTCAGAGTGAAAGTAGGCGTGTTTCTGAATCAGAGACATACATAACATGTCTCTGTCTGAATGGACAGATCTATTATTACATTCAGTCCTAGAGCACGGGTGTGTATGCTTTTGTAATCGTCTCTTATTCCACCACAAGGCAGGTACGTGATCGTCTGCACCGTGCAATAATACTTGCCATTTTTTCCAACCATTCGAAGTTGTGTCAAAATCACAATAACACTGTAAAAAGTCTACAATTCATTCATTTGCATTTGCATCTAAAATGATCCTATCAGGATATACCATACTGTACATTTAATGAATAAAGTTCATAAACAAATGAAAGAATATGAAACAAAATTGCATCAATTGCCCAAAACACTCGCGTCATCACCCTTTTTCCATTACTGCTCTGATCGCTCTTTGTACAGTGTGATTATGAGTTTTGTGATTTTTATGCATATGTGTTTTGTGTTTTAATTTCATTCTTTTCCCATAAAGTCTTTCGTCTGTTGATTTATTTCATGAATTCAGTCTTACATTAAAGTCTATTGTAAAGATTGTTTTCCATGATTTGTGTTTGAAAGCGCTGGCCGTGTTGATTTAGACTTTATTTTACTCAAGCGTGACCAGACATCAAATCGCTGTAATAAAGATGATTTGGATAGCATAATGTTGTCTAGGAGTGAATTCTGATCATTACTGTTATTTTTGTGTGAGAATGAAACCATAAAATCTCCGTGTAAATTCGACTGAAAATGGTGTTTGTTTTCTGTGACTTTTGATTTTGACACCATGTGCTCCCAAGCGTGTATGGCTTATGTGGTTTCCTCATCACAACAAAAACACTTTCTTCACGCTTTTAGACAAATGGACAAATGACTTAAAAACACCAAATATATGTATCATTCTGCTTTTGGTTTTCCAAAAGATTTGATTGACACAGGTGGATACTTTATTTTGACGCTGACTATATTTTTCATGTAAACCGGTTCTCAGTTGCCATTGCATGTGAACCCAGTTCAGATGCCTGTACCTCCGAAAATACTCAACCGATCGATTTGAAATTTGGAGTTTCTTAATGAATCAAGATCTTTGAATAGACGGCCCGATCCAGGTACGATTGCACACATGCTTTGTGAGTTATCGCCCTTTCCAGAGAAGTTGGCTTTCTGGCGTTTAAAGGCGTACTATTAATCTAAATCACTCCATTTTTTGGAAATAGATAGCATGAATAGGGACTCTAGACAGAGTGAATTTTGGAGGTTGTCGCTGTTATACTTTTGACGTAAGCCGTACCTCATGAAAGTGCTGGAGAACCCATCTTAGATCTCAAAATCGCTCCTACTATATATAGATAATGTGTCTGGGGTGCCATAAAAATAAAATAAAAAGAAAAAAAAATTCAATGCAGCCGTTATCGTCAGTTGGCTCGAAAATTTGCACTCAAAGCACATTTCCTCTACACAAGCCACACGCCTCGCAAACATTCACAAGAAAAGGCACACGCGCACTGACGCAAAATATCAGGTCATTTTGCCGACGTCATGTTTGATTGACGTGATGCTGGCATTTCTTGGGGATATGTCGCTACCTTTCCGAAGTTCTCTATTTGTAGACGGGGAATGCGGGAGTTTCATTGATGACGTGGGGTTTGTTTTTGCCACTGACTCTCACTCAATAGCATAACAGAGTGAGAGAACACCACACAGGTCTCAATGGAGCACAATCAAGCACAAACGCTCGCGCGAGTGTGTGTGTGTGTGTGTGTGTGTGTGTGTGTGTGTGTGTGTGTGTGTGTTCGTGCGTGTGTGTGTGTGCGCGCGCGCGCGCGTGTATGTCTGTGTGTGTCTGTGTGCGTGCGCGCGCAGCAGACATAACACATAGGAAACGTTCGCCGCCCACACTTGTCTGATAAACATACTGAGCCGGTATTAATTCGATCTTTACACGCAGTAGAAACACTTCAATTTTCATGGGACTGTTTCAATGCAAGAATTGTATCAAAGTGATTACGTCAAATGTATTATGCGTCATCCCAGTGAGAAGAAACGTCACAGATTTCAAAGAAAACAACTTGACGTCTCACTTCCCAAAACAAGATTGGTTTTACAAGCCCGGTCAGTTGTTTCCATTTAGAGAGAGAGAGAGAGAGAGAGAGAGAGTGTCCTCCCGGATACATGGCATTACAACAGAAAGACTGTGACGACAGCAGGTGATTAAATGGAAACAACATATTGTTTTTCTCCAGACAATACATTTCACGCACACAATCACGTATTGAAATCTGAGTCACAGACATCTTACGTGCACATTATGGTGCTGCGTTGTTTTTGGCGGGAATTGTAAGACGTGCATGTGTGTGTGTGTGTGTGTGTGTGTGTGTGTGTGTGTGTGTGTGTGTGTGTGTACGGATGTCATCATGGCTATCTCCTAAACCACCTCTTTGGAGGGCTTCTTACTTGGAGATGAAACGGGCAGTCACATTCTCCAGAGGTAAGTTCCACGATTTTTAGAAGAGTTATCGCCCGGTAATCTTGAAGAACAGTATACGAAATTCTGGGAGCTATTTGCACGCACTTTTTCGGGTACTTTCGGTTCTGCTCGATGCAAAGAGACGTAAAACACCCTCACCTGCTCACTTTGACCTCTCCTTCCCCACATGTGGGTGCAAATAATTTCATTTCACAAGTAGGGATATATGCATGCAAATCTAATGCGCCATTTTGGTTGCTGATCACATGCGCACAACGTCATCACTACTGGGGTAATTTCGTATACTATTCTTCAAGATTACCTTATCGCCCATTTAAAGAAATCAGTCATGTCAAGTTTTCGGAAGACGCAGTTGTTCAAATGCCTTCATTTTCTAGAGTTTGTAAATTCAACCAGTTGTAGTGACTATCTTTGTAGTACAGCTCTGTAGCTTCGACAGGTTTTGTGTGAAAAAAAAAAAAGTTTGCATATAAGGCCGACTATCTTTGACAAAACTGCTTCAAATTACTCATCATCCCGATGTTTTTGCAATGTGTGACAACGACACACACGACAGGAACTACTGCTCTGTAACACCTTGAATATTAAGAATAACAGAGATTTTAGCTTTACATATTTTGTTCAGGTTTCTGCGAAAAGCGCCGGTGCAAAGAATTCCAATTTTGCAACTTCGTAAACACAGCCGTATTTTGATCCAAGCTAAAGCTCAGGGTTGATTTGCGTCTTGGATCAAAATACTCGTCGGTATCCCACAGCTTGTTGGGGGAATAACTGCTAATTCTGCCACATGTTATTTTTCTGGTAGGGTGACTATTGACTTTTGTACCCCCTCAAAATTCTGCGCAGTGACTTTTGAGGAAACGATGCGAAGGACAGTTGAAAGCATCTGCTTATTGGCTGACATTCAAAAGTGTACTCGAAAATACTTCGCAGAGAATTTTCTGTGGGATCATTTTTTACGTGAGCCAAGCAACATACAATTTCACCCCAAAAAGTGAACAAAATAACTATGCACCGGTCGTGACAAACGAGTTCCAAATGTTTGAAATGGCCCACTTTCTGCGCGTCTTTGACTGATAACGTAACTTTTGCTGTCAGTTTCCTTACTATTTTCTGACTTGAAGCACTCATAGTTAACTCACTGAAAGCTCATACTGGCGATTGGTGTAAGCGGGCGGTGACTACAGCCCTGATGTGGGCTGGCATTGGCAGATGATAGCGTTTTACATGTTCTGCATGGTTCTTTGGGACAAGAAAAATAAACCTTGGGCAATCACATTGCTAGTTTATTTCAGCAAAAGATAAGTGGCCTATTTCATAATCACACCATTATGTGGAAAAACAGCCATTCATGGAATTCAATATATTCAGTATATGCAAATGCACCGACACTATTCCGTCATCCTGCCATCTCTCTCCAACAGACCAGTTTGTATGTGTGGATCAGATCATCAGGTTTGAAACTAAATTTTATCCTCTGTGGTGGAAGCTACCTGAGCTCTCGGCGATGACTCTCTTTCACACGTGCTGAGTCCCGGCTCCTGTAACGCACGCTTCTTGTGCACCAGCTTTGTGTTGAGACAAAACTGAACCAGCTCCTCCACTTTGTCAGAAGGCCAGGAACGTAACTCTACGCGAAGCCTGCTCATCATCTTCTCCATCCGCTTCTGCTCCATCTTCTTCGCTCGTCGTTCAAGCAAAGCGTTGATGGTGTACAGGAACGGGTTGAGCGCAGAGTTGATGGGTAGCACGAACACTGCGGCCAACACGTTGACCACGCCAGGGATGGCAAATCCACGGGCAGCCAGCAGTCCCATCAGGCCGATAGGGAACCAGCAGCAGAAGTCCGTGCAGATGATGAGAAACAGACGCCGAGCGATAACCGTGTCCTGCTTGCGGTGGCCTTTCAACGTCGCCATCGCCGAGGTTTGAATATTGTAGAAGATGAGGGCCTGACCAGCGCCGATAACGAGGAAGAGGACAAAGTTGAGGACGATGAACACTCCAAAGGCGTAGTTTTTTCCCTTGAACGGCCACTGGGTGATGGGCAAGGGCAGACAAATTCCGTTCTGTCCGTAAAATTCCCAGTCCTTTTGGAACAAAGGGATCGCTGCCAAGGTCACACCGACGACACAGGTGGCGCCACAGGCAACAGTAGCAGACAGCTTAGTCAGGCGGAGGCTGGAGCTGAAAGGGAACTTGATGACCAAGAACCGATCCATGGTGATCAGACAGAGAGCGAAGGCCGACACTTCACTCGATACTAGGGCCAAAAAACCTGCCGCTTTGCAAGTGTTGCTCTCTCTCCATTCAAGTTCTCTGGAAATGTACACACCTTGAAACAGTGCGTCAGCCGAGCCGATGATTACTAAATACACGCCCATGAAGAAATCGGACATACTCAAGTTGACGACCAGCGCGCGATAGGCGAGAGACGTGCCTTCGTTCTCTAGACACAACCTGAAGATCAGCACCCCGGCGTTACCAGTGATGGTCAGCACAGAGAAGACCCACAGGAACACCCTGAAGAAGTTAGACTTCAGCAGGTCGTCACAAGAGGACAGTTCGTCGCTCGGGGCATCACATTCTTTTATCTCAGTGTTGTGGTGGAAAAACTTGCAGCAAACTCGAGAGTTGTCAGCTCGTAAGACTGTCAGTTCCCCCAATCTTTTAAACACATCCTCGGACAAATACCGCAAAAGGTTTTCTCGGAGGTCCAATGAAGTTAGTTTTGTCATAAGCTGAAAGACGCTGGAACCAAGAAGCTGTATACCTGTGTCAACCATTGTCAGAGTTTTGAGGTTGGCCAGGCCGGCTTGCTTGGTAAACAGCAGAAAGCCAGTGTCGAGATGTGTCGTCATGTGGTTCCCAGACAGGTTTAAATGCGTCAGGCCAACAAGATTTCTCAGTTGCATCGCGTTGAGATCGTGTATCTCGTTAAAGCTTAGATCGAGAACGTTCAACAGCGGCATGTCTTCCAGAGAGACGTTGGTCAAGGCACACCGAGACAAGTTCAGGAAGCGAAGTAACAGCAAGAAATGGATGTCTTTCAATGAAGGCTGCCAAGTTCCACTGAAGTCTATGTAGCGCACATTAGTATATATCGGTATCATTACATTCATTATGAGCCCAGAATAATCGAATGAGGAATGGAGACGCGTTTTTCTGAAATCAAACGATTGCTGGCAGGTAAAAGTGTAACCCTCGCAGGTGCAATTGTCTGGACAGTCCAGGTCACAGTACCGTTCGTCGTCGTGATTTGGGCAGTGAGGAATACCGTCACAAACATACTTACGGTGCACGCAATTCCCATATTTCATGCAGCGGTAAAACCCTGGACACGTGAAGTTGTCTCTAGGGATGTTCTCATCTTCACCTCCCATACAGTCCTGCTCGCCATTGTTCAGCAAGTAAGTAGGGATACAGTATCCGCCTGGACACTGAAAGTGAGTCTCGCTGCATCCTGCGTCATCGGGCGAGAGTTTAGAGATGGTAGCTGTCCCATTACCGCTTAGCTCCACAACAGCTGGTGGCGCTGGAACGTCCTCTATTTCCTTTTGCCATTCCTGAAGAGCATTTATTGACAAGTCTTTTAGACACTGCTGTTCGTCACTGTCGTCGAAACAGTTGACTACGCCATCGCACTTTGACAACATAGAAATAAGCTGAAAACTGTCGCAGGCAAACACATAATGAGATACCAACACATTCGCGTCGCTACATTTTTCCTCATCACTGCCGTCAACACAGTCTGGATTTCCGTCACACACCAGTGTGTAGTGGACGGGCGGGCCGTATATACAGGAAAATAAGGGCAAGTTCTTCTCCGACCACGCGTTCATGTTATGCAGACTGTCCTCTGGGCACGGGTGGAATTTCTGCACGATAGAACCGTCCGAACAGACTTTGGTCGTGATGCCGGATGGTGTTGATGTTGCTGGTGGTAGGTTGACACCCACTGCTGCTGGTTGGGTTTTGTTGTACAGTTCCTTCGGTTTCATGCAGACGGCAACTTCCTTTTCTAATCTGTCCTTTTTCTTGCAAATATTGGGGTGAATTTCAGGTTGTTCGCCAGACACTAACAAAACAGCACAATCATAGTACGGGTGTCTCGATGCGAACCTGAGTTCTTGGTATGCGATGGGACTGCCCTGTTCTCCCCATTGCCATAGAAACCGATAGAGATGTGCCAGTCTGGCCGACATTGGTTTAACTTTCTTCAAAGCGATGGGAATTTTGGGACTGTATCTATTGATGGAGTTGAGCATTCCCTGCCGACGAAGCAAACGGACCACAAAATTTCTCTCATGCTGACTTACGAAGGTGGCCAGTTTTCCTTTCACGAATTGGCACACGACTTCCGGATTATCATCTTTCGACAGGAAAGAATTTGTTAGGACCAGACAGTGATCCTCGTAAGGAATATGTAAGTATTTGCAATCACACCCTTGCGAGCAGTATTGGCAGTCAGAGGTTTCGTCCTTCCTATATAAACACTGACGCACCATGTCACATCGCCATGTCTCGGGTACTGTGAACGGGTACCTGCAATCGTAAAAGACATAAGAGTTTCTCATATTTATTCTGGGTAACTCAGCAGCCGGATGGGAAGTATACCGTAGATAGATTCTGGCCACGTTCTGTCGACTGTCGTTATGCGTGACATGTATCCTCAGTCTGTTGACGTTAGACCTGTAGGGATCGGGCGCACCGTGCAAAGACAAGTTAGTCCATGACAAAGTGTCATGCTGGAAAATTGTGATGTTGTCTCCATGCTGCTTGTTTAGGAAATCAACTTCCAAGATGATCCCGTGTGTTTCAGCCGTTGAGATGTTCCATAACATCAACCTGCTACATCCATCATCCGGGTCCTTCCACTCGGCCCGTCCAGCCATCCCCACCATCTTGCAGTGCTGCTTTATCGTTTGTCCAGGTTGGGTGCACGTCGAATCCTCGGCTTCACAAATCAATGTAGACGTTTCTGGAATAAGGGGTTCATATGTTGACACGTTAGCTTCCTCAGCAGCAGAGTGACTGGCCCCGTATGATCTTGATGACTGTTGAGAACTTATTGAGAAGAAATCAGTTGTTAGAGTAGTTCCCGCTTGGTACTGGGAAACCATCGCATACACCTCGGTCGCATTCGTCAGGTCTGCATCATTGCTCTGTCCGATTTCTCTCTCTGATGCGCGGTATCCACGATGTTCTGTTGTATGCGGTAAACGTCTTTCTGAAACGAGACTGATAGATGATTGTTACTGAGAAATGGTTTTAAAGATGAGGATAACACACACAGATTCGACTGACGTCATAATGTTAGATTGACGTGAAAAGTTGAAAATAATTATGCAATAAAAATGGGGCGAAGGTAGTGTTTATTTTGGTGTGGTGGTGTTAGTGGATGTTGCAGCCTGACGAATGTGGTAGTGGTTCCGGTGGATGCCGCAGGTGCACCAATGGTGCTGGAGGAGTCAATGGTGTTTTATTGCCATCAAGCGAAGCAGTGTACCATGTTTCTGCAACTAGCCGATGTTCACTCAGTTGAAGTCACATAGCGTGGTTAACACCGGAGACACAAGGTGTTTAACGTCCTTTTCCACCACGTGTGGGTGATATCAAAGACGGGGCAAAGAGAAAAAAGACCTGCATAAATATTTGGCCCTAGCCGGGATTTAAACTCACGACCCGAGCATTGAGAGTCTAACGCTCTACCATTCGGCTATCCCGGCTCCCCTCCAAAAGACGAACACCGCACGAACACGTAACGTGATCTAGATAAAGACACTGACTAACTAGAGCTCATAAAGTTTGGGTAGGCAAGTGGTGCGCGTGACATGGTTGGTTGGTTGGTTAGCTAGGGTTTATCGTCCACGCCACAACGAGGTGATTACAGACGGCCCCAGGAAGTAGGTCACGGGGGATGGGGATAGCTACCCTAACTGTACAGTCCAGCTGAACACATTCAATCCAGTCAGACTGCCAGGTCGGCCACATTTTATGTATCCTTGACTGTAAGGGACAAAATACACAAACAGATCCGGTTCACAGTCAGTGGAAGCGGGGCAACGTGAAAAAGGCCTGCACAAATTTTGGCCCTGTCGGGATTCCAACCCGGGACCTTTTGATCTCGAGTCCAACGCTCAAACCGTTGGGACACCGACTCCCCCTGTGCGCGTCACACGCGTCACGGCTAATTAAGTACCATGGGTCGCAGCGCCCTCTTTGGAAGGGGAAGTCATTACAATTACTTATGGACCCGTTCGCAATTAGCCGGTG
>JACVVK020000029.1:1287500-1315000 GCA_018292915.2 Batillaria attramentaria | reverse complement strand
AAACATCAAGATCAGCATAGGCAGAGTGCAGAACGTGGGTCTCAGAATCATCTTGTTAGCCACGAAGAGCACGAATCAGTGAAATGAAAAAAAGGACCTCGAACCACTGGAGTCCAGACTTGAACACAAAGCTTCATTCCAGGGAGAGAAGCTGAAGAGACCGGCCAGCCATCCTTTACACAACGCATTCAACCAACCAACAAACAACAACCTGAAACGCAGAAGCCTGAAGCACCAACTGAAGGGCCTTCAGAACCAGAAACAAGGAGGAACGGCCCCGTCCTACAAAGTTGTTTCTCCAAACTTCATTTTATTTTGTCTGTTTTGTTGTTATTGTTGCCGGTTCTCCCCTCTCCAAGTTCTACCGATGACACTAGATCCTCTACGACCTCGACCGATTAGCCACGTGACTGGGGGTGGGGCCGGGTGTGGGAAGAAGGGAGAGAGAGAGAGGCAGAGGGAGAGGGTGGGTAGGTGGGTGTTTAGGAGTTTAACGCTCTTTTCCACCACATAAGGGTGATATCAAAGACGGGGCAACGAGAAAAAGGCCAGCACAAATATTTGGCCCCAGCGGCCGGGATTCGAACTCTCGGCCCAAGCATTGAAAGTCCAACGCGCTACCATTCGGCCACCCTGGCTCCCCAGAGAGAGAGAGAGAGAGAGAGAGACGTCAGTTCCGTGAACTAAACATTTGACGTCAGCCTCAGGCAGGTCGTCATACAGAGAGAGAGAGAGATGATGTCAATTCCGTGAACTAAACTTTTGGCGTCAGCCTCTAGCACTGAGATCGTCTGAGGATGCTTGTTTATGTCCTGTGATTTCCCTATTGGCTTTGTGACTTCTCCGACTGAATTATTTTTCACATGAAATCTGGAAGATGTAGAGGGCTGATGAAATGTCGGAAGCAGTGACGATACTTGCAGATTTTGTCTGTGAACCAAACATTTGCCGTCAGCCTCACGCTGCTCGTCTGAGAGATGATACTTCTTCATATCTTGTGATTTCCTTGTTGCTTTTGTGACTTCCGGGACTGAATTAATTTTGACATAAAATCTGGAAGATCTAGAGAGCTGATGAAACGTGGACTTAAAGCGCCTTGGATTGTACTTACGAAATTGCAAAATTGGAACTTTTTTGACCGGCTCTTCTCGCAGAAACGTGAAAAAAATGTGTTTATCTAAAAGCTCTGTTATTCTTAATACTAAAGCCATAATAGTGCAATAGTTCATGTCATATGTGCAGTTGTCACAAGTGACAAAAATACCGGAATGATGAGGAGGAGTCTTGAAGGAGTCTTTTCATAGATATTTGGCCTTATATGCAAACCACCCCTACCTCGGAAATATTTTTCTTACACAAAACCTGTCAGAGCTACAGAGCTGTGCTACGAAATCAGGCAGTATAATTGGATGATCTTCCCAATTTCAGAAAATGAAGCCATTTGAACATTTATTTTCGAAAAAAATCGTAACATGACCGATTTTTTAAAATCGGCGATAACTGTTCTCAAAATGCGGCAGGATAAAAATCGTGAAAGGTAGCTCTGGAGAATATGACTGCCCATTTTATCTCAAAGTAAAAAGCCATCCGGCGAGGTGGTTTAGCAGATAGCCATCATTACATCCGTCCACACACACAGACACACACACGTCATTCCCGCCAAAAAGAACGCAGCAGCATAGTGTGCACGTAAGGTGTCTATGACGCAGATTTCGTTACATCACTGTGTGCGTGAAAGTAAGTGTTGTGTGGAGAAACGTCACAGTCTTGTTTTGTATCACTGAAACTTGCTGCTGCGCGTAGCAAAATCTGCCCCGTCTCATAAAGTTGTTTCTCTATAGAGAAACAACTTAAAAAGATACTAGACAAAGCGAGGAGCTCACCTCACACGTCTGGGCACCAAGGGAGAGCTTTTCAGAATCAGATCTAGTACCAGGACTGTCGGAATCAGGTACCAGAACTCAAGATAGTACCCACGCCAATCCTTTGGGCCAACCAGTACTGCCTTGGCCACCAAACTGCCGTCCAACCTCAAATGACTGCGGACTTCCTGTCAGTCACCGGACTATAAGGATAATTATACTGCACGACCAGACATCGAATACAGAAGGAGAAGAACGTGAATCTTCAGATCGCAAGGAGCCACGTCAAACCACGAACACGCAATCTGCATCGGCATCGGGCCAAGTGGGTAAGGCCCACGCCTTGCGTAATAGTGGCTTGACGTGGCTCCTACTGGTGTGCAGTGGCTTGTTCTTTTAACGTCTTTTCACATAGCGGACAAGGGGTAGTCGGGCTGAAGTCACGGTGCCCCTCTCGTGTATTCGAGGGTCAGGAACCCCACCATAGGAAAAAAGTACAACACATTAATATCTGTTGTGGTCTAATGAATATTCATAGGAATCAAAAATATACTTGACTCACTACAACGCTCCTGAACATATATAAATTTTATCCACGTTCGCTCAAGCAAGAGCGTAATTCAGTTGAAAGTTCAACTGTATCACAGGAGCCTACAATCGTCTGTTTTAGAACGTCATGACACGTCGCGCATGCGTGCCCGGAGAAGTGCGAACGATGACGGAACGGCTTCTAATAGCTTCCGGGGCACGTAAGAGAACAACAATGCTAGAAATAGTACACATTTTTGCCCCGTTTTAAATTTGTGTGCAGAGTTTAAAAAATGGCAATCTGGGGCTTTTTGTTGGCTTTGTCAGTAAGTTTCATGCCAGGTAATAGTAAAATTAGGGGAAAATGAGCCTGACGTGGACTGTTTGTATTCATGCGCGCAGACGCTGCTAACATTGCAAAAAAAATCGGAATATTGAAATTTGTTGAAATTTACCCTACACACGAGTCTTTGGCTGCTGGATTTTTGTGAGTTTTTGTGAATTTAAAGCATTTCTAGAGTGTCATACGCAACGTTATGTTCAAAAGCATTATAACAGCGTTTTCTTGACATTTGATTTTTTTGAAGTCGCCAAACACCCCGAATGCCTCAAGCAGACGACGGCACTATGGAAGCGGGCACCTGCCGCCACTTTGCGAAAAAAATTCGAGAAAAAGAAACGCTCAAAAGGTCTTTACAGACACAGCTTGAAGGCTATCAAAGCATCAGAATACATCCTCTCGAAAGTAGAAAACTATAAAACAGGAAACTGTTACATGAACCATGGTTTATTGTAATTTAGCATGATGATTAGTGGTCTTCAATCTAAATGACTATACTTCTGGCTGTGGAACTCTGCATCGCTTGACCCACGGGGAGAAACACGTGCAGCACAAACAACTTGGTGTGCACACACTTGAGCAAGTGTACTGATGAGGCATCTTTTGCTTCCCCATTTCAGGTAGCCAAGCGACGAGAGAACTTGCTGCCTCAGACAAGAGTCCAGTAATTTTGTATTTTCAGGCACCCACAGATGCAAAGACACGCACTGGCAGACACCAGGACGCAAGACACACAGTGGCAGACACGGGTTGGTGTTTGGGGTTTAACGTCCTACAGGTGATATCAAAGACGGGGCAACTATGAAAAAGCCAGCACAACTGTTTGGCCCCAGCCGGGATACGAACTCACGACCCGAGCATTAGAAGTCCAACGCTGTACCATTCGCTCACCCGGCTCCCCGCACTGGCAGACAGAGACACATGTTCGCAGGCAGAACGGGCACACTGTCAGACTGCAAGTATATACATCCTTCACACAGTTCAGAAGTTCGCAAGTAACCTTATATACCCCATGAGTGTAGTTTTCAAAGATTTGGTGGTGTGGAACTTTGGAAAGCTATCATGGAATTTGAGCTTTTAGATCAAGGCCTGAAACATGTCTGATGTGACATGTGATGACTTTAACCATGGTTTTTTTTTCTCTTAGTTGTGCATGGACATTATTTTTACTGAACATACAAGAGAGCTTGACTGTAATGCGTGTTTAATGAAACCCTCAAGAAAGCTCAAGAAAACGTGCATTATAGTGAAATGGCACGTACCATCTGCCGCCTGTGTGGTGGAAAAGGACGCTAAACCTCCAAACACCCACCCACCATCTCGCAGAAGACTAGGCGCTCATCTTTAAAGTAACGACTTGTGAAACAGCTTTGTTATGAGGAGCAGCAACGAGAAACGAGAAAAGGCCAGCACAAATATCTGGCCCCAGCCGGGATTCGAACTCACGACCCGAGCATTGGAAGTCCAACGCTCTACCATTCGGCCACCCCGCCTCCCAGAGCAAGAATAACCCATGTCGACTGTGGCACATTAAACTGTGACGACACAATGGTTGTTTGTTGTTGTTGTTGTGTGTGTGTGTGTGTGTGTGTGTGTGTGTGTGTGTGTGTGTGTGTGTGTGTGTGTGTGACACAGTAAATCAGTGATAACAGCCCGACTCAGAAATGTCTTGCAGATAAACAGCTGCTCAAGATTTAATTTCTCAAGGCAGAAACATAACAGCGTTGCTGAGAAGCACCAGGTCCTTGGATTCTCCCATCTCTCATTCGGTTTTGCATATGCATGTGATTTTGGGGGTTTCCACCGCTGTGCCGTCATCACAGCAACCTGGATTTCAGATAGCCATAACTGTGACTGTGGTTTCCACAACAGATTCTGGCTGGCTGTACTATACTACGTCACCCGGCGCGCAAACATGGCGGACAGTGCATCTTCAATCGATTTGTCACCGAGCACAGCTGTGTTCAGTTTTTTAGTTAGTGGACACACCGAGCGCAACGACTGTGATGTGCACATGTGTGTTTCGCGCGCTGTGCCCAGTTAAGAGCAGGCTTGACCCTTCCAGTACGGACGTTACCATCACACATGTAGCACCATGTACCAGCCGCCTGGATCCCGCAATGACAATGCACCATGTGGGTTAAATGATTTTATATTTGGAGGAAATGTTGCTTAGATGTTGTATTTTTACTTTTACACCATCTTCAGCGGGTCGCCAAGGAAACCTAACAGCAGACATGTTGGAGAGGGAGGTAAAACGTAAAAATACTGTAACGACTATGGTCGTAGGTGGAGTAGAAAAGTTAAAACATTAGCAACGATTATGATCAGACACGTGTGATTCATTCTCATTCCTCTTTGTAGTCACAAACCGATACACAATAACAATCTTTCTCCAATATCTTAATGATTGCACAAGTCTGTCTCCAATATCTTAATGATTGTACAAAATAATCCCTTTTAATCAATAATTTCATTAATTTTCACTTTATTCTTGGAATTCAAGGATTTTGGACACAGTTCTCGCGTCTTTTGGGACGTGCAAGTACTTCTCCTCCCGTCACTAACAGCAGAAAGGAACATGTCTCAAACAAATGTGCGGGTGGGTGGGTGCGTGTTTGGGGTTTTAACGTCCTTTTCCACCATATAGGGTGATATCAAAGACGGGGCAACGATGAAAAAGCCAGCACAAATATTTGGCCCCAGCCGGGATCGAACTCACGACCCGAGCATTAGAAGTCCAACGCTCTACCATTCGACCATCCCGGCTCCCCTCACACAAATGTGCATGCCTGAATTTAATTACTACCTACTGCTAAGAACTATCCATGATGGTGCATGAACATAGCTTAAGTACACAACACAGTGCGAGACTATACACAAAAAAGGCTCTTTAAAATGTCGAACGTGGTCATTCTCTAGTTTTTTGTTTTGTTTTTTGTTTTATCACCGTCACAGTAGATACCTACATCTTACCTGGACATGACATTGTTTACATGGAGTTTCAGCTCAGCCTCACCCAATTGCGACAAGATCTGTACCGCAGCACAGCAAAACAGACTGGCCTGCACTCCAATGCACAGCAACTGTCTGACTCCTGTGCTCGAGACATTCTCAGAAACCGGGGATACTGAAGCCATCTGGATGGCCCTGAAAGACCCGTGACCTCCATCGTCCAGCAGCATGTTCCCCACACCACCACACGTCCTGAAAACAAGAAGCCGTGGGTGGACCACGCTACCCTGAAGCTCATCAGGAGGAGGGACAGGCAGTACAAGCGGTGGAAAAAGAGTTGCCGTTACGACTTGCGCAAGAAGCCGAAAGACCTCAAGCACTAAGTTCAGCGTCGACTCGCAGAACATACTGATAGAGAAGCTTATAAAGGAGGAGGGCGACGCAGTCTCAGAAAAGAATTCCGGGCCTACATCAAGGCAAAGAGGACTGAAGCTGCAGTAGTTGCCCCTCTGAAAGTAGACGAGAAGCTCATCATTGACACCAAGGGTCGTGCTGAAGCCCTGGACAAGCAGCTCCAGTCTGCTTTCAGCGAGAGAACACCATGCTCTACAGAAGCCTTCATAGCGAGAACCAGTCTCTTCACAGACAGAGAGAGCCCCAAGTACGACTCCGTCACGATCAGCGAGAATTACGAGAAACTGTTGAAGAAGCTGGACCTAAGACCGGATGGCATTAGCTCCAGAATCCTCCATGACCTTGCTGACAAGCTGTCCCACGTACGTCAAATCACTGATCTAACCTATTCACCCCCCATCCCCACCCTACTCCACCGCTGTTTCATTACACCTCCTCTACATCACCCATCCTCCGCCCTTCCTACCCCCCCCCCCCCCCCCCCCCCCGCGCTCCTTCATCTCCCCCTTTCCTTCACATAGTTATCGTCGGCATTACAACCGCAGAACCGCAACAATATCAGCAGGATCTTCACAATGCCGAAGGCGGATGACCAAAGAAAGAAGAAAAAGAAACGGGCCACGCAGACGTCAGGTGGTCGAAATTCTTAGGTTCACTAAGCAACAGATGTCCCAGGAAACTGTTTTGACGTCATCTTGTAGGTTTTCATGCTATCAAAGTTCAGTTTTAGTTCAGCTAAAAATGGTATATCTGCCCCCCAGGAAAAGCCCGTACGTGCTCCACGTAGCGCCGTCTTTCAAACTATTCCAGTGTTTGTTTGTTTCTCTCGGGGGCTCTGTACTGTCCGTTTAGGTTCGACCGTCGACCGATGCCTCTCTGCACGCCTGTCTGTACTGCGGGCGGTCGATAGAATGGTGACCAAGATAATTCTAAAAGAGCAATGAGTTCTTTACCGTGCGCCATAGGGGATCCCTCCCGCAGACGGCCCGTTGAAGCCGTGAACATTTCAAGCAAGCTCAACGAGTAAACATCATCGTACAGCTTTGGTACACTGCCATTTTTCTTACATTAACCTTACGTTTTCCTACGCTAATAGCCACAAACAAAAAAACAAAAAAACAAAAAAAAAAAAAATGTTCGGTTGGATCCCTAACCCAGGATGTGACGTCCCCGATCACTCATGGGTTAGCCACAACTAGACTCATGGCTGCCGAACAAAGACCTATCTCAAAGGTTAGCAGAGCTCCGACGTATGATTGCGGTGCCAACGAAGAAAAGCCTGCCTCCCGAAGCCACAAGATCGAGTGTCGGCGTGCACAACACTTTCACCGGCTACTGCCTGTTGGCTTCAGTCACCTGAACGCAAACCTGTCTGTGAAGGTATTTGTGCGTGTGCCTTAGTGGTATGTTGATAGACACAATCATAATCAGCCCAGAACAATCTGTTAGCCTAAAAATCTTTAAATTAGGTCCTTTAACTGTTAAAAACCCATGGAAAAAATCGCGTCTATACTTGAAATCCTCATATCAATAGGACCCACTTCAAGCCACTAAATTCTGCAATCTGCACCTGGTCTCAGGCCTAGCGGGAAGGCCCGTGCCGTATGTAATAGTGGCTTGAAGTGAGTCCTACTGGTGTGCAGTGGCTGATTTTTATCTAACCAGTCTCATATACTGAGTGGGCAATGAGTGGTCGGGCTTGGCCTCCGCTACTGAAAATGTCCGCCTGCAAACAGTGTAAGTTCAACGGCAAGATCAATATTTGGTTGGTTGTAGTGAGTGTGTTGATCATGTTGTTGTTGTTGTTGTTGTTGTTTTCCGTGGTTCAGACTGGCTTTGCCGTTCGTGTCGCGTTTGTGATGAACAAGCAGGTGCCACTCTCCTAATATTTCCTACATTTCCACTGTATCTCACCGGTTTGACAGATAATTTTGCATGAAGACTGTTACTGAGAGCGTTTCGTACGTAGACTTTGCTGTTGGTCTGAACACGAACGGCGATTTTATAAAGGCCTAGTTATTGAAGTTGCAGCATGTCTTCTTCGATCGCGGCTGGCCAGATGTTGACCGTTGTCCTGTGCGTAACAATACCCGTAAACAGAATCTGAGCAAATCCGTCAATCGGGTATCGTCTTCGCACTTCACAAAGACAAACAGACGATCTACTTCAGAAGAAAAGTTACCTGTGTGTTTGAAAACAAGATTGCCTACGACACTGCGGTAGGCTCCAGTTCAGCACGAGATTTTAATATCACACACACACACACACACACACACACACACACACACACACACACACACACACACACACACACACACACTGCGTATCAAAATACTCCTCACTTTTCGTTTTTATTTTTCTTTACCAGATAGCAGTTAGTTATTTTTTTCCCTCGATTCATATCTACGCCTGACTCGAAAGGTCGTGGTTCAAAATAATTTGATACATACTCGCTGTTTCCATGTAGAAGGATTACAAGAAAATGTTTTTGTATCTCTTGTAACTTGAAACTATTACATCAAATTAGGTTTAGTGTCTGTTATAGTTTGATATAGACACATGAAACTGACATTAAATACAAGAAAAAAAATTAAGAATCACGTGAATAATTTGTTTTGTTTTGTTCTTTATCTGGTCCCCTGGGATGGGAAGTAGGGATTAACTATTCCCATAAAATTCTAGCCTGTTGAGTTGGACAAAACTGTCCTGGCTAAAACACATGATACGGGTTTTCTGTGTAAGGATTACAAGTAACTGCATTAGTGTCTGTTGTAATTTGATATTAGCGCATGAGAATCACCAAAGCGGAATACACATCGACCAAAATAAAAAGGAAACAAGTTCGCTTTAGACAGGGCGAAGTAATTTGATAAAATGAATGTGTATTTATTTCATGACATAGAAAGGATTAAGATGTTCCCAGCCTCCAATACATCGGTTTTACGTTACAGCTCTCTACGACTAAGGCTGAAGTTCATTGATTGTGGGACAGGGTGGGGTGGGGTGGGGTGGGGTGGGGTGGGGTGGGGTGGGGTGGGTGTTTGGGAGTTTAACGTCCTTTTCCACCACGTGTGGGTGATATCAAAGACGGGGCAACGAGAAAAAGGCCAGCACAAATATTTGGCCCCAGTCGGGATTCGAACTCACGACCCGAGCATTGTAAGCACAACGCTCTACCACTCGGCTGTCCCGGCTCCCCGACTGTGGGACAGAGCCGCGCGCGGATGTAATCATGGCCACCTCTTTGGAGGGTTTCTTACTTGGAGATGAAATGGGCAGTCACATTCTCCAGAGGTAAGTTCCACGATTTTTCTTCTCCCGAATTTTTAGAAGAGTTATCACCCATTTAAAGAAATCAGTCATGTCAAGTTTTCGGAAGAAGCATTTGTTCAAATGCCTTCATTTTTGTAGAATTTGTAAATTCATCCAGTTGTAGTGACTGTCTTCGTAGTACAGCTCTCTAGCTTCGACAGGTTTTGTGTAAAAAAATGTTTGAAGTAGGGATGGTTTGCATGTAAAGCCGACTATCTTTGACATAACTCCTTCAAATTACTCATCATCCCGATGTTTTTGCAATGTGTGACAACGACACACACGACAGGAACTACTGCTCTGTAACATCTTGAATGTTGAGAATAACAGAGATTTTAGCTTCAGATATTTTTTTCAGGTTTCTGCGAAAAGCGCCGGTGCAAAGAATTCCAGTTTTGCAGTTTCGTAAACACAGTCCAAGGTATTCAAGTCCACGTTTCACGAGCCCTCTAGATCTTCCAGATTTTATGTAAAAAAAGAAAGAAAAAAAAGGCATAACAGCAACCGAGAAATCACAAAACATGCACAAGCACCCTTTGTCAGATGAACTGCGTGAGGCTGACGTCAAGTGTTTAGTTCACAGGCAAAATCTGTATATATCGTCACTGCCTTCGACATTTTACCAGCCCTCTAGATCTTGCAAATGTTATGTAAAAATTAATTCAGACGGGTAACTCACAACACCAACAGGGAAATCACAAGACTTGAACAAACATTCTCTGTGAGGCGACGTGCGAGAGGGGCCATTCCTCCCCTGCAGACATCAATACGATAAACCATATGGTACCAGCCTTGGCCCCACCTGGGCTGACCATGATATTCTGGGTTCCCAGTACTGACCATGGGTTACCCTCCAGTTGCCCTCATGTACAACCATGATAGACTTCCTCCCTGCGCTATCGCGGGTCCACTTCTGGGCTCACCGCCAGGCGCCCGTCTAGCGCCCTCCAGACAGCTTACATCCACTACAGCTTACGCAAGTTTATGTTTAGGACTGGATACGTGACAGATCTATATGTTACGCCTAATTCATGTAATTGCCTATTTCGTGAAATCGGCAAAATTTTGCCCATTTCATGAAGTAGGCAACCCGATTGCCTGTTACGTGAATTCAGCAAAACACTTGCCTATTTCATGAAATAGGCAACAAGACTTTGTTCTGAAGAACGTGGAAGGCACTTTCACTGACACCGTATTTTTAAAAAAATGAATATCTCTGGAACTAAACATGCTAGAACCGTATTTCTTTTTGTGTTGTGCTCAGAAGGATTAGTTCTACGAAAGTACACCACTTTCCGTGCTCGTTTTTCTGTTTGTATTTTTGTCCGCCGGTGCCTAGTGGCGGCCATCTTTAAAAGGCGGCCATTTTGGATTATTATCACAAAGCTGTACATCGGAAAATATTCGGCACAGTATATGAGATAACCGTTAAGTATTAAATATGGCGTATGAAAAACGTCTGCGTATCAAGTTTCGCATTCCTAGCCTACCTCATTCACGTGTCAACTGCGAAATCGTGGAACTTGAATAGAAGGGTATCCCTGGCGGCCAGGAATCGCAGCCATTTTGAAGCACGTACATGATAAATTGTAAACAGATGTGTTAAGCACATCTAGATTGACCTGAGCACAAATTTTAGGAGATTTCTGTCGATTTTGGGTGGGTGTCCCTTATACAGTCAAGGTACTGACGGCCATCTTGAAATGGCGGCCATCTTTGAAAGATATCACACTGATGTATATCAGGTTTTATTAATGACTTCAAGATGTGCCAGTATGCCAATTTTCAGGTCTGTAAGACAGATAGAAAGTTTCATGGAACGTTTCGCTATTTGTTTGTTACAATGCTAGTCTGTTTCCTGGATTGAATTGCATTGGATATTTTTGCATGCTGCTGATGACACACTGTGACATGCTAATTAATCGTTTTAAGCCTTGAACTACTTCATTTTACTCTTTTTCGTAACCGTGTTCAAATTTGTAAAAACTGCCAGCAAAAGTTTAGAAGTAAACAATATGAATATTTTTTTTCAGTGGTTTGAAAGGGCAGCTTGTCACATTTTGGCTACTTTTTATAAGGGGGTGGGGTGGGTGTTTGGGAGTTTAACGTCCTTTTCCACCACGTACGGGTGATATCAAAGACGGGGCAACGATGAAGAGGCCAGCACAATATGTGGCCCCGGCGGGGATCGACCTCACCTACTTTTTATAAGTGAAAACCCAGAAACGGGAATGTGCATATAAGAACGTTGACAATTTTTATAAGACGTCATCTCCTTTGTGTGTTTATCTGACAAGATTTAAGACGTGCTTTCAAAATCTGAAGCGTTCCAGTCGTAGCGATATTATCGTCAACCGTGAAAATGGTACATTTTGGCATTTTCACGATTCACTTCAAACATGCTAAAAGTTCCGTAATCTTTGAAAGCACTAAAACGACTTTTATCTTCATTTGTCTCGGCTGTGTCCAAATTTGAGGTACATGTACATTTGAGCAGTGGTTTCGAAATGGTAAGCATTATAAATGAAATTTCTGTCAGTTCGGTCTGCCACAGCACATTTCGAGCATTTCATCAACTCTGGGACCACACAACAGCCATATTTTCAATCATATGCGATGGAAAAAAAATTATTGTCATTGTATGTATACAATGGGACACAGTTATCATGAAACAGTCCGCCATGTTTGTGCGATTGTTCAAATTTTATACCTCCGAAAACGCCAAAAGGCATGATTTACAAGTTTACAAAAACGCCATTTTGAATATTTGCGGGCTGAGTATTTCATAGACTAATGCACGCACTTTCATTTCTCACATGTCTTTGGTCCTCCAAGTACTTGTGAGTACGGAGCGTTTTTATTGAATGCGTGTGTCCGTTAGGTGATCTGTGGGAGACCGCCGAAAACCCGTTTTCTTAAGAACGTTTTATGTGTCTCATTTACAACGCACTTTAAAACTGTATCTCTGGAACCAAGAATGCTAGAACCTTAATTCTTTTTGCGTTATGATCAGAACAGTTAGTTCTACGAGGCTACAATAATATCCAAGATCGTTCCTTTGTAATCAATTTTGGCTGCCGATACCTAAATAATGAATTATGTCACGACCGTGTGTGCTGCAACGTATAGGTGTAAGAGGTGCGTGCGCTTTCTTAACTCTCACTCACACGCAGTCGCACGACAGTAACTGACACGGAGACGTGCGGGGACTCACACCACCACAATATTATCGTCAAGACAAACAGTCATCGCATAACACGTCAACAGTGCAGTTACAATACCAATGAAATCAAGAATAAACGGTGAAATCAAGGCAATAAATACTGTATCTAAGACACAAAAGATATAAGTAATTATCTCTAAGAGCGCTCAACGTTTTAACGTGCACGAGATAGTACCTCCAACGATGGTCAAGCGCGCGGACGTGCAGATGTGCAGTTTACAAGCCGCAGACAACACCACAGGCGGCGGAAAATAGAGCTGGCTCGGCAGCTCTACGATAGCATCACAACCGCTGATGCTCTAGTGGACCAGCACCCACGCTGAATCCCAGATACGGGCAGTCAGGCTCCCTCCCCTTCAGTCGTCGCAGGGCCAAGAAATCCTCCACGGGACAAGGGACTACAGGGCAGCTTCTGGCTCCCGAAAACAGCCACTCGGGCTGAACCCCTGTGCAACAATACACTATTGTAAGTCCTTGGGCTCAACTAGCACATACTGCCTATCTATGGGATAATATTAACCCATGGCACAAACCAGCGAACGCTCCTATGTTACGAACGCTAAAGGAAACTGCACATACTATGAAACGCTAAAGGTGGAAGCCTTCAGCCGTCACATCGGGCAAGTCAGTAGAAAATACAGACAGGTCAGTGTTGAACTCACTGGTAAAACGGCTGATAACCAAACATACTTAGCCGACATAACACTTCGGCCACAATAGTCAAGTTTCATATTAACTTCCTGCCCGTTGGTAATATCTACACAAGAGAAAATAGCTGACCTGAAACATACTACGGGAAATAACAGATATGAACTATTTACCTCCATATGCAAGATGCGAGGGGTTACAAACGGTAGACCATAAAGACAGCGGACGAGAAGATGTGCCAGTCCCTGGAACGGACGTGTCGGTACTACCGGGCCAAATGCGAATAGCAAGTGAATCAGGATGGTTTTTATACTGTTAGGGCGAATAGGGTGAATACCGCACAGGATACACCTGCATCACGTGTAAAACGGGTTACCTGTATCGACTTAACAAGGGAAACGGACAGGTCAGCATATTATACACAAATGCCCCGTGTAAAACCTTCACTAAGGGATACATGCGTGGCCCGTGTAGAAAACAAGGCACGTGTGCCACACAGTACATAGTTACGATGCATACGGAAATCATACCAACCCGTCATACGGAAATCATAACGGCACATGATTTACCCTAAGTCACGCATCCGTGACAAATTACATGTATTATTATTCCCATTTTAGGAGGATGGAGAAGGGGGAGGTGACGTTTCCATCAGGCACTCCAGGGAGCCTCATCTCTGTGCTGACTGGACTGCTCCGTCCGGACCCAAAGGCTCGGTTGACCGTGCAGCAGGCGATGGAGCACGAGTTTTTTCAGGTGAGATCAAGGAATTGTAACGCTAAAACACGCTTTTGTCCCATGTTTACTAGGCCTGAAAGGAACCAGGTTATGTTTTGGATCAGCCTGGCTTATCAATGCGCCATTACGCTGGCAAAATTCTATCTTGTTTATTCGACTAGAGTTTGTAGCACATTATGTGAAAAACACGGTTGGTAATCTTCTGTCCGTGGCGCATTCAAGTTAGTGCAGCAGGGAGCAACAAAGCAAAACTGAAACGACTGTACACCCGAAAAGGAATACATGTTACTGTTAAAACGTTGTTTACGAGCGGGTAGACGAGTGCCAAAAGCGTTGATTTACGATCTCGCGGTGAAAATTTGTACCGGCCTCCAAAAACAAATACAAGTAGCCACCCAGCCGACACACAGTCAAACTTCCCGCCGCCCCACAATGCACCAGTACATGTCAGAATTGACTCAGGCAAACAAACAAATCTTGAAAATGTATGGTTTTTATATTCTTTGTGTTGGGTCTGGACTGGATGCAGGTCCAGCAGAGAGAGATGACTCCTCCCTGCTGATGGACGGTGCCATCCCCCCCCCCCTTACCCCGCCCCTCCCCCTCCCTTCGTCGCTGTTGGACAAACAACACCACCAACAGCAACAACAAGAAGGACGAAAACGGAGCGTGTGGAGGGATCGCGGCTGGAGCACGGAGTTCAGCAGCGGCTGGAACCGCCAAGTGTATCGGAGGATGCAAGCGACTGGTCAGCAGGTCGCCGTCACCAGCCTGTCAGCTCGTTGTGTGGTCCCTATGCAGGAGCGGAGTCAGACTGACAAAACTCTCACCAAGCCCTCCGTCACCTGCCATTGACGTGTCACGAGCGACGGGTCCACAGCGAGGACGACGACGACAACCATGACGTCAGCAGTAACAGCGGTCTCAGTGATGTGACACCAGCTCGTGTGTCCACCCACACCCGGCCTACTGTTGTTACGACATCTTCTACAGCCACCATTACCACCGACACGACTGTTACCCGCCTTCTTCAGGCTGCTACAACTACTCATGTCGCTGCTGGGTATCTACCCCCATCGTCTGTGTTAGAAGCTGTGACAATTAAGTGATCTGTATTCACTACGTTCTTGTCGTAATCGGTGTAGTGACGGCGATGTCATGTTTTCATTATGTACCAGTGCCGGCCAACATGCCTCGGACACCATGATCTGTTACGAACACTCCCGATGTTCTGCTAACTCGCTTAGTAGCGTGGTTACCAGGTCACGTGATGAACAAAACTGGGTCAGTGATGACGCTGTACAGAAAGGAGGAACTAACAGTGGTCTGTTGTCTTTTGTGACCTACACTACTGTAGGCATGTCTGACATACAGGAGTCTGGCGCCCTGAACTGTTTGGATGAGTTTCACTTTGCCTTGCTGGTTGAGACTGATACTGTTAATACTAAGTATTCTCCAATCGTGTTGTAGTTATTTCACCAGGGTTTAGATTGTCTGAAAACACTACACGCTTGTCTGGTGGTACTGTGTTGCTATTTAAAAAAATTATATACATAATATATATCCAGGTTTTCTACAACAAAAGCGAAACTGTGATTTGTTCATTAAATAATGTGTAACGGAATTCGTCTTTTGTTCGTCATCTTGTGTTTTGTGTGGGAGTAAGTGAGTGAGAAAGACTCTGTGTGTGTGTGTGTGTGTGTGTGTGTGTGTGTGTGTGTGTGTGTGTGTGTTTCTGTTTATACACGCATTTGAAAAATCGGTCTTTGTCAACGTCTGCCCCCTCTGGTGTCATCAGTGAACCCCTATCATGTACGCAATCCCCTAGAAAGACAGATGCCTCGTTGTCGCACTGAGCTATATAAATCTTCATTTTTCCCCTCAACAACTGCCGCATGGAATGAGTTGCCGGATCATGTTAAGTTCTCAGATTCACTCAGTTCCTTCAAACGTTTTTTTTTTTTTATATCTAGTGCAGATCCCGCAGTTCCTTTCTATTATTATTCAGGTGAAAGATCAGACCAGAGCATTCATTGGAAATTGAGACTTGAGATGAGTGACCTTAACGACCATCTCTTTAAGAGACATTTATCTGAAGACCGCTCATGTGCATGCGGCCACGTTGTTGAAGACCCAGCCCACTTTCTTATGGATTGTCTTCTCTTTATCAATGCACGTACTCAAACAATATCAACTCTTCCATATAACTACAACATCGACACCCTCTTGAGAGGGAATCTCTGTCTTCCTTTGAATGACAATATAAACATTTTTGAAACTGTACAGCACTTTATAGAAGTATCAGGTCGCTTTGACACCTAAATTCCGATTACCATTACCAGTCGCCGGCCCGCTGCCACCGTCGCAGACACAGTCCCACTGCATTTTTCTTTGTACTGTACTTATTAGCCATTCTCTCTATCCCCTTTCCTCCTATCACTTCTTTACAAATCTGTCTTAACGTAATACTGCATCTGACGCCTCCGCCGCAAATGTTTTCTTTGTACTTATGAGCACATTCATAAGTTTTTAACTTGTTGTGCTCGGTATCGTGGAAATTGTGTGAGTGCATTTTCTATTTGCTCAAAATGAATAAAAACTGTTTAAACCAAAAATCGGTCTTGAAACTGGTGGTAAAGAAAGAGTTTAAAATTATTGAAGTTCCACCTAGATTTGACACTAGCAGGAAGTGTCAACACACACACACACACACACACACACACACACACACACACACACACACACACACACACACACACACACACACACACACACACACTGACAGAGAATGGGTACCCAATAAATTCGATAAACACATGGGATAACCAATAAAAACGACTGATTAACACAGGGGATAACCAGAAAACACAGGGAATAATCATACTGTCCATAAAGTAATGTCACGGAATATTTAGATAACGGAATACGATGACCCCTAGAATGTCACATTGCACCGGTTTCTCTTCTCATACATGGAACGGGTGGCTCAACGCGAAGCATAAGGGACGTAATTGCGTACGGCTTCAGTGAAAAACAGACTTTTTCAGATCATGGGTTCACTCCCTTGACTGACCGTCAAGACTACGCTTGTTACCCCCTCCACACCTCCCCCACCCGCACCCCCCTTTCCCCCACACCAATTTGCCCACTCCACTCCCTAACGAGCACCCCGCCCCCTTCAAACCCCCATTCCTCCCCCCTCCCCTACACAACAACAACAACAACAAATAAATCTATAATAATAATAAAAAGAAATGTTAGGGCGGAGCCGTGTGCTGTATCAAGTCTACCGTAAGTCATCATCATCGTCATCATCATCATCATCAGCAGCAGCAGCATCAACTCAGTCGACTGTCAATCCCGATCCCGCACACGTGACCAGCGACACTCCCCCTAAGGAGACAGTAACACCTGTCGCCAGTCGGAGTGTGTTCGCCCCCAGCTTCACAGTCACGCCAGTGTTCACTTTCCCACCCGTGTGGAGCGGATTATCACACGTCTCCCCCCACACCCCTGGTCAGTCCGCCTCGAGAAAACAGTGACACCTTCACGTGAATAGGTTCGTTAGCGAATAATCCTAGCGAACCTCGAATCTTAAAAGCGTTTGTGTCACTTTGTGTAGCGCGTCTGACGGCGAGTGTCATATGATACCTGTAATCCTTTAATGGACTGCTTGCGCTGTGAGAGAAGGGGGCCAGCTAGGTAACAAAGGAAAATATCCTTCTCTTTTGTTGTCATGGTACGTTAAAAATCACGCATCATGAGTAAGTAAATGAATAAATACAGAAAGAAAGAAAGAAAGAAAGAAAGAAAGAAAGAAAGGCCACGTTAACAAATGTATTTACATGACGGCCATTTTGTGTGTTTAAACACACACACACACACACACACACACACACACACACACACACACACACACTCTTTGTCTTGCTTTTTTTTTTTTTTTTTTCTTTCCTTAATTTTCTTCTTACCTCTACGCTTGTTACAGAGCCCCCGTAATCTCCCCTTCTTTCCCTCCCCCTCCCCCCGAACACCTTACCCCCCACTCCCCCCCCCCCCCACCAACTGACGCCGATCTACAACACTGACAGAGTCGACACACTGCAGTGAACTACAACAAAAGGAGACAAACAATAGTGCTTTTAGCGAGACACGCTTGACTGCGCTAAGTCAGTAATTGTCATCTCACACCTCTCCGCCCCCTACCCCGGGTACACACAAAGGGAGGGCCGAGCGCGACCTGTCGGCCCGTCCCTCGGTCCTTCCTCCCCTCACCGGAGAGGCGGAGCTAAAAGGGTTCGACCAGTTACGGCACGCGTTGTAAAACTGACATCGACTCACGTGTACAGCGATTGGCTAAACAGCTAAATCTTTCCCGTGGTTGCCACGAGTTGTCATCCTTACAGCTGATGTGTATTTATACTGTGGCTTTTGGTAGAACTTTGTCATTTCGACGACATATAGCTAGTTCTGTCGCTTTTGCGCTTTAATCCACACAACGTTCAGCATGGTTCGGCGAGGCAAAAAAGGTGGGGAACGCCACAGAAGGTATCGAGAGTATGAATGTAAGTGTTTTGTTTTGTTTTCTTGTTTTTTGTTTTGGGTTTTTTTTTTTGTTTTTGTTTTTTTTTGGGGGGGGGGGGGGTGTCTGGTTTTGTTTTGTTTTGTTTTGGGGCGGTTTGGGTTTCATGTATTTTCTTTTTTGTTTTGTTTTGGGCTTTTGTTTTTGTTTGTTTGGCTTTTTTGTTTATTTTTTGTTTGTTTTATGTGTTCATGACAATGTATCTTCTCACTTTTCCCTACCACTTATCATGACCGTCCGACTCGATCCAGCCCTTAAATTACTGTTGACATCTGGCGAATGTCAGCCACAAAGTTGTGTACACAATATACTGAAGTAGTCGTGTGCGTTTGTCGGGGTTGCATGCGCCGATTTTTATTCCCTTTAGGAAGCTGTTTGTTAGCGTTTCTGTGAAATATCTAACCTAACTCTTTGACAGACAGACATTAATTTCAAGGGGCTGTCAATCCGGGCATAAGTGAACAATTGTGAAAACCAAGCTGAATAATTGCAAAATAGAGAGAGAGAGAGAGAGAGGACAACTAAATCCAGTATTAGGAGAGCTTCGCTGTCTTTACAGCCAGTGCTATCTTTAGAACTGCCGTCAAAATTCTATCTTGTTTATTAGACTATTGTTTGTAACACATTATGTTAAAAACACGGTTGGTAATCTTCTGTCCGTGGCGCACTCAAGTTAGTGCAGCAGGGAGCAAGAAAGCAAAACTGAAACGACGGTGCACCCGAAAAGGAATACATGTTACTGTTAAAAAGTTGTTTACGATTTCGCGGTGAAAATTTGTACCGGCCTCCAAAAACAAACCCAAGTAGCCACCCAGCCGACACACAGTCGAACTTCCCGCCGCCCCACAATGCTCCAGCACGTGTAGGAATTTGACTCAGACAAACGAACAAGTCTTGAAAATGTATATTCTTTGTGTAGGGTGTGCACTGCATGCACGTCAATCAAAGACAGAGGACTCCTCCTCCATGCTAATGGACGGTGTCACCGGTGGTCGCGTGGCGCGTCGCGGGAAGAAAGGGAAGCGACACAGACAGTATCATGAATATGAATGTAAGCGTTTTGTTTTGTTTTGTTTTTGTTTCTCTCTCTCTCTTTTGTGGGGTGGCGGGTGGGGGACCACAGTGGGTGTGGGTGTCTTGTTTTGTTTGTGTTTCTTTTTGTGGGGGTTTGTGGTTTGTGGGGTTTTTGTTTTGATTTGGGCTTTGTTTTTTGTTTTGTTGTGTGATCTTTTTTTGTTTGTTTGTTTCTTTCTTTCTTTTATGTGTTCATGACAATGTATTTCCCCACTTTTTCCAACCACTTATCATGACCGTCCGACTCGATCCAGCCCTTAAATTACTGTTGACATCTCCAATATATGTAAGAATTTAACTCAGATAAACAAACAAATCTTGGAAATGTATGGTTTTTCTATTCTTTGTGTAGGGACAGAGGTCTCCTTCCTTCTAATGCAAGATGTCACCAGGAGTCGCCCTCCCCCCGCTTCCTCCTCCCGCCCCCCTTTGTCGCTGTTGGGCAAACAACAACAACACCACCAACAGCAACAAGAAGAGCGTGTGGAGGAGCACGCAGTTCAGGATCCGCCAAATGTATCGGAGGATGGAAGCGACTGGTCAGCAGGTCGCCGTCACCAGCCAGTCAGCTCGGTGTGGGGCCCCTATGCAGGAGCGGAGTCAGACTGACAAAACCCTTACCAAGCCTTCAGTGAGCTGCCCGAGGATTGGGATACCACATCTTCTAATGTCGCCACCATTACCACCGACGGCTGTTACCCGCCCTCTTCACGCTTGTCTGGTGGTGTTGTGTTGTTCTTTAAAGAGAGAGAGAGAGAGAGAGAGAGAGAGAGGTTTGTACAACAAATGCGAAACTGTTGATTTGTTCATTAAACGACGTGTAACGTAATTAGCTACATCTTGTCTTTTGCTGTGGAATGAAAAGCGAGTGAGAGAGATTGTGTGTGTGTGTGTGTGTGTGTGTGTGTGTGTGTGTGTGTGTGTGTGTGTGTGTGTGTGTGTGTGTGTTTTATCTCTGTTTCAACACGCATTAAAAAAAAATCAGCCTTGAAACTGGTGGTAAAGAAAGAGTTTAAAATCATTGCAGTTCCACCTTGATTTGACCATTGTCAGGTTTAGTTCCTCAATGGCAGGACACACACACACACACACACACACTCACACACACACACACCACACACACACACACACACACTCACACACACACACACACACACACACACACACACACACACACACACGGCATACACACACCTTTCATCCCAAACCACCTTGAGTAAATCAAACACATTGACAATTCAATTCAATTCAAATCCTTCTTATTTAGGCCATCGGCCCGTCTCAAAGCATTTATACCTACATTTTCCTTCAAACTACTTTTACTACAGTTGTACAGACACCTTGCGTTAAGTTCTGGAAGTTACTGACATACACTGAAAGAAGTGTGTAATTATGCACACTGTGTAACACACACACACAGACAGAAACAGAGAACAGGGGGTGGGGGGGTGGGAGTTTAACGTCCTTTTCCACCACATAAGGGCGATATCAAAGACGGGGCAACGAGAAAAAAAGGCCAGCACAAATATTTGGCCCCAGCCGGCGGGATACGAACTCACGACCCGAGCATTGAGAATCCAACGCTCTACCATTCGGCCACCCCGGCTCCCAGAACAGAGAACAGAGAATGATCAATAATCTCGATAAACAGAATGGGTAACCAGTAAACACGACTGGTTAATACACGGGATAGCCAGTAAACTCAGGGAATACTCATACTATCCATAAAGCAATGTAACGAATCGTGCACGAAATAGTCAAATAATTAAATACGATGATCCCTAGAATGTCGCGTCGCACCGTTTCTGTTCTCATACATGGAAGGCCGGGTGCCTCAACACGAAGCATAAGGGACGTAATGCGTAAGGCTTCAGTGAAGTAAAGTTTTTTCAGATCATGGGTTTCCTCCCTTGACTGACTGATTTTAGTGAACCGCTAAGACCCCTCTTGCTACCCACTCCACACCCTCCACCCCCAATCCCTTCCCCCCCCCCCCCACATCCCCCCTCCGCCCCCTAACCCCCACCCCTCCCCGGGCACCCAAAATAAAAATTATCTAATAAAATAAAATAAAATAAAAAAGAAGAAAGCAAGTTAGGGCGGAACCGTGTGCTGTACTGATCAAGTCTACAGTAAGTCATCATCATCATCATCAACTCAGTCGACTGTCGATCCCGATCCCGCACACGTGACCAGCGACACTCCTCAGCCCTAAAGGAGACAGTAACACCTGTCGCCAGTCGGCCGGAGTGTTTTCGTCGGTTGACGCCGCCCCCAGCTTCACCATCACGCCAGTGTTCACTTTCCCACCCGTGTGAAGCGGATTATCACACGTCTCCCCCACACCCCTGGTCAGTCCGCCTCGGGAAAACGGTGGGACCTACTTGACGTGAGAGGCTTGTTAGCGTATAATCTTAGCGATCCTTGAGGCGCGAGCGTTAAAAGGCTGTAGCTGTTGTTGATTCTGACATCTTTTGTGTCTTCTTTGTGTAGCGCGACTCGGTGACGGCGAGTGTCAGGTGATACCTGTAATCCTTTAATGGACTGCTTGCGCTGTGAGAGAAGGGGCCAGCTAGGTAACAAAGGAAAGTATCCTTCTGTTGTGTTGTCATGGTCGACTGTACGTTAAACAACTTCTGTACATAAACTGATTCACCTCCCTCATCCCTCAACTATCCCGACTATCCAATCAACAAACTGAAAAACAAACAGACAATCTGATAAATAAATAAATAAATACAGTGTGTGTGTGTGTGTGTGTGTGTGTGTGTGTGCACGGTGTGTGTGTGTGTGTGTGTGTGTGTGTGCACGGTGTGTGTGTGTGTGTGTGTGTGTGTGTGTGTGTGTGTGTGTGTGCACGGTGTGTGTGTGTGTGTGTGCACGGTGTGTGTGTGTGTGTGTGGTGTGTGTGTGCACGGTGTGTGTGCACGGTGTGTGTGTGTGTGTGTGTGTGCACGGTGTGTGTGTGTGTGTGGTGTGTGTGTGTGTGCACGGTGTGTGTTTGCACGGTGTGTGTGTGTGTGTGTGGGGTGTGTGTGTGTGTTTGCACGGTGTGTGTGTGTGTGTGCCGTGTGTGTGTGTGTTCGCGCAGGGAAGGGGGGGGGGGCGGCAAAGTCCGAGTCCTCAGTAGTAGAGGCTGGTACATAATCATACCGACTATATTACATTGTATTGATTATTCTGTTCTATACGCCAGTAGCGCTGCTACGCAGTCAGTGCTGAACATCGCTGGCACGTCGTTACAATACACCTGAAGCTGGGAGCTCGCACGTCTCGATCTGATTATTAGCAGTGACCTTCCACAATTTGAGGTCAGCAACGGCCCGGGGAATACCTATGCCTATGGCCTTCGTGCGTCATTCAAACGCACGTTTAAGCTAACACACCTCCATTCTCTGTTTACTGAGGCGGGGAGACCTCCAGTCGCTTAGTTAGAGAGAGAGAGGAAACGGGTCGCGGCGGCTGTATGGTTTGCAAGAATGACTGACAACATACTGCGCAGCAGGAGAGCTGTCGGCACTATCGCTGCGTTGCAGCCGCCGTAATAAGATGACTGTGACAACACCGTGGCAGATTTCGAAGTTGTAAACCGTGTCAAATTTATGTATGCGGTTTCGCCGCACACTCATAGCTAGGATACGAGAAACTGAGTTTGAAAGTTTCGTCACCGGCCTAGCTAGCTGTATTGTGACGTGGCGCTGTCAGTGTAGACTTCCTGCTACATTTATATCGCTGGCTATACAACAGAAATCAGAGTCAAACTGCGATTCTCAGCGACAAAAGTGAAACTTTTATCTTCTCTTGGTTAACTGAATGTAGGTCGGTCAGTGTACAGCCGATACTTAGTTCAAACCTGCGTTTTTCGAAGACAGCGACGGTGGAATTCTCTTGAGCGTTTTATTTATGTCAATGTAGAACAGTTGTCAGCCTGTGAGTTTCAAAGACTGTGATGTAAAGAATTCATCTTCTCTTGGGCGTTTCATGCGGCATGCCAGTGTGCCACAGATATCAGCCTGCGATTCTCAGCGTCTGAAGTGAAAACATTTCCTGCTGGGCGTTGCTGCTATGTCAGTAACGTACATCAGGCAGTGATTCCCAGCGGCTCTAGTAAAGTGAAACCTCTGTCGTTTCTTAGGAGTTTGTTTATGTCGGCCGGCGTAGGGCAAATACGATCAGTCTGAGTTTGTCAGCGACTGAAGTAAAACGTTTGTCATCTCAGGGACGTTTTGTTTATGTCAGTGCACAACAAATAGCAGCTTGCAATTTTCAGATACTGAACTTTTATTGTTACTTGGTAGCTCCATTTATGTCAGTGTACAACGAATATCAGCCAGCGTTGCAGTTCTCTCTCAGTCTCTCTGTTTTCGGTGGAGACGGCTGAAGTAAAAACATTTATCGTTTCTTGGGCGTTTCCTTCACTGACTGCATTCTTCGGAGACTGAAGTGGAATTCTCTTGAGTGTTTTATTTTACGTCAGTGTACAACGAACGACAGCCAGAGCCTGGGCTTTCCCGAGACTGAAGTGAAACTTACATCGTCTATTGAGCGTTTTATTTCAATCAGTATTCATCGAATACTGATCAACCTGCGACTTTCAGCAACAAAAGATAAACCTTTATCGGACATTTCACTGACGTCACTATGGAACGAACATCAGTCTGCAATCGTCAGTCAGTGATCATCATTAGCTTGCTTTACGTCCTATGGCTTTTGGCCCTTAAGGACAAGTTGTTCCTGGCGTGTGTCTTTGGCTGCTTGGCTAGGCGAGTGTCTTTGGGGTGTGTGAGGGCTGTTTTGCTTAGCTTTGGGCGACGTCAGAGGATCTCTGCTTGGCTTTTAGGTGCCTGGTCTGGGTTTGTTTTTCAGTGCCTCAGTCTGTTCTGTCATCCGTACTTTTGCCTTTTAGATTATCACTGGGGTGTCCCCTCGCTTTTTGGTTTTAAAACCATTTTGTCAGATCTGATCTGACGATCGCGTCGGCCAGGGTTCTCATTGGCCTGTCACCTAGGGTTTGGTGTGACCTGAGGAAGTCTACCGTCTTCAGTGAGTATCTGTCTCTCAGGTCCCAGACCGGCTGGAGGCTGGCGGGCAGGCCATCACAACCGTTTACAATGTGACGGATGTCTGGGGGCTGCCCACACTGGCAGAGGTCGTTACTCCATGTGTGTGCGCAGCACAGTGTGCGTATTCTGCAGATGATTGCAGAGTGTCTGCGCGGGAAGAATGGCACGTGGTTTTGGCCACCCGGGAGGTGGACCCAGCCATTTTCTTCGCACAATGCACGGAGTCTCCTCTCTCTGAGAGTGTGGGCCGCTCTTTGTATCTTACTTTTTACTTCACTGAGTGTCTGGAGTAGTTTTGCTTCCATGCCATCGCCGGTGGCGTCCCGGGCCGCGCGATCGGCCAGCTCATTTCCTCTGATCCCGCTGTGGGAGGGTAGCCACATGAGGGCTAAGATGGTTCCCTTCGTGATGATCTGATGGGCCAGAAAGAGGATCTCGCTTTGTACATCACTCCTATTCCTCGTGCCCCCTCTCTCTAGGGCTTGGAGTGAAGACTTGGAGTCGGACAGAATGACCACCCCCAGCGGGGGGTTTGGCATGTCGTTGACAAACGTGCAGGCCATGAGGATTGCATACATCTCTGCTGAGAAGATGCTTAACCCGGCGTTGAGTTTGTAGCGCCTTGTGATTCCAAGGTCTGGGAACCAACCTCTCCTGAGTCTAGGACAGAGCCGTCCGTGTAGATTTTCAGGTGCTGGGAGAAGCGCTGTTCGATCTTCTCTCTTGCCAGGGTTGTGGCAAGAGCAGAGTCTGCTTTCTTTGACGCGCCTTCAGCATAGCGGTGTTCGTACTCGGGCTTAGCCAGCTCCCAGGGAGGAAAGACCGGCTTGGGGGTTTGTGCCACCTCAGGTTTCGCTCCGCACTCTGACCAGATGTCATTTGTGTGCTCCGCCATCGGGATGGTCGTCCGATATATTCGTGGCGCTTTGACTTCCAGACCCTGCCGGATCAGGGTCTCCTTGGTGACTGTCTCTGTGAGACCATCTCCCAAGGTGGTCTCAGTAGCGTGCATGGCAGCCTGGAAGTTGGCACACCTCCTTTTGCATTCCTCCCTGAGTGGTAGCCAGCCTGCTTCCTGGTATACCAGGTCGTTTCTCGCACTTTTTCTAGCACCAATTGCCGTTTTCAGGGCTGCCAGTTCAACTCGTTCAAGCTTCAGATATTCGGCTTTCGACAGTGCGAAGAAGGCTTCGCATCCGTACGTGAGGCGGGATCTCACCAGAGCGTTCGTTAGATGGATGAGGCTGCGTGGTGTTGCCCACCTCTCGGCTGACAGAATTTTGATCAGGTTCACTGATCGCGCAGCTTTTGCGGTTAGGTTGCTGATGTGCGGCTGCCACCGCAGGCGTTCATTCAGTGTCACTCCCAGGAACTTAGCCTTCAGTCAGTGAGATGAAACTTGTCATGGTCATGGTGTTTATGACGTAGAGTTTCTGTCACACAGTCTGACTGGAGTACTCACGATAAGAAAGATTGCTTAGTGTTGACGTACGCGGCGTGTGACCAAATTAAGGCATTCCGTCCGTCGTACCGCGTGTTATTATCGCTGTGCTCGTGTCTGAGGGAGACACATAACCGTTGACCATGAGTCACCCCTAGAAAGCGAGTGCGTGACTAAGGCCGTGAAGGACGAAAACTGAAACATCAAGATTTGACCGCTTCTGCTTTGGATATTGTACTTACTGTATGAAAGACCGGCCAGTCTGATATCTCTAGACGTGAAACAAAACATCTGTTGTGGAACAGTTACGCTTGTTTGACGTAGACCGTGACGCTTGAGATTAGAGGAGTTCCAAACGCAACTGGAATTTGCTGGTCGTGCAAACGAGAATTTCAACGGCTTGACGCTCTCCTACTCAGCCGTGCTACAAGACTGTATGCCAGACGCTGTGCGTTTCGGCTTCTGTTTGCTCAAAGCTGCTGACATTTGCTGGACAGCAATCGGCAAAAAATGATGTTGTTTTTGTGGAGGTAAAACCTGGTTCGTGAATCTAGCTGAATAATCGAAGCCGAGATGACAGAGGGTGATGGACCGTGCATTGCTGACGTCATACCGTCTGACGACTGGGAGCTGAACGTCTTGCTGCTGAAGGTTGCCCAGGCTTTGGACGATGCGGACTTCAACAAACTCAAGTTCCTCTGTACAGGTTCGTCCGATTTGTTGTTGTTGTTGTGTTGTTTAGTGTTTCGTGCGCGAGCGTATTCCCAGTTGCACACGTAATTGTGTGTGTGTGTGTGTGTGTGTGTGTGTGTGTGTGTGTGTGTGTGTGTGTGTGTGTTCAGCCCACCAAACTTAAAAAATAAATGCAAATCTAAATTCCGAAATTTAAATAGCTGAGCTGACCCTTTGCACCACGTGATTGTCATGTGTTTATAATGTCCAGTGTGTGAGAGAATGCGTGTGATTCACGTGAGCGTGCGTGTTGGGATCAGTTCGCGGCGCGTAGAGCCAATTCACGAGATTGGGTAAAGCGCCTATACAATACTCATTATTATTATTATTATTATTCCCCGCTAAACCGCTGCAGATTGCACAATAGTGGCTTGAAGTGGCTCTTAGTGGTCTGAGGATTTCAGGTCAATTTTCAATGTTTGGATGGGCTATCAAGAGTTAACGACTCATTATGGCTGTAATTGTCGCTTTTGATATTCAATCTGGTGTTGTCATTTTGGATTTTCCTTAGTTCGTTCTTGTATTTGTTGCTGTTGTTGATATTGTTTTTTGTTGTTGTTTTTTGTTTTGTTATTTTTGTGCCATTTT
>JACVVK020000029.1:1132500-1282500 GCA_018292915.2 Batillaria attramentaria | reverse complement strand
GTTCGCTTTCTACGCTTTTCATGATATTTCTCATGTTGTGTGTGCAGAGACGATTCCGATTGTCATGGAGTCCAAAGTGGAAAAGAATCTGTGTGAACTGTTTGACAGGTAAAAGTTCCCTGCCGGTTTTTCCAAGTTGCCCACGGGTTAGACCGTGTGGGCCCCCTATGGGCAGCCCGAAATTTGTTGTCTGGGCACCTGCCCCAACCCCCACCCCACTCCCAGCATGGGGCCTCCGAGTTACGTTGTTTATGACTTATCTATATAGTGTTTATCTACAGGTTTAAGCAAACATCGGTGAAGGTATATTATATAAGGGGCGGTCGGTGGTCTAGTGGTTAAGAGACTTGTGACCAATGCGAGATGTCAAGGGTTCGAGTCCCACTCGGGGCAAAGAATTTTTCCTTCTCGTATGTGGCACCGTTCATTCGGGCCGATCGTCGGGGGTTCTCTCCGGGTACTCCGGATCCCCCCCCCCCCCCCCTTGGGAAATGTTCACCCACCAAATTTGAAAAAAAAAATGCAATTCTAAATTCCCAAATTTAAATAGCTGAGCTGACCCTTCGCGCCACGTGATTGTAATGTGTTTATGTCCAGTGTGTGAGAGAATGTGTGTGATTCACGTGAGCGTGCGTGTTGGGTTTAGTTCGCGGCGCTTTGAGCCGATTCATGAAATTGGCTAAAGCGCCTATGCAATACTCATTATTATTATTATTATATTGAATAAGACTGTTAAATCATTGACTAAGGAACGTAGCAGAAGACGATATCATTGATTGATTAGGACTTATCTACGTAATACATGCATATGTATGTATCTGCATCATATCTTTTATCTTGACTGTATAAAATAAGCTCACAGTCATAATTATGGAACAGATTTGGAAACTATTTCGTTTTCATTTACGTTGAGCTGTTCTAGGTAATAACTATTTACGTACTCATGTATGTTTTGTCCGTGTGTCCAGGAACAAACTTCTGGAGGAGAAAGTGGCCGACCAGGAAGTGACGTTGATGAAACACCAGGAGCAGCTTCACAGCGCATGCGCGGAGGCAGCATCCTGGCAACGGAGAGAGTCTTACTTCCGGTCACTGCTCGCTAGAGCTTCCGAAGATGACAAACTCACTGCCCCTGTCCCTATCACGGATCCCAAGGAGGGCACGACCCATATCATCGTGTGACGTGTCAATCAGGAATGACTGCGAGGTCGTCCAGATTCCATCCTCCTATTGGATCACAGGGAACGAAAAGGCTGAATCAGTGAATGCTCTTTTCGAGGCAGGCAGCAGAATGGAGCAGCTCAGGAACTCAGTGACCTACAGAGAGGCGAAAACTGTCATCCACAACCAGTACCGGTGCCAGTGGAGGAAAAGACTGTGTGCAGACAGTGGTGTTGACCCGATCCACCAGCTCCAGAGGCACCAGCAGATAATCCTCTTCAGATTGAGGACTGGCCACTGCAGACTACTGAACCACCTCCACCGACCCAGGATTGCTGAATGGATCCCAGGCCCCAAAACACATCCTTCAGTACTACCCTGCCCATGATGTCAAACGTGGCCAGAGGGCGCAGACCTAGACGTGCAGCTTTGGAGTAGCCGTCACGACCAGGAGGGTGGGTGGGTGTTTGGGGGTTTAACGTCCTTTTCCACCACATACGGGTGATGTCAAACACGGGGCAACGACGAAAAAGCCAGCACAAATATTTGGCCCCAGCCGGGATACGAACTCACCACCCGAGCATTAGAAGTCCAATGCTCTACCATTCGGCCACCCTGGCTCCCCGTCATGACCAGGAGAAGACCGTGGGACTCGTTATGGCGACCGGGCGTCATGATGTAACCAGTCAAATCGACCGCAGAAGAGGAAGAAGAAGAAGAAGAAGATTAATTACTGACTGGGGCGGATAAGTCTCACAGACAGAGGTCCAGATCATTCATCCAGCGGACTTGATCAACATTATGTGCTCGTTTACACGTAACCAGAAATGTGACAGGCCCTCCAGAAATAGCACCTCCAATTAAATCGGGGTGGCTGGAAGGCTGGTCGCGACAGTCGGGTGGCAAGCCTCTGTGGCAGGGTATAGAACGCTACCCGACGCACAACAGCCAGCGACCCGGCCCTCGCTTCCTCGCTTAAAGGCGTTGTTTCCATGTTTACCAGGCGGACACAGCAATACGCGATGCAGTATATCGATACTTAATACCACAGGACTCGAAATCACGATCCCACAAACCTACGACGAAAAAAGCGAGTTCTTTGAGTAGCCCTTTACTTCAGTAAGGTCCTTCCCATGATGCTCTACGATGTCATACCTGACCTGAGGGCGCAGAGCTACCGGTGCAGCTTTGGAGGGGTAGCCGTTATGACCTGGAGAAGACCTGGGGATTCGTCATGGCAACCGGGCTGCAGATCTGACGCAATCAATCAAATCGACCGCAGAAGAGTAGCCCGGGCTATTTCTGCGTACGCAAGAAGTTATTCGTTTTCTGGAGAGACCGATGTTCATCTGGGCCCGTATTAAATAGTCGAGGTTAGGGCTTTTAGTCCCGGGTTAGAATCTAACCTCGAACTAAACTAGCTCTGGGGTTAAAATTTCTGTTGTGTTTTGTTTAAATCAGGAAGCGGGTCCATTCCAGCAAGGTGCCTATGCCGTTATAGAAGAATTTTTGTCTTTCTTTCTTCGCTTTCTATTTTATTTCATTTTGTTTTGGGGCTTCTTTTGTCCTAGTCTAGGTTAGGCCCGTAGCCGTGGGTTAAATTAACCTCGAGTTTTACATACGGGCCCAGCTCACTTCAGACTATACGCTGACTTATGACTGGTTCCGTTTTTCTGGTACATTAAGACAAATCCAGTTCTATTGAAACAAGTGGCAGAAACATTTACGTTCACTAGCATTTACTGCCTTTCTCTTAGTCAAAACCGATGCTTTTTCCCCCCCACTACTTTATTACCCCTTTTGCGGAAATTTGGGTTGCTCCCGCCGGGGGAAGCGCGTCGCCACGGTGCAGTGCCACTCAATACCTATCCTATTTTTTTTTTCAAGTTTGCTGGGGGAGGAAAACCGGATAACCCGAAGAGAACCCTCGGGGCACCTTCTTTTGTTCGTGACAGTTTAGTCTTAATACCAACTTAAATACGCAAATAGAGGACTCAGCAACACACAAATGCAGTGGAACGTGTCCCTGGCGAAGGCTTTCGCAGAAACTGTTGTCGTTGTTAAAAAAAAACCCAAACAAACAACAACAAAAACCTACAAAAAAAACAAAACAATATATATCATATTATATTTCGAGCGGAGTCTTTTAAAAAATATATTTTAGGTTGACAAAATCAATAAAATAGCGAGCTAAAATACAAATGTCTTCGTGTTTTTTTCCCAGTAGCTGGAGTGTACGGATTTTTGTTTTTCAGTTTCATCACGAAAGCTGTCAATGCATGTGTAACTGCAGCTATTTTACCATAGTAGAAACGCCTACTGACTCAAAGTGTCCTATTTATGTACTATTTCAAACATTAAAGAGTTTGCTAAAATAGCTTTGTTCATTTTTGTTTCGCTTGAAATAAAAATATGTTTTCAACTTGCCAATACCTTTCTGTATATTTAGTTAGAGTTTTTTGTGCGCAAAGTCGACCAAAGAAATGTGGCAGTTTTGTAAGTAAAAATTGACAGTTCGGGAAGAAAATGTATGTTTTGTGTCAAATAAAAAAAAAGTATTAAAATTTTCTCCTTTTATTGTCAAGGATCTCAAGGGATAAAGATGGTGCGTGCGTGCGTGCGTGCGTGCGTGCATGCGCCAGTGCGTGCGTGTGTGTGTGTGTGTGTGTGTGTGTGTGTGTGTGTGTGTGTGTGTGTGTGTGTGTGTGTGTGCGTGTGTGTGTGTGTGTGAAAATTGAACTCTGGAGTGATGAAATGTACAAAACTGCATGTGATAATATTTTCATTTTTTTTTCTTTGAAAATTTCCGATTTTACACACACACACACACACACACACACACACACACACACACACACACACACACACACACAGCTCGCTCCTCTGGATTATATATTTAGAATCTATTTTAAAGAAGACACATTCTGAGGTGGGTTGAAATCAAATCACATTGCATGGAATGGCTATCTTTGCTCTACAGTTTTCAAGTAGTTAGCTAACAATTCCTTTACAACCTGTTGTTTTTTAGTCGCGAGTACGTTCTTGTTTAAGGAAGACGTCCTCTTGAGTACCTTCAGTGTTGCAGGTAACACGAAAAGTACATATGGTAAGGACCATGGCGGTCTTCTTAAAGCGCCCATTGTACATCATCCTACTTCTTCTGCTGTCAGCTTCTCTCTCAAATACACAGGATGATCACCCAACTACTGTTGTAACACGACAAGCAAGCTCTCAGATCGATGCCGGGAGACAGTCTGAGCCGAAGTCAGTGTCTGAGCCACAGACAGCACACAGTGTTTCCAACGTCCCCGGAACAGATAACATGGCCACAGCTGGCGCTGAAATACAGTCGAGTGAAGCACAGTTCTCTGGAAGTGTGACAGCAGCGTGGAATGTGAATACTTCAGCACGAAATCCCCTGCCAATATCTGACGGAACTATAACAAGGGACACAGAAAGTAACGTACAACAGAGCACACACCAGACGACACAATCTTCCACGATCCCAACACAAGCTTCAACTACACGTTTTGATAATGCCTGCTTACCCCCGTCTACATTCACACAGTTAACAGGACACATACAGTGGACGGGCGGTACAGTGCCTTGCGCGGGGGTTTTCACCTGGCACATAATGTTACCCCCAGAATACGCCGTCACGGTGAAAATAAATACAGTTTCTGTAGGCCAAGGTGGGCACAAGCTAGAGTTCCACAGTTTGAATTCCGAGCAGTCTACGCCTGATTTGTCACATTCATCGACAACTTTGATTCGATCATTTGAAGAGTACACTACTATTTCCTCCTACGGTTTTGATCCAATATTGTCATATACTAACCATATGTTGATTCGTGCATCCATGCTTGATGCGTTTGCACAAGATGTGTTTGACGTAGACTATCTGGCTCATCCTCTTAACAATATGCCTTCAGCACAAAGGACTGCATACAATACCTTGACAGATAGTGCATTTAAATATGACTGCACTCAAAATGTTCCAAACTATCTGAGGTGTGATATGATACAGCAGTGCGTGAATGGGGCAGACGAGAGAAACTGTTCATACAGAGGAGATGGATCGTGTGGAGACTGGATACCATACGGACAATATTGCCTGAAGGCATTCTTTAAGAAATACTGGGACACTAACTTTTTGGAGCCTTTGGCAACACACCCCTTACCAGCAGAACAGGCGTGCAGACTTGATCACAGAGCAACACTGGCTAAACTTGTGGACAAGGATGGAATGGCGCTGGCAGAAGACATGATTAAAGCCAGCGGGTTCCGTAACGCCGTGATCGGCCTGAAGAAAGTCAAGCCTGTATCGACCAAACTTCGTCACCTGTATAAATATATCTGGCAGTGGGGAGATCAGGGAAGTCCTATAGCTCACGATCAGAATGCTATCCAGAAGGAAGGCCCGCTTGAGGACTGTGCCATGCTGTCCGTCTATCCAAAAACGTCCATGGTACCCATCCCGTGTTCTTTGCCTGATATTGCACTTTTTGGATATGTGTGTATGAGAGAAAATCCAACTATTCCGCAGAGCGACCGAACAGGTCTGTTAAGACTTGATTTTCCAAATCCAGATGTAAAAATCGACCGATTTCCAACCAAGCGATGCCCTGATGGGTCATGGGTACAGTTGTTTCACAGGTGCCTTTGGAAAGACTTTGAATTAAAATCTCCCGACATCAGCTGGTCTCCTTCAAACCTGCCATTGTTTCATTGTCAGTATGGGGAGTCGATCCACTACACTCTTGTCTGTGACGGCAAGGCAGACTGTCCTGGCGGAAGCGACGAACTAAACTGCTTGAGGCCTCGGTTATCTCCCCTTACAGATGCCTCGTTCGTATGTGAAGGTTCACAAGTTATACCATCGTCCCTACACTGTAACGGAATGCCTGACTGTTTTGATGATACAGATGAGGAAGACTGCGCTACATGTACATCTTATAACTTTATGGTGAAGTGTCCTGGTGTGGGATGTCTCCCTGTGAAGTATGCAAATTATTTCGATACATGTCCTTCTGATGTCTCGTATATTACGATTTTGCCCGACACTCATCCTGCAATTCTCAAACTGGACGGAACAGGTATGTCGAGCCTATGGCCGTTGATAGGAAACTGTTCTGACGATCATTTCAGTTGTTCCAATGGCCTGTGTATTCCATCTTATCTCATTAACAACGAGGAACAGGACTGCCTACTCGGAGAGGACGAAAGCATCGCCAAGGAAAACGTGACGTGTCCTGGGTACTATCGGTGTCAAGATGTGGGACTCTGTGTTCATGGAGACTATGTGTGTGACGGTATTCATCACTGTCCGAACAAGGACGATGAACGTTATTGTGACCTGACCTGTCCCGACAATTGCACGTGCGAGGGTTACGCGTATACCTGTCGGGAAATGTTTGATCCTCTTCAGCACCTTCACGTGCGATATCTAGACTTGAGCGGGACAAACCAACCTCTGCTTGATGATGTAAACGCTATGGAGTATCTTCTCTTCCTGAACCTTTCATTTTGTCAACTAAGTAACGTAAGTCTTCAAAACATGCACATGTTGAACGACCTTGACCTCAGTTTTAACGCACTGTCAGTGCTCAGTTTTATAAACTTAGAGCAACTTCCAGGATTGATTACGTTAAATCTTTCAGGTAACCCCTTAGTTTCAACAATTGATTCATCGTTCACCTCTTTGATACTAAAAGCAGAACTGTTTATGTTGCAGCAGCTTTCTATCAGACATACAAACATCACTTCCATACAAGACCGTTCTCTCTGGCCTTTATCGCGGCTGAAAGTGCTGGATCTTCGTGATAATAAAATTGAGTCTTTTAGAAAAGATGTATTCGGAGGCTTGAATCAGCTGCAGGTTCTGTACTCGGACAACCACAAACTATGCTGTCCATATTTCACTCCGTCTCTGTCAGAATGTTATGCGCCTGAAGACGAGTTGTCTTCTTGTAGTGATCTCTTACGTTTTGATGTCTTTCGTGTGTTTCTTTGGTGCTTCGTAGTCTTGGCTGTTGTTGGCAATGTTGGTTCCCTACTGTACAGACTGTGTTCTAAGACTCAACAAAGGACTCAGCAGACTTCACGACTGCTGGTAGTCAATCTGTGTGTCTCTGACTTCCTGATGGGGGTCTACATGATGGTGACTGGGACAGCTGACATGTCCTTACGAGGTGTGTACGTGTCCACTGAATCAGAATGGAAACAAAGTGGTGTTTGCAAGATAGCAGGGTTTCTGGGTTTTGTATCCTCGGAAGTGTCGGCGTTTGTTATCTGTCTAGTGACACTCGATCGTTTGCTGGTCTTGTGTTTTCCTCTCAAGCGCAGTATTCACATGAATGTCGTGTCAGCTGCTTTAGCTTGTGGCATGGCCTGGGTTGTCGGCATTTCCTTGGCCGCTGTGCCCCTGATGGCTCAGTGGGAGTTTTACGGACAGAGCGGCATCTGCCTACCACTACCCATCACACGGCAACAGTACCAGGGACAGCAGTACGCCTTTGGGGTCTTCATCGTCCTCAACTTTGTTCTCTTTCTTCTGATTGGTGCTTGCCAGATTCTCATCTTTCGGTCAGTGCGGGGTGCGAGTTCAAAGTTCGGCACAGACAGACGTCAGCAAGAGTTTACCATAGCGCGCCGCCTCTTTCTGATCGTATTCACCGACTTCCTGTGCTGGTTCCCTATCGGTCTGTTGGGGCTTTTGGCCAATCATGGTATACCCATCCCCGGTGAGGCCAATGTCTGGTCCGCCATCTTTGTACTGCCTCTCAACTCTGCTCTCAACCCGTTTCTCTACACGCTGAACGGCCTTGCCGAGCGATGGGAGAAACAGAGAGAAGCAGCTCGTATGAAGAAGATGCTGGCCAAGCTGCACGCTGAGATCCCCAAGTGGACGCCGGCTGCAGTAGAGGAGGTGACCCGCGTTTGTCTGCGCTCCGGGCATGTGAAACAGGAGTACGTGCTTCAGTTGCTTGGCGCAGATAATTGTGTATCGGCTCAATATCCTGATGGTAATACAAACTGTGCCCAGTACGAGACAGATTCAAGGACTGAAACGCCGTCTGTTTACGTCTCAAATTTTGATAGCTCCACGTCCCATTCTAATCGGACATGTTGATGGAGACCGTTTTCAAGTGGCAATTTCCTTTTTTTCGCGAAAACATTTGATAGCTATTTTTGCGCGAAAAAAGTTTTTCTTCGGAAAAATGGACTTTTTTGCCGAAAAAAACCCTTGGCTTTTTCGCGAAAAAACAGGTTTCCCCGAAAATAGTCAGTTTTTCTGCAGAAAAAGTTTTTCCGCGAAAAAAGTAAAAGCAGTTTTTTTTTTTCACGAAAAAGCACCCGTCAGTTTTTTTTGCGAAAAAGCAGACAACTATGCGGCGCCGTTTGCAACCCGAAAACGGCACTCATTTTGCTCGCTGAATACAACATCCCAGGCTGGTCTGGTCACACCCATCTCTATCCCTCTCTCTCTCTCTCTGTCTCTCTCTCTCTCTCTCTCTCTCTCTCATCGTACGTGTGAAAAAAATGTGTGTGCTGTGCGTCGCCATGTTCAACAGTGCCTACTGAATAATCAAGTGGAGCGATGTCACTAGTGTTGCGAGCAGTAGGCTCTAGCAGACGATGTTTTTGTATCCGCTGCACGATGTCACCGCGTACTGATACACACACGACTACACACACGTGTCACGTGTGTCACAGTAGCGCCGTGTATTCTCGTGGATGTGGAATCGAGTGATACGATTTAAAGCCAGAATTTCAGACTGACCACGTGTGCCCTGCGCCACGTGAAGTCGTGCACCGACCGGCTGAGGCAGCTCGCTTACTTTGTGTCAGACACTGACTGACCAGCCGTCCGCATCGGACCTCGTGAACAGTGCGGCCAGTACACACTCACTTACCTGACACACACACTAACACGTGAAGTGGACGCTGGCCGTTACTGAATAAATCACAGACGCTGAAGCCGCGTGAATACGGCCAGCTGCACACCGGCAAATCTATGCATTAACTAGATCAGCTCTCTCTCTCTCTCTCTCTCTCTCTCTCTCTCTCTCTCTCTGCTCCGCTCTCGTTGTTGTTGTTCTTTCAAAATTATTGGTTGTCACTCAGTGGTTGTACATGTGTATCGCAACTTTCGGCATTTACCGTGCATGAAACTGTGCTAGGCCTTCAGCTCTTATACACGTTAAGCTCGGTGCCCGGCACAGCTGATCTTCAGCCGTAGGGCCGGTTTGGTGCAACGGCGCCCCGTATTATGCCCGTGAGTTTTTTCGCGAAAAAACAGGGCGGTGTTTCTTTTTTGTTTTTTTTTGTTTTTTTCGCGAAAAAGCTGACGCCGTTTTTTCGCGAAAGCCTGACTGAATGGGCTAGTTTTTTTCGCGAAAAAACGGACACCAACTTTCTGCAGAAAACGTGCATACATTTTTATTTTTATTTTTTTGTAAAAAAAACTTTATTTTGCGATATTTTTTTCGCGGAAAATTTGACGTTTCTCCGCGACAAAAGCGGTTTTGTCGCGAAAAAAAAAAACAACAACAACAACAACAAAAACCCGGATTTTTTTTGCAAAAAGACGGAATTTTGTCTGCTTTCGCCGATCATAGTTGACGAATTACTTAAATATTGGGCTCATTATTATGTACTTCAAGAAGTCTACCTCAGAAGGGCATTTGGCCGAGTGGTTAAGGTGTTTTGTTTGCGGGACCTGAGGTTCCAGGGTCGAATCCCCTGGTGGGCAGGTATTTGGTGTGTTCCTTATCAAATCGAGTCCAATTCACGTGCAGACTCGTTTACGGTGTCTGCCTTGCCTGATGCACGTGTACACACAGACGCATAAATATCAAGTGTGCACGTTCCAAACGGGATGGGTCGCGGGGGCCTTTATTATGGCGATGCGCTCCCTCGGGGGGGGGGGGGGGCAGCTTTAATTTCCATTGGTCCAGTATATGACTATAAGATATATCAATACTAATACCAATAGAAAAATCCGCCATACACGGTGGGAAAGGACATTAAACTCTTAAACACCCACACCCATGCACAATATCAGCACACACACACACACACACACACACACACACACACACACACACACACACACACACACACACACACACACACACACTGTGTTTCGCGCAGACGCTGCCATTGTTACGCCAGTGCTTTTCTCAAAGTCTATTTTAGGGCTGCGTGAACCTCTGATGTTCTAACGTTGCCATCAACCTCTGACTTCTACAGCTTTCTCGAAATTGAGTTCACCGCATATAGCAAACCCGCAGCTGGCCCCCGCCTCCTATGTTGGATCTGAACGTGCGGGAGCCGCGCATTTTGGCACACACCCCAGGAACTGTGGCCCGTAAAACACTTCTAATTTTTCACACATACCATACGATATCATGAGAGTTACCATAGGTCTCATTCAATTTGATAAGGGAAAATCTCGTTTGTGTGAGAAATACAAAACAAAGCAGTTGTCACCTGACACCTCTCTCTCAGTCTCTCTCTCTCTCTCTCAGTCTCTCTCTCTCTCTCGCTCTCTGTTCGGCCAATGAAGGCACACTTACAGCATCGACTGATCACCATGACAAATAAAATCAAACTAGGGATCCAAGCTCCGGCACCTGTTTGTGTATTGCTGAGACCACTCCTGTAGTGAAGTTCCTTTTTTTAAGAGAACAAGAGGTTATGTGAGTCTGTTTTTTAAAGTTTGCATCCATACTCGTAGTTCGCAAGTTGTAAAACAGTAATACAATCACAACATATCAGATATCTCAGTGAATACAAACCTACATGTTCAGATACCAACACTCACAAGGAGCAAGTAAAACAATCAGACTGTCATTTAATTTCAGGTTTTTAATGAATAAACAACCCAAAAACCCCAAAACAAAAACGACGAAAACTTTTTGAAATGTGTGTGTGTGTGTGTGTGTGTGTGTGTGTGTGTGTGTGTGCGTGTGTGTGTGCGTGTTTGTGTGTGTGTCTGTGTGTGTGTCTGTGTGTGTGTGTGTGTGAACAAACGAACGAACGAACTTTATTTTCCAACGGAAGTGATTTAACCAAACAATGATTATTTTTCAACCAGCCGTTGCTACAAAAACAAAAGACTACAATGGCAAGATTAAAGGAAAATACAAGAAAAAAAAAAAAGGGCAAAATAAAGAAAAAATTACTCGAAAGAAAAAAATCTTTCTCTCACTCTCCCTCTCTCTCTCTCACACACACACACACACACACACACACACACACACACACACACACACACACACACACACACACACACACACCTGACATGGTTGTTCAGATTATACACCAAAATGGACGCTTTAAAGAAACTTTCTTGTGAGAGAGAGAGAGAGAGAGAGAGAGTGTGTGTGTGTGTGTGTGCGTGCGTGCGTGTGTGTGTGTGTGTGTGTGAGAGAGAGAGAGGGCGAGTGAGAGAGAGACTGAGAGAGAGAAACTCGTACCAGCCCGAGCGGAGCTAGTACCACATCCATCCTAGATGACCAAGGGACAGAACTAACACACTGTACAATCCTCAACAATACACGACACTTGTCCGAATGCATCAAGGCAAGCCATCTAAGCTGGGCGAAAACCTAAACTACATCTTTCTCCATCTAAACAACCTTTAAAAAGACAACAACAACAACTAAGAACCGTAATGGAAAGGCCTTTCAAGACCACAGCCCGCATGAATACATCAGACTCCTCAAAACATCGTATACGCCAAGCAAAACTACAGAGTGCCACCAGGAGACTTCAGTCTTCAGGCAAAGTCTACCCAGAAGATCAGCGAAGCCAAGTGGGATTTCTGAACAGTTCCTCCCGCCAGGCTCTCTTGGACACGACTGAAACCAGCTGGAAGAAGCAACTCCTCAAGAATCCCAACTCTCAGTTCAGAACCCACTTCAAGTGCGATAGTAATGTATGCAAGCTGACCACATTTCCCTCCGTAAACCATGTGTGGGCAATAACAGAATTTTGTCATCCGTTAGCAGCTTTTTTCCCTTGATCTCTCCCGTTGTATAAGTGCGGGAATCTCACTAGTGAAAATAACTCATGTGACACATGACATGACAACCATTTCCGTGAGTTCCCTGCCAAGGTTTCATCTGTATAGATAGAACACAGATAGAACCTTCTGGTAGAGAATCACAGAAGAAGGTATTACTACGCCTGGTGCGCAGCTTCTTGTGTCAACACGGCCGGCAATATAGAAACATGTTTACGGCTCGGTATCGGTGTTTCCAACTTCATCAACTAGTTGTTCAATTAGAATATGCCTTTACCCGATAGCCATTAAGCACTGCTTACTCAGACCATGGACAATTTCAACGAACACTTATCAAAATCCGTTCTGAAAAAAAAACTGGCTCGAAGCTGGCCTATCCGGCACCGGACTAACTCGCTGACTTGACTGGACATGGCAAGCTAGGCGCAGATAAAGCTATTGAAGTTCAGAACGACAGGGTGAGTGAGTGAGTGAGTTTTTAGGGCTTAAAGCCGCGCAAGCCACAAAGACTAATTCGCGGCTGCAGAACGACAGGAGACTTTACCTAAAAAGCACTGCGTACTCAAATCAAGGCCAGTTTTAACGCTTTCCAACCAAAAACTTGGGACATAAAGCTGAATCGAGTCTACTCACTGCAGTCGTCTGCTATCCGCTGTGAAGGCAAGCTTATTCCTTGGGGTTACAGAACGGTAATAGCTTCCGGGGCATGTAGTAACAACTCCGCTAAATATAGTCTGAAACTTTTGCTTGTTTTGAAAAAAAAATTTTGGTGTGAAAAATGACAGTTTGGGGGTGTTCATTGGTTTGGTGAGTAAGATCCATGCCAGGTGAGTTTGACAACACTGAAAATGAGCCTTGCTTTTGGCCCAGCCTGTGGACTACTTGTGTTCATGCGCAGCTGTGTATCTTGGCTGACTGGCTAGCAGACGCCAGAGGAGTGAGGGGGTAGGGGGTCGCTGCAGTCATTGCAAAGAAACGGAATATTGGAATTTCTTTAAAATCAGCCCACACTTGACTCTGTGGCTGTTCTGTGCGTGGGAATTTTTTGGTGAATTTTGATGCGTTGGGAGGGTGTTGCGTAGAGCGTTTTATTCAATAGGAAAATATAGTGTTTTCCTTGATATAAGCATCTGTATTACGTAGCCTGTATTGTCAGTCTAAAGCTTCTTGAATCGATCGAATCATGCAGGCAGTTACAAAATGTAGTTTTTTGGTGGAAAGCTCAGGGACGGATCTGCGTCATGGAACAAAATACTCGTTGGTATTCAACCAAGTCATATGGTGTAACAGCTAAGTATTCCTCGAATGCACAGTCCCTACAGTTCCCTGTAGCTTTATTTCGACTTTGAGACATATTATATTGATGACTTTTGGCAGTTGGCACATGATTATAATCAATACTAGGACACAGTGAGTTTTAGTGTTAACCAACAACTTTTCCGTCTGTCTCTAGTTCTGGCTACGTACCAGGAACTATAGAACTTTTTTCTTTACTAAGGGGAGCCGGGATAGCCGAATGGTAGAGCGTTGGACTCTCAATGCTCGGGTCGTGAGTTCGAGAGCCGGCCGAGGCCGAGTATTTGTGCTGACGTTTTCTTGGTTGCCCCGTCTTTGATATCACCCGTACGTGGTAGAAAAGAACGTTGAACTCCAAAAGATCATTTTTCCTTACTGAGAGTTCCTTCAGACGTTTCCCTCCCTGGATGAAACAAAATTAATGGCGACCTTGTGTCGAAAGAGTGAGCGGGAATTTTGTGTAGCCTATAGTGCGTTTGCTAATTCAGTCGCCGGCGATTTTCGGCGATAACTTTTCATGAAGCGGCGTGTGATCTTCGTGTGCTATTTTTCCCCGTTTCTTCTCGGTGTAAGTGAAATTTTTAGTGAAAATCAAGTGACAATGATGTAAAAGGTAATTACGCTGCAAGAAACAGTGACGTCAGTAAATGACGTCAAACTGTTGGTATGAAATTAGTACATTCTTTGAAAAGAACTTGTAAGGTTTCAAGAAACAGAAAAAAGAAACAACAACAACAACAAGAACAAAACCAAGGTTTGGATGGGTGTTTGTGAGTTTAACGTCCTTTCCCACCACTTACAGGTGATATCAAAGACAGAGCAACGAGAAAAAGCCCAAATATGTGGCCCCAGCCTGGAGTCGAACTCAAGACCCGAGCATTGGGAGTCCAATGCTTTACCATTCGGATATCCCGGCTTCCCACAAACAAACAAACGAGCAACAACAAAAAAAAAAAAAAAAACCACGAACAAAGAAAACAACGAAAATGTCGATTTTGGCACATGGCTTGTTTCACTTACGCCGAGAAGAGACGGAGAGCCTCAGAACCCAAACTGTCATGGAATATATTAGGTCACTGTGGCAGCAGCAACATTTTCTCCTTGATACGTATACTAAAGTGGCTCCACGAAAAGTTGTCGCCGAAAAGCTTTGGGGGCAGAATTACCAACAGTTAATGCGCTGTACTAGAACTTTGTCCTTCAAACAACCTGATCCCGGCTGGGGCCAAATATTTATGCTGGCTTTTTCATCGTTGCCCCGTGTTTGATATCACCCGTATGTGGTGGAAAAGGACGTTAAACCCCCAAACCCCCACCCACCCACTCACAAAACCTGGTCGTGGTGAGTGTACTTCACATACATACGACACGTACGCCAAACTCTAAGAGCATGTCTCAGACACCGAATTCCGCGCGCTTACCTCATAAGACATGATTGTGCTTCTTTCACTTACATACTTTTGACTGGGACATTGCCGAATTTTCACTTTTTTTTTCTTTTTTTAAAGTGTGCTTGGCTTACAAACCTTGGTCGTTGTAAGTTTACTTTACACACTCGTTAAAGTGTGCTTGGCTTACAAACCTCGGTCGTTGTAAGTTTACTTTACACACTCGTGAGGCGTACGCCAGTTTCAGTGAAACATCGTAGGCAATGAATTTTCACGTCGTGTTTCCGTTCTTGTATATGCGGGCAAAGGAGAAATGGCTAAGCCTTGCCTGGGTCGACTGCAGCTTCTGACAAACTGGTTTCCACACCAATGTTATGCTCAGTATGAATAACTGTCTCAGTAGGAGGCTAAATGACTTTGTATGGGTCTACGACTAACGGTACACAAATCATGATAATGTAGATTGTATGGCGTCTACACGCCGAAGAGTTCTAGCCGCTACATTAGGAGATAAACAAATAGCGTAATAAATAAAACTAAATGAGTTTTCTGTCTGCAAAATCGGGCGAAGATATGGAACAGCTTTTTTGTACTCACGATCTCCTAGGTAGAAATTGACAGTTTTGGTAGAAAATATATGATTTATGTCACATCATAGAAACGTATTTCTCCTTTGGTTGTCAAAGATGTTAAGGAATAACGACGGTGTGCGTGCGTGTGTGTGCGTGTGTGCGTGCGTGCGTGCGTGTGTGTGTGTGTGTGTGTGCGTGTGTGTGTGTGTGTGTGTGTGTGTGTGTGTGTGTGTGTGTGTGTGGTACGCTCATATGAAATCATGTTTTTTGAGTCGGGATTTATCAGATCCAAAACTTGTTTATTGTCGAAAATATTTTGAAATATCTTTTTCAAAGCTTTGGATATTACACACACACACACACACACACACACACACACACACACACACACGCACGCACGCACGCACGCACGCACGCACGCACGCACGCACGCACATCTGGATTATAGAATCAGAAGGCTATTTTAAAGAAGACATATTCTGATGTGGTTTGATTGTGGAAACAAGAAATGAAATCACATTGAATCTTATGACTATCTGTTTTCTACAGTTTTCAAGTAGCTAGCGAACTTTAAAAATAAAAGTTTAGCCGCCAGTACGTTGTTGTTTTAAGAAAGACGTCCTCTTGTGTACCTTCAGGTAATACAACAAATAGATATGGTAAGGACCGTGGATATGTTCTTAAAGGGCCCGATACACATTATACTACTGCCTCTACTGACTACTTCTCTGTCAACTACACAAGATGATCACCCAACTATTGTCGAAACAGAACAAGCAAGCTCTCAGATCGATGCCGGGAGACAGCCTGAGCCGAAGTCAGTGTCTGAGACACAGACAGCACACAGTGTTTCCAGCGTCTCCGGAATACATAGCATGTACACTGCTGGCGCTGAAAGACAATCGAGTGAAGCACAGTTCTCAGGAAGTGTGACAGCAGCGTGGAATGTGAATACTTCACCACGAAATCCCCTGCCAATATCTGACGGAACTATAACAAGGGACACAGAAAGTAACGTACAACAGAGCACACACCAGACGACACAATCTTCCACGATCCCAACACAAGCTTCAACTACACGTTTTGATAATGCCTGCTTACCCCCGTCTACATTCACACAGTTAACAGGACACATACAGTGGACGGGCGGTACAGTGCCTTGCGCGGGGGTTTTCACCTGGCACATAATGTTACCCCCAGAATACGCCGTCACGGTGAAAATAAATACAGTTTCTGTAGGCCAAGGTGGGCACAAGCTAGAGTTTCACAGTTTGAATTCCGAGCAGTCTACGCCTGATTTTTCACATCCATCGACAACTTTGCTCCGGTCATTTGACGAGTTCACTACTTCGTACTCCCATGGTCTTGATCCAGTATTGTCCTATACTAACTACATGTTGATATTTGCATCCATGTCGACTGGCTTTGCGCCAGTGTTCTTTGACGTAGACTATCTGGCTCATCCTCTTAACGATATGCCATCAGCACAAAGGCCAGTATTTACTTTGACAGATAGTGCATTTCAATATGACTGCACTCAAACTGTTCCAGAATTTCTGAGGTGTGATATGATACAGCAGTGCGTGAATGGGGCAGACGAGAGAAACTGTTCATACAGAGGAGATGGATCGTGTGGAGACTGGATACCATACGGACAATATTGTCTGAAGGCATTCTTTAAGAAATACACTCTTGCAGTTTTCCCCTTACAGTCTTTGCCAACACACCCCTTCCTAGCAGAACAGGCGTGCAGACATAATCATGGCGCAACGTTGGCTAAACTTATGGACAAAGAAGGGATGGCACTAGCAGAAGACATGATTAAAGCCAGCGGGTTCCGTAACGCCGTGATCGGCCTGAAGAAAGTCAAACCTGTATCGACCAAACTTCGTCACCTGTACAAATATATCTGGCAGTGGGGAGATCAGGGAAGTCCTATAGCTCACGATCAGAATGCTCTGCAGAGGGACGGTCCGCTTGAGGACTGTGTCATGCTGTCCGTCTATCCCGAAACGAACCTGGTACCCATCCAGTGTTCTTTGCCTGATATTGGATATGCGGATACCACTTTGGGATATGTGTGTATGAGAGAAAATCCAAATCTACCGGAGAGCGATCAAAAAGGTCTGTTAAGACATGATTTTCCAAATACAGATGTAAAAATCGACCGATTTCCAACCAAGCGATGCCCTGATGGGTCATGGGTACAGTTGTTTCACAGGTGTCTTTGGAAAGACTTTGATTTAACATCTCCGGACATGGGCTGGTCTCCTTCAAACCTGCCATTGTTTCATTGTCAGTATGGGGAGTCGATCCACTACACTCTTGTCTGTGACGGCAAGGCAGACTGTCCTGACGAAAGCGACGAATCAAATTGCTGGAAACCTCGGTCATCTCCCGTGGCTACTGCCTCCTTCGTGTGTGAAGGGTCGCAGATTATACCATCGTCACTACACTGTAACGGAATGCCTGACTGTTTTGATGATACGGACGAGAAAGACTGCGCTGCTTGTACACCCGGTATGGTCAAGTGTCCTGGTGTGGGATGCCTTCCTAGCTTGTATGTATATCATTTCGATACATGTCCTTTCGGTATGCCGAATTTTGGGCGTATGTACGACCGCATTCCTGCAATACTCACACTGGATGGAACAGGAATGTCGGTCCTAAGCATGTTAAAGGGAAACTGTTCTGACAATCATTTCAATTGTTTCAATGGTCTGTGTATTCCATCTTATCTCATAAACAACGGGGAACAGGACTGCCTACTCGGAGAGGACGAAAGCATCGCCAAGGAAAACGTGACGTGTCCTGGGTACTATCGGTGTCAAGATGTGGGACTCTGTGTTCATGGAGACCATGTGTGTGACGGTATTCATCACTGTCCGAACAAGGACGATGAACGTTATTGTGACCTGACCTGTCCCGACAATTGCACGTGCGAGGGTTACGCGTATACCTGTCGGGAAATGTTTGATCCTCTTCAGCACCTTCACGTGCGATATCTAGACTTGAGCGGGACAAACCAACCTATGCTTGATGATGTAAACGCTATGGAGTATCTTCTCTCCCTGAACCTTTCATTTTGTCAACTAAATAACGTAAGTCTTCAAAACATGCACATGTTGAACGACCTTGACCTCAGCTTTAACGCACTGTCAGTGCTCAGTTTTATAAACTTAGAGCAACTTCCAGGATTGATTACGTTAAATCTTTCAGATAACCCCTTACTTTCAACAGTTGATTCATCGTTCACCTCTTTGATACTAAAAGCAGAACTGTTTATGTTGCAGCAGCTTTCTATCAGACATACAAACATCACTTCCATACAAGACCGTTCTCTCTGGCCTTTATCGCGGCTGAAAGTGCTGGATCTTCGTGATAATAAAATTGAGTCTTTTAGTAAAGATGTATTCGGAGGCTTGAATCAGCTGCAGGTTCTGTACTCGGACAACCACAAACTATGCTGTCCATATTTCACTCCGTCTCTGTCAGAATGTTATGCGCCTGAAGACGAGTTGTCTTCTTGTAGTGATCTTTTACGTTTTGATGTCTTTCGTGTGTTTCTTTGGGGCTTCGTAGTCTTGGCTGTTGTTGGCAATGTTGGTTCCCTACTGTACAGACTGTGTTCTAAGACTCAACAAAGGGCTCAGCAGACTTCACGACTGCTGGTAGTCAATCTGTGTGTCTCTGACTTCCTGATGGGGGTCTACATGATGGTGATTGGGACAGCTGACATGTCCTTACGAGGTGTGTACGTTTCCACTGAATCAGAATGGAAACAAAGTGGTATTTGCAAGATAGCAGGGTTTCTGGGTTTTGTGTCCTCGGAAGTGTCGGCGTTTGTTATCTGTCTAGTGACACTCGATCGTTTCCTGGTCTTGTGTTTTCCTCTCAAGCGCAGTATTCACATGAATGTCGTGTCAGCTGCTTTAGCTTGTGGCATGGCCTGGGTTGTCGGCATTTCCTTGGCCGCTGTGCCCCTGATGGCTCAGTGGGAGTTTTACGGACAGAGCGGCATCTGCCTACCACTACCCATCACACGGCAACAATACCAGGGACAGCAGTACGCCTTTGGGGTCTTCATCGTCCTCAACTTTGTTCTCTTTCTTCTGATTGGTGCTTGCCAGATTCTCATCTTTCGGTCAGTGCGGGTTGCGAGTTCACAGTTCGGTACAGACAGACGTCAGCAAGAGTTTACCATAGCACGCCGCCTCTTTCTGATCGTATTCACCGACTTCCTGTGCTGGTTCCCTATCGGTCTGTTGGGGCTTTTGGCCAATCATGGTACACCCATCCCCGGTGAGGCCAATGTCTGGTCCGCCATCTTTGTACTGCCTCTCAACTCTGCTCTCAACCCGTTTCTCTACACGCTGAACGGCCTTGCCGAGCGACGGGAAAAACAGAGAGAAGCAGCTCGTATGAAGAAGATGCTGGCCAAGCTGCACGCTGAGATCCCCAAGTGGACGCCGGCTGCAGTAGAGGAGGTGACCCGCGTTTGTCTGCGCTCCGGGCATGTGAAACAGGAGTACGTGCTTCAGTTGCTTGGCGCAGATAATTGTGTATCGGCTCAATATCCTGATGGTAATACAAACTGTGCCCAGTACGAGACAGATTCAAGTGCTGAAGCGCCGTCTGTTTACGTCTCAAATTTTGATAGCTCCACGTCCCATTCTAATCGGACATGTTGATGGAGACCGTTTTCAAGCGGCGGCAATTTCCTTTTGTCGCGAAAACATTTGATAGCGATTTTTGCGAAAAAAAAGTTTTTCTTCGGAAAAAATGGACTTTTATGCGGTAAAAAGTTATTTTCCGCGAAAAAAAACTGCCTTTTTCTCGAAAAAAACCCCTGCCTTTTTCGCGAAAAAACACGTTGCCCCGAAAACAGTCAGTTTTTCAGCAGAAAAAGTTTTTCCGCGAAAAAAGTAAAATCAGTTTTTTTTTCACGAAAAAGCACCCGTCAGTTTTTTTCGCGAAGATACAGAGAACTATGCGGCGCCGTTTGCAACCCGAAAACGGCACTCATTTTGCTCGCTGAATACAACATCCCAGGCTGGTCTGGTCACACCCATCTCTCTCTCTCTCTCCCCCCCCCCCTCTCTCTCTCTCTCTCTCATCGTACGTGTGAAAAAAATGTGTGTGCTGTGCGTCACCATGTTCAACAGTGCCTACTGAATAATCAAGTGGAGCGATGTCACTAGTGTTGCGAGCAGTAAGCAGACGATGTTTTTGTATCCGCTGCACGATGTCACCGCGTACTGATACACACACGACTACACACACGTGTCACGTGTGTCACAGTAGCGCCGTGTATTCTCGTGGATGTGGAATCGAGTGATACGATTTAAAGCCAGAATTTCAGACTGACCACGTGTGCCGTGCGCCACGTGAAGTCGTGCACCGACCGGCTGAGGCAGCTCGCTTACTTTGTGTCAGACACTAGTGAGACTTAGAGCGCCTTCCTCACTGAGGAGAGTATGCAAATTCAGCCTCTGACGTCATCACATCCTGCGTGCTTTGGGGTCACCCGCCAGAGGCTTCCTCTCCGAAACCATTTTCCCTCTGCGAACTTCGTGAGAATCGCCCATTCTACGAAGCCATTTTCGTACGTCTTTTTATGTACTCAAACTTGTAGAATGTGTTGTTTGCGCATTACTTATAGGTCTACTGATGTTTCATTTTATGAAATTCGCAGTCAGCAGTGGGTGGAGAAGATCCTAAATATTTTATTTTTCGATTTTACTGGGACACCCCACGAGCGCTGTCCTGCCTGCCAAATCCAATATGGCGGCCACAAAGGTGCGCCTCGCTTGAGATTTTTACAAACATTTTACCAATCGGTTAAATCCTAGAGAGGTCCAAGACTACAAGAATAGGGGATCGATTTCATTAAAAAATGCGATGTGAGTACATTTTGTGTTCAGCGAAGCCAGATTAATGTAATCAGTGAACGGCTTGTGTTGACAAGTAACCACGCTGGCTTTCGTCTGATGAGAGACTCGCATCCTGACTGGAGTTGTCTCCCTTGTCTCCTTACTCTGCGAAATTCGGTGGCACGCTAAACGGGTGGCCACTACGAAACCCCGGGTAGTGCGCTGTGATGACGTCAGAGGCTGAATTTGCATACTCTCCTCAGTGAGGAAGGCGCGCTAAGTCTCTCTACTGACTGACCAGCCGTCCGCATCGGACCTCGTGAACAGTGCGGCCAGTACACACTCACTTACCTGACACACACACTAACACGTGAAGTGGACGCTGGCCGTTACTGAATAAATCACAGACGCTGCAGCCGCGTGAATACGGCCAGCTGCACACCGGCAAATCTATGCATTAACTAGATCAGCTCTCTCTCTCTCTCTCTCTCTCTGCTCCGCTGTCGTTGTTGTTGTTCTTTCAAAATTATTGGTTGTCACTCAGTGGTTGTACATGTGTATCGCAACTTTCGGCATTTACCGTGCATGAAACTATGCTAGGCCTTCAGCTCTTATACACGTTAAGCTCGGTACCCGGCACAGCTGATCTTCAGCCGTAGGGCCGGTTTGGTGCAACGGCGCCCCGTATTATGCCCGTGAGTTTTTTCGCGAAAAAACAGGGCGGTGTTTTTTTGTTGTTGTTTTTTTCGCGAAAAAGCTGACGCCGTTTTTTCGCGAAAGCCTGACTGAATGGGCTAGTTTTTGTTTCGCGAAAAAACGGACACCAACTTTCTGCAGAAAACGTGCATACATGTTTGTTTTTGTTTTTTTTCAAAAAAAAAACCCTTTATTTTGCGACTTTTTTTTTTCGCGTACAATTTGACGTTTCTCCGCGACAAAAGCGGTTTTGTCGCGAAAAAAGAAAACAACAACAACAACAACAAAAAACCGGATTTTTTGCAAAAAGACGGAATTTTGTCTGCTTTCGCCGATCATAGTTGACGAATTACTTAAATATTGGGCTCATTATTATGTACTTCAAGAGGTCTACCTCAGAAGGGCATTTGGCCGAGTGGTTAAGGTGTTTTGTTTGCGGGACCTGAGGTTCCAGGGTCGAATCCCCTGGTGGGCAGGTATTTGGTGTGTTCCTTATCAAATCGAGTCCAATTCACGTGCAGACTCGTTTACGGTGTCTGCCTTGCCTGATGCACGTGTACACACAGCCGCATAAATATCAAGTGTGCACGTTCCAAACGGGAGGGGTGGCGGGGGCCTTTATTGTGGCGATGCGCTCCCTCGGGGGGGGGGGGGGGAATTTAATTTCCATTGGTCCAGTATATGACTATAAGATATATCAATACTAATACCAATAGAAAAATCCGCCATACACGGTGGGAAGGGACATTAAACTCTTAAACACCCACACCCATACACAATATCAGCACACACACACACACACACACACACACACACACACACACACACACACACACACACACACACTGTGTTTCGCGCAGACGCTGCCATTGTTACGCCAGTGCTTTTCTCAAAGTCTATTTTAGGGCTGCGTGAACCTCTGATGTTCTAACGTTGCCATCAACCTCTGACTTCTACAACTTTCTCGAAATTGAGTTCACCGCATATAGCAAACCCGCAGCGCAGCTGGCCCCCGCCTCCTATGTTGGATCTGAACGTGCGGCAGCCGCGCATTATGGCACACACCCCAGGAACTGTGGCCCGTAAAACACTTCTAATTTTTCACACATACCATACGAAATCATGAGAGTTACCATAGGTCTCATTCAATTTGATAAGGGAAAATCTCGTTTGTGTGAGAAATACAAAACAAAGCAGTTGTCACCTGACACCTCTCTCTCAGTCTCTCTCTCTCTCTCTCTCTCTCTCTCTGATCGGCCATGAAGGCACACTTACAGCATCGTCTGATCACCATGACAAATAAAATCAAACAAGGGATCCAAGCTCCAGTTTGTGTATTGCTGAGACCACTCCTGTAGTGAAGTTCGTTTTTTAAGAGAACAAGAGGTTATGTTAGTCTGTTTTTAAAGTTTGCATCCATACTCCTAGTTCGCCAGTTGTAAAACAGTAGTACAATCACAACATAATTATCAGATAGCTCAGTGAATAGAAACCTACGTGTTCAGATACCAACACTCACAAGGAGCAAGTAAAACAACCAGACTGTCATTTAATTTCAGGTTTTTAATGAATAAACAATACAAAAACCCCATAACAAAAATGACGAAAACTTTTTGAAATTTGTGTGTGTGTGTGTGTGTGTGTGTGTGTGTGTGTGTGTGTGTGTGTGTGTGTGTGTGAGAGAGAGAGAGAGAATGTGTGTGTGTGTGTGTGTGTGTGTGTGTGTGTGTGTGTGTGTGTGTGTGTGTGTGTGTGTGTGAGAGAGAGAGAGAGAGAATGTGTGTGTGTGTGTGTGTGTGTGTGTGTGTGTGTGTGTGTGTGTGTGTGTGTGAGAGAGAGAGAGAGAGAGAGCGAGAGAGAGAGAGAGTGTGTGTGTGTGTGTGTGTGTGTGTGTGTGTGTGTGTGTGTGTGTGTGTGTGTGTGTGTGTGTGTGTGTGTGTGAGAGAGAGAGAGAGAGAATCTTGTGTCAGCCCGAGCGGAGCTAGTACTCCATCTATCTCCTTGATGACCAAAGGACAGAACTAATACACTGTACAATCCTCAACAATACACGACACTTGTCCGAATGCATCAAGGGAAGCCATCTCAGCTGGGCGAAAACCTAAACTACATCTTTCTCCATCTAAACAACCTTTAAAAAGACAACAACAACAACAACTAAGAACCGTAATGGAAAGGCCTTTCAAGACCACAGCCCGCATGAATACATCAGACTCCTCAAAACATCGGATACGCCAAGCAAAATTACAGAGTGCCACCAGGAGACTTCAGTCTTCAGGCAAAGTCTACCCAGAAGATCAGCGAAGCCAAGTGGGATTTCTGAACAGTTCCTCCCGCCAAGCTCTCTTGGACATGGCTGAAACCAGCTGGAAGAAGCAACTCCTCAAGAATCCCAACTCTCAGTTCAGAACCCACTTCAAGTGCGATAGTAATGTATGCAAGCTGACCACGTTTCCCTCTGTAAACCATGCGTGGGCAATAACAGAATTTTGTTATCCATTAGCAGCTTTTTTCCTTTGATCTCTCCCGTTGTATAAGTGCGGGAATCTCACTAGTGAAAATAACTCATGTGACACATGACATGACAACCATTTCCGTGAGTTCCCTGCCAAGGGTTTATCTATATAGATAGAACACAGATAGAACCTTCTGGCAAAGAATCACAGAAGAAGGTATTACTACGCCTGGTGCGCAGCTTCTTGTGTCAACACGGCCGGCAATATAGAAACATGTTTACGGCTCGGTATCGGTGTTTCCAACTTCATCAACTAGTTGTTCAATTAGAATATGCCTTTAAACGATAGCCATTAAGCACTGCTTACTCAGACCATGGACAATTTCAACGAACACTTATCAAAATCCGTTCTGAAAAAAAACTGGCTCGAAGCTGGCCTATCCGGCACCGGACTAACTCGCTGACTTGACTGGACATGGCAAGCTAGGCGCAGATAAAGCTATTGAAGTTCAGAACGACAGGGTGAGTGAGTGAGTGAGTTTTTAGGGCTTAAAGCCGCGCAAGCCACAAAGACTAATTCGTGGCTGCACTGAGAACGACAGGAGACTTTACCTAAAAAGCACTGCGTACTCAAATCAAGGCCAGTTTTAACGCTTTCCAACCAAAAAACTTGGGACATAAAGCTAAATCGAGTCTACTCACTGCAGTCCTTTGCTATCCGCTGTGAAGGCAAGCTTATTCCCTGTCAGTCTAAAGCTTCTTGAATCGATCGAATCATGCAGGCAGTTACAAAATGTAGTTTTTTGGTGGAAAGCTCAGGGACGGATCTGCGTCATGGAACAAAATACTCGTTGGTATTCAACCAAGCCATATGGTGTAACAGCTAAGTATTCCTCGAATGCACAGTCCCTACAGTTCCCTGTAGCTTTATTTCGACTTTGAAACATATTATATTGATGACTTTTGGCAGTTGGCACATGATTATAATCAATACTAGGACACAGTGAGTTTTAGTGTTAACCAACAACTTTTCCGTCTGTCTCTAGTTCTGGCTACGTACCAGGAACTATAGAACTTTTTTCTTTACTAAGGGGAGCCGGGATAGCCGAATGGTAGAGCGTTGGACTCTCAATGCTCGGGTCGTGAGTTCGAGAGCCGGCCGAGGCCGAGTATTTGTGCTGACGTTTTCCTCGTCGCCCCGTCTTTGATAATTATCACCCGTACGTGGTAGAAAAGAACGTTGAACTCCAAAAGATCATTTTTCCTTACTGAGAGTTCCTTCAGACGTTTCCCTCCCTGGATGAAACAAAATTAATGGCGACCTTGTGTCGAAAGAGTGAGCGGGAATTTTTTTGTAGCCTATAGTGCGTTTGCTAATTCAGTCGCCGGCGATATTCGGCGATAACTTTTCATGAAGCGGCGTGTGATCTTCGTGTGCTATTTTTCCCCGTTTCTTCTCGGTGTAAGTGAAATTTTCAGTGAAAATCAAGTGACAATGATGTAAAAGGTAATTACGCTGCAAGAAACAGTGACGTCAGTAAATGACGTCAAACTGTTGGTATGAAATTAGTACAATCTTTGAAAAGAACTTGTTGTTTCTTTTTTCTGTTTCTTGAAACCTTACAACAACAACAACAAAACCAAGGTTTGGATGGGTGTTTGGGAGTTTCACGTCCTTTCCCACCACTTACGGGTGATATCAAAGACAGAGCAACGAGAAAAAGCCCAGCACAAATATGTGGCCCCAGCCTGGAGTCGAACTCAAGACCCGAACATTGGGAGTCCAATGCTTTACCATTCGGATATCCCGGCTTCCCACAAACAAACAAACCAGCAAAAACAAAAAAACAAAAAAACAAACCACGAACAAAGAAAACGAAAATGTCGATTTTGGCACATGGCTTGTTTCACTTACGCCGAGAAGAGACGGAGAGCCTCAGAACCCAAACTGTCATGGAATATATTAGGTCACTGTGCCAGCAGCAACTGTCACACGCGCACTCACTCAGCACGCTTTCGGACGGTCACACACACACACACACACACACACACACACACACACACACAAATGCACTCAACAAGTGAATGAACAATGTTTACGTGTTTTATGTACTAGCTTAAACTGACTAACTTAACTCAATTAACTAACTTAACTAACCTAATTAACTTAAGCTTAACTGACAACTAATTTAACTAACTCATACAGTCAGTTCTTGCCCGTCTACGCGGGTAAAGGGATACACTCTAGGCACGGAGCAGGGCTAGAGGGACCAGGAGGGCGACAGCAGCGCACGACACAGACAGGGGTCTCGGGAGGAAGGGAACACTGACTTCCCTGAAATTGTCACACGGTCTTGCCGGTGTCGTCCGTCCGTCTCTCTGCGCTCGAATCCCACGTCGTGCGTTGACAGCCTCCCTGGTAACCAGCAGTGGTGAACTTGCTCGGCCCGTGCTCAGTACCCGTCCCAACGCCGCTGAAGGTGGTCCTCCTGGGCGGAGATGGAGGCCCCGATGACGAGCGGTAGGGGACGTCCGAGATGAGAGGAGAAGAGAACAGAATGGAAAAGAAAGGCCTAAAGGCCAAAGTCAGTCCCTTGTTCCATAACTGTAGTCCCCACACGTACCCCCCGTTATCGTAACGCATTTGTCGACCCCGTAGTTCCCTCTTCCAAAACAAACTTAACGAAGACAGTTGGCCTAAGTGTTTGTAATGAAAATGATTCAATAATTAGGCTAGGAATAACAACCAACGATTTACACCTAACTAAACATACAGACAAAACACGCCAAACACACTGGTGCACTGGACCCCAGGTAGCCCACACCCCACCCCGACCACACACGGCTGACTCACGCCCCGCCCGCTACACGCACCCAGAGCGGCGCACTGAATTACGGACCACCTAGGTAATTAACGACCTACCCGTCCGGCCCACGACAACCAGCGTCGAAAATACCCTCGGCGCTGCAACCCGGCTGACTGAACAGCCTAACAACAAATCAGTCGGCGAAACTGATTTCCTCAGCTTCGAACTGAGCTCCACAATGAAGTGGCTCCTTGCAAGAATAGCGGGAGAATGCCAGGGACCCTAGCCTACCGGTCGGAAAAGGGTTTACGGGAACGTTCTAGAAAACGCACTGCCCGTGCAAACCGATCTACCCGGAATGCACAGCCCAATCAACCACCCGTGCATCACACAACATAACGGTTAAGCATCCACCCGTGCAACAGAATACACAGCAAACAGGGTAAGAACTCCGCCGCAGCGGATACATTTATTGATATGGCTGGACCACAGCTTCCCCCACCACCCTCTTTCCGTAGGGACCCGAAGCGGGTCGTGACAGCAACATTTTCTCCTTGATACGTATACGAGAGTGGCTCCACGAAAAGTTGTCGCCGAAAAGCTTTGGGGACAGAATTACCAACATTTAATGCGCTGTACTAGAACTTTGTCCTTCAAACAACCTGATCCCGGCTGGGGCCAAATATTTATGCTGGCTTTTTCATCGTTCCCACGTCTTTGATGTCACCCGTATGTGGTGGAAAAGGACGTTAAACCCCCAAACCCCCACCCACCCACTCACAAAACCTGGTCGTGGTGAGTGTACTTCACATACATACGACACGTACGCCAAACTCTAAGAGCATGTCTCAGACACCGAATTCCGCGCGCTTACCTCATAAGACATGATTGTGCTTCTTTCACTAACATACTTTTGACTGGGACATTGCCGAATTTTCACTTTTTTTTTCTTTTTTTAAAGTGTGCTTGGCTTACAAACCTTGGTCGTTGTAAGTTGACTTTAGACACTCGTGAGGCGTACGCCAGTTTCAGTGAAACATCGTAGGCAATGAATTTTCACGTCGTGTTTCCGTTCTTGTATATGCGGGCAAAGGAGAAATGGCTAAGCCTTGCCTGGGTCGACTGCAGCTTCTGACAAACTGGTTTCCACACCAATGTTATGCTCAGTATGAATAACTGTCTCAGTAGGAGGCTAAATGACTTTGTATGGGTCTACGACTGACGGTACACGAATCATGATAATGTAGATTGTATGGCGTCTACACGCCGAAGAGTTCTAGCCGCTACATTAGGAGATAAACAAATAGCGTAATAAATAAAATTAAATGAGTTTTCTGTCTGCAAAATCGGGCGAAGATATGGAACAGCTTTCTTTGTACTCACGATCTCCTAGGTAGAAACTGACAGTTTTGGTAGAAAATATATGATTTATGTCACATCATAGAAACGTATTTCTCCTTTGGTTGTCAAAGATGTTAAGGAATAAAGACGGTGTGCGTGCGTGTGTGTGTGTGTGTGTGTGTGTGTGTGTGTGCGTGTGTGTGTGTGTGTGTGCGTGTGTGTGTACGTGCGTGCGTGCGTGTGTGTGTGCGTGTGTGTGTGTGTGTGTGTGTGTGTGTGTGGTACGCTCATATGAAATCATGTTTTTTGAGTCGGGATTTATCAGATCCAAAACTTGTTTATTGTCGAAAATATTTTGAAATATCTTTTTCAAAGCTTTGGATATTACACACACACACACACACACACACACACACACACACACACACGCACGCACGCACGCACGCACGCACATCTGGATTATAGAATCAGAAGGCTATTTTAAAGAAGACATATTCTGATGTGGTTTGATTGTGGAAACAAGAAATGAAATCACATTGAATCTTATGACTATCTGTTTTCTACAGTTTTCAAGTAGCTAGCGAACTTTAAAAATAAAAGTTTAGCCGCCAGTACGTTGTTGTTTTAAGAAAGACGTCCTCTTGTGTACCTTCAGGTAATACAACAAATAGATATGGTAAGGACCGTGGATATGTTCTTAAAGGGCCCGATACACATTATACTACTGCCTCTACTGACAACTTCTCTGTCAACTACACAAGATGATCACCCAACTATTGTCGAAACAGAACAAGCAAGCTCTCAGATCGATGCCGGGAGACAGCCTGAGCCGAAGTCAGTGTCTGAGACACAGACAGCACACAGTGTTTCCAGCGTCTCCAGAATACATAGCATGTACACTGCTGGCGCTGAAAGACAGTCGAGTGAAGCACAGTTCTCTGGACGTGTGACACCAGCGTGGAATGTGAATACTTCAGCACGAAATCCCCTGCCAATATCTGACGGAACTATAACAAGGGACACAGAAAGTAACGTACAACAGAGCACACACCAGACGACACAATCTTCCACGATCCCAACACAAGCTTCAACTACACGTTTTGATAATGCCTGCTTACCCCCGTCTACATTCACACAGTTAACAGGACACATACAGTGGACGGGCCGTACAGTGCCTTGCGCGGGGGTTTTCACCTGGCACATAATGTTACCCCCAGAATACGCCGTCACGGTGAAAATAAATACAGTTTCTATACGCCGAGGTGGGTACAAGCTAGAGTTCCACAGTTTGAATTCCGAGCAGTCTACGCCTGATTTTTCACATCCATCGACAACTTTGCTCCGGTCATTTGACGAGTTCACTACTTTTATCTCCCATGGTCTTGATCCAATATTGTCCTATACTAACCACATGTTGATATTTGCATCCCTGTCGAACAACTTTGCGCCAGTGTTGTTTGACGTGGACTATCTGGCTCATCCTCTTAACGATATGCCATCAGCACAAAGGCCAGTATTTACCTTGACAGATAGTGCATTTCAATATGACTGCACTCAAACTGTTCCAGAATTTCTGAGGTGTGATATGATACAGCAGTGCGTGAATGGGGCAGACGAGAGAAACTGTTCATACGGAGGAGATGGATCGTGTGGAGACTGGATACCATACGGACAATATTGTCTGAAGGCATTCTTTAAGAAATACACTCTTGTAGTTTTCCCCTTACAGTCTTTGCCAACACACCCCTTCCAAGCAGAACAGGCGTGCAGACATGATCATGGCGCAACGTTGGCTAAACTTATGGACAAAGAAGGGATGGCACTGGCAGAAGACATGATTAAAGCCAGCGGGTTCCGTAACGCCGTGATCGGCCTGATGAAAGTCAAACCTGTATCGACCAAACTTCGTCACCTGTACAAATATATCTGGCAGTGGGGAGATCAGGGAAGTCCTATAGCTCACGATCAGAATGCTATGCAGAGGGACGGTCCGTTTGAGGACTGCGCCATGCTGTCCGTCTATCCCGAAACGTACCTGGTACCCATCCAGTGTTCTATGCCTGATATTGTACCTTTTGGATATGTGTGTATGAGAAAAAATCCAAATCTACCGCAGAGCGATCAAAAAGGTCTGTTAAGACTTGATTTTCCAAATACAGATGTACAAATCGACCGATTTCCAACCAAGCGATGCCCTGATGGGTCATGGGTACAGTTGTTTCACAGGTGTCTTTGGAAAGACTTTGATTTAACATCTCCGGACATGGGCTGGTCTCCTTCAAACCTGCCATTGTTTCATTGTCAGTATGGGGAGTCGATCCACTACACTCTTGTCTGTGACGGCAAGGCAGACTGTCCTGACGGAAGCGACGAATCAAATTGCTGGAAACCTCGGTTTTCTCCCTTGGCTACAGCCTCCTTCGTGTGTGAAGGGTCGCAGATTATACCATCGTCACTACACTGTAACGGAATGCCTGACTGTTTTGATGATACGGACGAGAAAGACTGCCCTACATGTAAACCTGGTATGGTCAGGTGTCCTGGTGTGGGATGCCTTCCTAGCTCGTATGTATATTATTTCAATACATGTCCTTTCGGTAGGCCGCATTTGGGGCTTATTTACGACCGCATTCCTGCAATACTCACACTGGATGGAACAGGTATGTCGAGACTGAACGATTTAATAGGAAACTGTTCTAACAATCATTTCAATTGTTTCAATGGTCTGTGTATTCCATCTTATCTCATAAACAACGGGGAACAGGACTGCCTACTCGGAGAGGACGAAAGCATCGCCAAGGAAAACGTGACGTGTCCTGGGTACTATCGGTGTCAAGATGTGGGACTCTGTGTTCATGGAGACAATGTGTGTGACGGTATTCATCACTGTCCGAACAAGGACGATGAACGTTATTGTGACCTGACCTGTCCCGACAATTGCACGTGCGAGGGTTACGCGTATACCTGCCGGGAAATGTTTGATCCTCTTCAGCACCTTCACGTGCGATATCTAGACTTGAGCGGGACAAACCAACCTCTGCTTGATGATGTAAACGCTATGGAGTATCTTCTCTTCCTGAACCTTTCATTTTGTCAACTAAGTAACGTAAGTCTTCAAAACATGCACATGTTGAACGACCTTGACCTCAGCTTTAACGCACTGTCAGTGCTCAGTTTTATAAACTTAGAGCAACTTCCAGGATTGATTACGTTAAATCTTTCAGGTAACCACTTAGTTTCAACAGTTGATTCATCGTTCACCTCTTTGATACTAAAAGCAGAACTGTTTATGTTGCAGCAGCTTTCTATCAGACATACAAACATCACTTCCATACAAGACCGTTCTCTCTGGCCTTTATCGCGGCTGAAAGTGCTGGATCTTCGTGATAATAAAATTGAGTCTTTTAGTAAAGATGTATTCGGAGGCTTGAATAACCTGCAGGTTCTGTACTCGGACAATCACAAACTCTGCTGTCCATATTTCACCCTGTCTCTGCCAGAATGTTATGCGCCTGAAGACGAGTTGTCTTCTTGTAGTGATCTTTTACGTTTTGATGTCTTTCGTGTGTTTCTTTGGGGCTTCGTAGTCTTGGCTGTTGTTGGCAATGTTGGTTCCCTACTGTACAGACTGTGTTCTAAGACTCAACAAAGGACTCAGCAGACTTCACGACTGCTGGTGGTCAATCTGTGTGTCTCTGACTTCCTGATGGGGGTCTACATGATGGTGATTGGGACAGCTGACATGTCCTTACGAGGTGTGTACGTCTCCACTGAATCAGAATGGAAACAAAGTGGTATTTGCAAGATAGCAGGGTTTCTGGGTTTTGTATCCTCGGAAGTGTCGGCGTTTGTTATCTGTCTAGTGACACTAGATCGTTTCCTGGTCTTGTGTTTTCCTCTCAAGCGCAGTATTCACATGAATGTCGTGTCAGCTGCTTTAGCTTGTGGCATGGCCTGGGTTGTCGGCATTTCCCTGGCCGCTGTGCCCCTGATGGCTCAGTGGGAGTTTTACGGACAGAGCGGCATCTGCCTACCACTACCCATCACACGGCAACAATACCAGGGACAGCAGTACGCCTTTGGGGTCTTTATCGTCCTCAACTTTGTTCTCTTTCTTCTGATTGGTGCTTGCCAGATTCTCATCTTTCGGTCAGTGCGGGTTGCGAGTTCACAGTTCGGTACAGACAGACGTCAGCAAGAGTTTACCATAGCGCGCCGCCTCTTTCTGATCGTATTCACCGACTTCCTGTGCTGGTTCCCTATCGGTCTGTTGGGGCTTTTGGCCAATCATGGTATACCCATCTCCGGTGAGGCCAATGTCTGGTCCGCCATCTTTGTACTGCCTCTCAACTCTGCCCTCAACCCGTTTCTCTACACGCTGAACGGCCTTGCCGAGCGATGGGAGAAACAGAGAGAAGCAGCTCGTATGAAGAAGATGCTGGCCAAGCTGCACTCTGAGATCCCCAAGTGGACGCCGGCTGCAGTAGAGGAGGTGACCCGCGTTTGTCTGCGCTCCGGGCATGTGAAACAGGAGTACGTGCTTCAGTTGCTTGGCGCAGATAATTGTGTATCGGCTCAATATCCTGACAGTAAGACAAACTGTGCCCAGTACGAGACAGATTCAAGGACTGAAACGCCGTCTGTTTACGTCTCAAATTTTGATAGCTCCACGTCCCATTCTAATCGGACATCTTGATGGAGACTGTTTTCAAGCGGCAATTCCCTTTTGTCGCGAAAACATTTGATAGCGATTTTTTTTCGCGAAAAAAGTTTTTCTTCGGAAAAATGGACTTTTTTGCGGAAAAAAGTGTTTTTTTCGCGAAAAAAAACCTGCCTTTTTCGCGAAAAAAAAAAAACTCTGCCTTTTTCGCGAAAAAACAGGTTTCCCCGAAAATTGTCATTTTTTTCTGCAGAAAAAGTTTTTCCGCGAAAAAAGTAAAAGCAGTTTTTTTTTTCACGAAAAAGCACCCGTCAGTTTTTTTCGCGAAAGAACAGACAACTATGCGGCGCCGTTTGCAACCTGAAAACGGCACTGATTTTGCTCGCTGAATACAACATCCCAGGCTGGTCTGGTCACACCCATCTCTCTCTCTCTCTCTTTGCTCCGCTCTCGTCGTTGTTGTTCTTCTTTCAAAATTATTGGTTGTCACTCAGTGGTTGTACATGTGTATCGCAACTTTCGGCATTTACCGTGCATGAAACTGTACTATAGGCCTTCAGCTCTTATACACGTTAAGCTCGGTACCCGGCAGAGCTGATCTTCAGCCGGTTTGTTGCAACGGCGCCCCGTATTATGCCCGTCAGTATTTTTTCGCGAAAGAACAGGGCTGTTTTTTTGCGAAAAAGCTGACGGCTTTTTTTTCGCGAAAACCTGACTTAATGGGCTAGATTTTTTGGCCATAAAAACGGACACCAACTTTCTGCAGAAAACGTGCATACTATTATTTTCGAGAAAAAAAAAAACAAAAAAAAACGTTTTTTTCGCGACATTTTTTTTTTTCGCGGAAAATTTGACATTTTTTCGCGACAAAAGCGGTTTTGTCGCAAAAAAACAAAACAACCCCCCCCCCCCCCCCCGGATTTTTTTGCATAAAGACGGAATTTGGTCTGCTTTCGCGAATCATAGTTGACGGATTACTTAAATATTGAGCTCATTATTATGTACTTCAAGAAGTCTACCTAAGAAGGGGATTTGGCCGAGTGGTTAAGGTGTTTTGTTTGCGGGACACCCACACCCATGCACAATATCAGCGCGCGCGCACACACACACACACACACACACACACACTGTGTTTCGCGCAGACGCTGCCATTGTTACGCCAGTGCTTTTCTCAAAGTCTATTTTAGGGCTGCGTGAACTTCTGATGTTCTAACGTTGCCATCAACCCCTGTCTTCTACAGCTTTCTCGAAATTGAGTTCACCGCATATAGCAAACCCGCAGCTGGCCCCCGCCTCCTATGTTGGATCTAAACGTGCGGGAGCCGCGCATTTTGGCACACACCCCAGGAACTGTGGCCCGTAAAACACTTCTAATTTTTCACACATACCATACGATATCATGAGAGTTACCATAGGTCTCATTCAATTTGATAGGGGAAAATCTCGTTTGTGTGAGAAATACAAAACAAAGCAGTTGTCACCTGCCCCTCCCCCCCCCCCTCTCTCTCTCTCTCTGTTCGGCCGTGAAGGCACACTTACATCTGATCATCATGACGAATAAAGTGCATCAAATTACGGATCCAAACTCCAACGCCTGTTTGTGTATTGTTGAGACCACTCCTGTCCCTGAAGTTCCTTTTTAAGAGAACAAGAGGTTTTGTTAGTTCGTTTTTAAACGCTGTGTGCATATTTGTAGTTCGCAAGTTGTAAAACAGTAGTACAATCACAACATATTATCAGATATCTTAGTAAGTAGAAACATACATGTTCAGATACCAACACTCACAAGGAGCAAGTAAAACCATCAGACTGTCATTTAATTTCAGGTTTTTAATGAATAAACAACCAAAAACCCCTAAAACAAAAAAGACGAAAACTCTTTGAAATTTGTGTGTGTGTGTGTGTGTGTGTGTGTGTGTGTGTGTGTGTGAGAGAGAGAGAGAGAGAGAGAGAGAGAGAGAGAGAATCTTGTGCCAGCCCGATCTGAGCTAGTACCCCATCTGTCCTAGATGACCAAAGGACAGACCTAATACACAATCCTCACTAATAATAATAATAATAATGAGGATTTATCTGGCGCCCAACTTCCTGCTGAAGCTCTGGGCGCCTCACAATAGTAGGGTGGCAATACATATACACGAAATACGTCACATTGCATACACATGAAATACACGTCACATACACGTTACATACACACAGCTATGATACACATCCTAATACAACATCACAAAAAGACAATGATGGTAACAGTGGTGACAGAGAAGTTAGTCTGTATAATACTGTTGGAAGAAATGAGACTTTAAAGCGACTTTAAAAGAGTCCGTTGACTCTCATGGCGAACATGGGCAGGCAGGCTGTTCCAAATGACTGGACCGTGGTAGAGCAATGCTCGCTGACCTAGTGTTTTTGATTTAACCTGTGGAATGCGTAGAATGCGGGTGTCAGCGGAGTATCTGAGTTGTCTGCAGGGTGTATACAGCTCAGATCTCCTCACTCTAAACACAAGCCTTGCTGCAGAGTTTTGGACTTTTTGTAGCTTGTCTAGCAGATATTTCGGACACCCAGCATACAGAGAGTTGCAGTAGTCTAATCTTGACAGAACGAAAGCACAGACAAGAGTGACAGTTGCATCGGTGGTAAGGTAATGGCGAATTGAGGCAATGCGCCGCAGTTCTAGGTAGGCAACACGACAAGAGTTTACAACCTGCTGGTTCATGGACAAAGTGTCGTCAAAAATCACTCCAAGATTTTTAGCAGAGGATGAAAATCAACATTAGTGTTGTCAATGGTAAGTATTTTGGGGACTGGCCCATGACTGGACGTACGAGCAGACTTAATGATCAAAGCTTCCGTCTTGTCATCGTTTAGCTGCAACATGTTGGCAGACATCCGACTCTTGACATCTGAAATGCACCTCTGAAGGCACTGAATGGCGTCCGGAAGGAGTTCAAAAGTAGTGTGTTTATACAATTGAGAATCGTCAGCAAAAGCATGGTGAGATACGGAATGTTTATCAATCAGAGCGGACATACATTATACATGGGTATACATTATAAACAAAACCGGTCCTAACACGGAGCCCTGAGGGACGCCGAAGCGTAGAGGACTGGAGGTAGAATGTTGACTGTTCACTAAGACAGTCTGAGAACGCTGGCGCAAATATGATTCAAACCAGGAAAGGGCTGTGCCAGTGATGCCAAAGACTTTCTCAAGTCTATGAATCAAAATGCCATGATCTATTGTGTCGAAAGCCGCCGATAGATCGAGCAGGGCTAGAAATGATAATTATTTTGCCATCATCCATCAGAAGGTCATTTACAATCCTAAGGAGTGCTGTCTCACAGCTGTGACCAGGTCTGTCCGCAGACTGACAAACACTAAGTAGGTTGTTTGAACACAATACACGACACTTGTCCGACTGCATGCAGGCAAGTCATCTAAACTGGACGAAAACGAAACTACATCCCTCTCCATCTAAACCACCTTTAAAAAACAAGCGAAACTAAGAACCGTAATGGGAAGACTTTTCAAGACCACTCCCCGCATGAACACAGCAAACTCCTCAAAACATCGGATACGCCAAGTAAAACTACAGAGTGCCACTTCAGGAGACTTCTTCAGGCAAACTCTACCCAGAAGATCAGCGAAGCCAAGTGGGATTTCTGAACAGTTCCTCCCGCCAGGCTTTCCTGGACATGGCTGAAACCAGCTGGAAGAAGCAACTCCTCAAGAATCCCAACTCTCAGTTCAGAACCCACTTCAAGTGCGATAGTAATGTATGCAAGCTGACCACATTTCCCTCCGTAAACCATGCGTGGGCAATAACAGAATTTGGCCATCCATTAGCAGCTTTTTTCCTTTGATCTCTCCCGTTGTATAAGTGCGGGAATCTCACTAGTGAAAATAACTCATGTGACACATGACATGACAACCATTTCCGTGAGTTCCCTGCCAAGGTTTCATCTGTATAGATAGAACACAGATAGAACCTTCTGGCAAAGAATCACAGAAGAAGGTATTACTACGCCTGGTGCGCAGCTTCTTGTGTCAACACGGCCGGCAATATAGAAACATGTTTACGGCTCGGTATCGGTGTTTCCAACTTCATCAACTAGTTGTTCAATTAGAATATGCCTTTACCCGATAGCCATTAAGCACTGCTTACTCAGACCATGGACAATTTCAACGAACACTTATCAAAATCCGTTCTGAAAAAAAAACTGACTCGAAGCTGGCCTATCCGGCACCGGACTAACTCGCTGACTTGACTGGACATGGCAAGCTAGGCGCAGATAACGCTATTGAAGTTCAGAACGACAGGAGACTTTACCTAAAAAGCACTGCGTACTCAAATCAAGGCCAGTTTTAACGCTTTCCAACCAAAAACTTGGGACATAAAGCTGAATCGAGTCTACTCACTGCAGTCGTCTGCTATCCGCTGTGAAGGCAAGCTTATTCCCTGTCAGTCTAAAGCTTCTTGAATCGATCGAATCATGCAGGCAGTTACAAAATGTAGTTTTTGGGTGGAAAGCTCAGGGACGGATCTGCGTCATGGAACAAAATACTCGTTGGTATTCAACCAAGTCATATGGTGTAACAGCTAAGTATTCCTCGAATGCACAGTCCCTACAGTTCCCTGTAGCTTTATTTCGACTTTGAGACATATTATATTGATGACTTATGGCAGTTGGCACATGATTATAATCAATACTAGGACACAGTGAGTTTTAGTGTTAACCAACAACTTTTCCGTCTGTCTCTAGTTCTGGCTACGTACCAGGAACTATAGAACTTTTTTCTTTACTAAGGGGAGCCGGGATAGCCGAATGGTAGAGCGTTGGACTCTCAATGCTCGGGTCGTGAGTTCGAGAGCCGGCCGAGGCCGAGTATTTGTGCTGACGTTTTCTTGGTTGCCCCGTCTTTGATATCACCCGTACGTGGTAGAAAAGAACGTTGAACTCCAAAAGATCATTTTCCTTACTGAGAGTTCCTTCAGACGTTTCCCTCCCTGGGTGAAACAAAATTAATGGCGACCTTGTGTCGAAAGAGTGAGCGGGAATTTTGTGTAGCCTATAGTGCGTTTGCTAATTCAGTCGCCGGCGATTTTCGGCGATAACTTTTCATGAAGCGGCGTGTGATCTTCGTGTGCTATTTTTCCCCGTTTCTTCTCGGTGTAAGCGAAATTTTCAGTGAAAATCAAGTGACAATGATGTAAAAGGTAATTACGCTGCAAGAAACAGTGACGTCAGTAAATGACGTCAAACTGTTGGTATGAAATTAGTACATTCTTTGAAAAGAACTTGTAAGGTTTCAAGAAACAGAAAAAAGAAACAACAACAACAACAACAAGATGGCCACTGACCAGCCCAATATGTTGTTTCCATTTAATCACCTGCTGTCGTCACGGTCGTTCTTTTGTAATGCCATGTATTCGGGAGGACACACACACACACACACACACACACACACACACACACACACACACACTCTCTCTCTCTCTCTCTCTCTCTCTCTCTCTGAATGGAAACAACTGACCGGACTTGTCAGACCAATCTTGGTTTTGGAAGAGAGACGTCAAGTTGTTTTCTTTGAAATCTATGACGTTTTCCTCATTGGGATGACGCATAATACATTTGACGTAATAACTTTGACTCGGATACAATTCTTGCAATGAAAGCAGCCCCATGAAAATTGAAGTGTTGCTGCTGCGCAGTGTAAAGATCGAATTTATACCGGCTCAATGTGTTTAACAGACAAGTCTGCGCGGCGAACGTTTTTTCACTATGTGTTATGTCTGCTGCGCGCGCGCGCACACAGACACACACAGACATACGCGCGCACGCACGCACGCACGCACGCACGCACGCACGCACGCAGACTTGCGCGAGCCGCGTTTGTGCATGTGCTCCATTGAGACCTATGTGGTGTTCTCTCACTCTACTATGCTATTGAGTGAGAGTCAGTGGGAAAAACAAAGCTCACTACATCAATGAAACTCCCGCTTTCCCCGTCTACAAATAGAGAACTTCCGAAAAGTGACGACACACCCCCACGTCAATCAAACATGACGTCGGCAAACTGACGCTGATACAGTTTTGCGTCAGTGCGCGTGTGCCTTTTCTGCGATGTTTGTGAGGCGTGTGGCTTGTGTAAAGGAAATGTGCTTCGAGTACAAATTTTCGAGTCAACTGACGACAACGGCTGCAGTGAATTTTTCTAATTTTTTTGTATATTTTTTATGGCACCCCAGGCTCATTATCTATGTATAGTAGGAGCGATTTTGAGATCTAAAGTGTGTTCACCAGCACTTTCATCAGGTACGGTTTACGCCAAAAGTATAAAAGCGACAACCTCCAAAATTCACTCAGTTGAGAGTCCGTATTCATGCTATCTATGTCCAAAAAATGGAGTGGTTTAGGTAAATATTACGCCTTTAAACGCCAGAAAGCCATTTTTTTTAAAGGGCGATAACTCGCAAATCGTGTGCAATCGTACCTGGATCGGGCCTTCTATTCAACAATCTTGATTCATTTAGAAACCCCAAATTTGAAATCGATCGGTTCAGTATTTTCGGAGAAATAGGCATCTGAACTGGGTTCACATGCAATGTCAACTCAGGCTCGGTTTACATGAAAACTATAAGAGCGACCATTTTCTAGTAGTGACTCTGTTCAGAGTCCGTATTCAAGCTATCTACTGCCAAAAAATTGAGTGATTTAAATAAATATTACGCCTGTACACGAAAGACAACCAACTTGTCTCAAAAGGGCGATAAGTCCCAAATCACTTAAGCAATCATCACACGCTTGAATCGTCTAATGTAACATTTTGATAAATTTGGATACCCCAAATTTGAAGCCATTCGGTTAAGTATCTTCGAAGAAACGGGCCCGGACACAATTCAATCACACACACACACACACACACACACACACACACACACACACACATCCATACAGACGGCACTCAGTGAGGAGAAGAAGCGCGTTCGGAACAGCATACATGCCAGCATCGATGACGCAGGTTTTCTTACGTCATTGTCAGAGTTACACTTGCATAATCGTCTCTGCGGGAGATCGGCAGTGACGTGCGTTTGTACCACAGATGCTTGCCTATGAACGTGGAAATTTTAGCCCGTCCTATTATGTTGTTTCCATTACTATGGAAACAACATAACAAAACCAAGGTTTGGATGGGTGTTTGGGAGTTTCACGTCCTTTCCCACCACTTACGGGTGATATCAAAGACAGAGCAACGAGAAAAAGCCCAAATATGTGGCCCCAGCCTGGAGTCGAACTCAAGACCCGAGCATTGGGAGTCCAATGCTTTACCATTCGGATATCCCGGCTTCCCACAAACAAACAAACCAGCAAAAACAAAAAAACAAAAAAACAAACCACGAACAAAGAAAACGAAAATGTCGATTTTGGCACATGGCTTGTTTCACTTACGCCGAGAAGAGACGGAGAGCCTCAGAACCCAAACTGTCATGGAATATATTAGGTCACTGTGCCAGCAGCAACTGTCACACGCGCACTCACTCAGCACGCTTTCGGACGGTCACACACACACACACACACACACACACACACACACACACACACACACACACACACACACAAATGCACTCAACAAGTGAATGAACAATGTTTACGTGTTTTATGTACTAGCTTAAACTGACTAACTTAACTCAATTAACTAACTTAACTAACCTAATTAACTTAAGCTTAACTGACAACTAATTTAACTAACTTCCTGCCCGTCTACGCGGGTAAAGGGATACACTCTAGGCACGGAGCAGGGCTAGAGGGACCAGGAGGGCGACAGCAGCGCACGACACAGACAGGGGTCTCGGGAGGAGGGAAACACTGACTTCCCTGAAATTGTCACACGGTCTTGCCGGTGTCGTCCGTCCGTCTCTCTGCGCTCGAATCCCACGTCGTGCGTTGACAGCCTCCCTGGTAACCAGCAGTGGTGAACTTGCTCGGCCCGTGCTCAGTACCCGTCCCAACGCCGCTGAAGGTGGTCCTCCTGGGCGGAGATGGAGGCCCCGATGACGAGCGGTAGGGGACGTCCGAGATGAGAGAAGAGAACAGAATGGAAAAGAAAGGCCTAAAGGCCAAAGTCAGTCCCTTGTTCCATAACTGTAGTCCCCACACGTACCCCCCGTTATCGTAACGCATTTGTCGACCCCGTAGTTCCCTCTTCCAAAACAAACTTAACGAAGACAGTTGGCCTAAGTGTTTGTAATTAAAATGATTCAATAATTAGGCTAGGAATAACAACCAACGATTTACACCTAACTAAACATACAGACAAAACACGCCAAACACACTGGTGCACTGGACCCCGGGTAGCCCACACCCCACCCCGACCACACACGGCTGACTCACGCCCCGCCCGCTACACGCACCCAGAGCGGCGCACTGAATTACGGACCACCTAGGTAATTAACGACCTACCCGTCCGGCCCACGACAACCAGCGTCGAAAATACCCTCGGCGCTGCAACCCGGCTGACTGAACAGCCTAACAACAAATCAGTCGGCGAAACTGATTTCCTCAGCTTCGAACTGAGCCCCACAATGAAGTGGCTCCTTGCAAGAATAGCGGGAGAATGCCAGGGACCCTAGCCTACCGGTCGGAAAAAAGTTTACGGGAACGTTCTAGAAAACGCACTGCCCGTGCAAACCGATCTACCCGGAATGCACAGCCCAATCAACCACCCGTGCATCACACAACATAACGGTTAAGCATCCACCCGTGCAACAGAATACACAGCAAACAGGGTAAGAACTCCGCCGCAGCGGATACATTTATTGATATGGCTGGACCACAGCTTCCCCCACCACCCTCTTTCCGTAGGGACCCGAAGCGGGTCGTGACAGCAACATTTTCTCCTTGATACGTATACGAGAGTGGCTGGACGAAAAGTTGTCGCCGAAAAGCTTTGGGGGCAGAATTACCAACATTTAATGCGCTGTACTAGAACTTTGTCCTTCAAACAGCCTGATCCCGGCTGGGGCCAAATATTTATGCTGGCGTTTTCATCGTTGCCCCGTCTTTGATATCACCCGTATGTGGTGGAAAAGGACGTTAAACCCCCAAACCCCCACCCACCCACTCACAAAACCTGGTCGTGGTGAGTGTACTTCACATACATACGACACGTACGCCAAACTCAAAGAGCATGTCTCAGACACCGAATTCCGCGCGCTTACCTCATAAGACATGATTGTGCTTCTTTCACTTACATACTTTTGACTGGGACATTGCCGAATTTCCACCTTTTTTTTTTCTTTTTTTAATGTGTGCTTGGCTTACAAACCTTGGTCGTTGTAAGTTTACTTTACACACTCGTGAGGCGTACGCCAGTTTCAGTGAAACATCGTAGGCAATGAATTTTCACGTCGTGTTTCCGTTCTTGTATATGCGGGCAAAGGAGAAATGGCTAAGCCTTGCCTGGGTCGACTGCAGCTTCTGACAAACTGGTTTCCACACCAATGTTATGCTCAGTATGAATAACTGTCTCAGTAGGAGGCTAAATGACTTCGTATGGGTCTACGACTGACGGTACACGAATCATGATAATGTAGATTGTATGGCGTCTACACGCCGAAGAGTTCTAGCCGCTACATTAGGAGATAAACAAATAGCGTAATAAATAAAATTAAATGAGTTTTCTGTCTGCAAAATCGGGCGAAGATATGGAACAGCTTTCTTTGTACTCACGATCTCCTAGGTAGAAACTGACAGTTTTGGTAGAAAATATATGATTTATGTCACATCATAGAAACGTATTTCTCCTTTGGTTGTCAAAGATGTTAAGGAATAAACACGGTGTGCGTGCGTGCGTGTGTGTGTGTGTGTGTGCGTGTGTGTGCGTGTGTGTGTGTGCGTGCGCGTGTGTGTGTGTGTGTGTGTGTGTGTGTGTGTGGTACGCTCATATGAAATCATGTTTTTTGAGTCGGGATTTATCAGATCCAAAACTTGTTTATTGTCTAAAATATTTTGAAATATCTTTTTCAAAGCTTTGGATATTACACACACACACACACACACACACACACACACACACACACACGCACGCACGCACGCACGCACGCACGCACGCACGCACATCTGGATTATAGAATCAGAAGGCTATTTTAAAGAAGACATATTCTGATGTGGTTTGATTGTGGAAACAAGAAATGAAATCACATTGAATCTTATGACTATCTGTTTTCTACAGTTTTCAAGTAGCTAGCGAACTTTAAAAATAAAAGTTTAGCCGCCAGTACGTTGTTGTTTTAAGAAAGACGTCCTCTTGTGTACCTTCAGGTAATACAACAAATAGATATGGTAAGGACCGTGGATATGTTCTTAAAGGGCCCGATACACATTATACTACTGCCTCTACTGACAACTTCTCTGTCAACTACACAAGATGATCACCCAACTATTGTCGAAACAGAACAAGCAAGCTCTCAGATCGATGCCGGGAGACAGCCTGAGCCGAAGTCAGTGTCTGAGACACAGACAGCACACAGTGTTTCCAGCGTCTCCAGAATACATAGCATGTACACTGCTGGCGCTGAAAGACAGTCGAGTGAAGCACAGTTCTCTGGACGTGTGACACCAGCGTGGAATGTGAATACTTCAGCACGAAATCCCCTGCCAATATCTGACGGAACTATAACAAGGAACACAGAAAGTAACGTACAACAGAGCACACACCAGACGACACAATCTTCCACGATCCCAACACAAGCTTCAACTACACGTTTTGATAATGCCTGCTTACCCCCGTCTACATTCACACAGTTAACAGGACACATACAGTGGACGGGCCGTACAGTGCCTTGCGCGGGGGTTTTCACCTGGCACATAATGTTACCCCCAGAATACGCCGTCACGGTGAAAATAAATACAGTTTCTATACGCCGAGGTGGGTACAAGCTAGAGTTCCACAGTTTGAATTCCGAGCAGTCTACGCCTGATTTGTCATATTCATCGACAACTTTGCTCCGGTCATTTGACGAGTTCACTACTTTTATCTCCCATGGTCTTGATCCAATATTGTCCTATACTAACCACATGTTGATATTTGCATCCCTGTCGAACAACTTTGCGCCAGTGTTGTTTGACGTGGACTATCTGGCTCATCCTCTTAACGATATGCCATCAGCACAAAGGCCAGTATTTACCTTGACAGATAGTGCATTTCAATATGACTGCACTCAAACTGTTCCAGAATTTCTGAGGTGTGATATGATACAGCAGTGCGTGAATGGGGCAGACGAGAGAAACTGTTCATACAGAGGAGATGGATCGTGTGGAGACTGGATACCATACGGACAATATTGTCTGAAGGCATTCTTTAAGAAATACACTCTTGTAGTTTTCCCCTTACAGTCTTTGCCAACACACCCCTTCCAAGCAGAACAGGCGTGCAGACATGATCATGGCGCAACGTTGGCTAAACTTATGGACAAAGAAGGGATGGCACTGGCAGAAGACATGATTAAAGCCAGCGGGTTCCGTAACGCCGTGATCGGCCTGATGAAAGTCAAACCTGTATCGACCAAACTTCGTCACCTGTACAAATATATCTGGCAGTGGGGAGATCAGGGAAGTCCTATAGCTCACGATCAGAATGCTATGCAGAGGGACGGTCCGTTTGAGGACTGCGCCATGCTGTCCGTCTATCCCGAAACGTACCTGGTACCCATCCAGTGTTCTATGCCTGATATTGTACCTTTTGGATATGTGTGTATGAGAAAAAATCCAAATCTACCGCAGAGCGATCAAAAAGGTCTGTTAAGACTTGATTTTCCAAATACAGATGTACAAATCGACCGATTTCCAACCAAGCGATGCCCTGATGGGTCATGGGTACAGTTGTTTCACAGGTGTCTTTGGAAAGACTTTGATTTAACATCTCCGGACATGGGCTGGTCTCCTTCAAACCTGCCATTGTTTCATTGTCAGTATGGGGAGTCGATCCACTACACTCTTGTCTGTGACGGCAAGGCAGACTGTCCTGACGGAAGCGACGAATCAAATTGCTGGAAACCTCGGTTTTCTCCCTTGGCTACAGCCTCCTTCGTGTGTGAAGGGTCGCAGATTATACCATCGTCACTACACTGTAACGGAATGCCTGACTGTTTTGATGATACGGACGAGAAAGACTGCCCTACATGTAAACCTGGTATGGTCAGGTGTCCTGGTGTGGGATGCCTTCCTAGCTCGTATGTATATTATTTCAATACATGTCCTTTCGGTAGGCCGCATTTGGGGCTTATTTACGACCGCATTCCTGCAATACTCACACTGGATGGAACAGGTATGTCGAGACTGAACGATTTAATAGGAAACTGTTCTAACAATCATTTCAATTGTTTCAATGGTCTGTGTATTCCATCTTATCTCATAAACAACGGGGAACAGGACTGCCTACTCGGAGAGGACGAAAGCATCGCCAAGGAAAACGTGACGTGTCCTGGGTACTATCGGTGTCAAGATGTGGGACTCTGTGTTCATGGAGACAATGTGTGTGACGGTATTCATCACTGTCCGAACAAGGACGATGAACGTTATTGTGACCTGACCTGTCCCGACAATTGCACGTGCGAGGGTTACGCGTATACCTGCCGGGAAATGTTTGATCCTCTTCAGCACCTTCACGTGCGATATCTAGACTTGAGCGGGACAAACCAACCTCTGCTTGATGATGTAAACGCTATGGAGTATCTTCTCTTCCTGAACCTTTCATTTTGTCAACTAAGTAACGTAAGTCTTCAAAACATGCACATGTTGAACGACCTTGACCTCAGCTTTAACGCACTGTCAGTGCTCAGTTTCACAGATCTAGAACAACTTCCAGGATTGATTACGTTAAATCTTTCAGGTAACCCTTTACTTTCAACAGTTGATTCATCGTTCACCTCTTTGATACTAAAAGCAGAACTGTTTATGTTGCAGCAGCTTTCTATCAGACATACAAACATCACTTCCATACAAGACCGTTCTCTCTGGCCTTTATCAAGGCTGAGGGTGCTGGATCTTCGTGATAATAAAATTGAGTCTTTTAGTAAAGATGTATTCGGAGGCTTGAATAACCTGCAGGTTCTGTACTCGGACAATCACAAACTCTGCTGTCCATATTTCACCCTGTCTCTGTCAGAATGTTATGCGCCTGAAGACGAGTTGTCTTCTTGTAGTGATCTTTTACGTTTTGATGTCTTTCGTGTGTTTCTTTGGGGCTTCGTAGTCTTGGCTGTTGTTGGCAATGTTGGTTCCCTACTGTACAGACTGTGTTCTAAGACTCAACAAAGGACTCAGCAGACTTCACGACTGCTGGTGGTCAATCTGTGTGTCTCTGACTTCCTGATGGGGGTCTACATGATGGTGATTGGGACAGCTGACATGTCCTTACGAGGTGTGTACGTCTCCACTGAATCAGAATGGAAACAAAGTGGTATTTGCAAGATAGCAGGGTTTCTGGGTTTTGTATCCTCGGAAGTGTCGGCGTTTGTTATCTGTCTAGTGACACTAGATCGTTTTCTGGTCTTGTGTTTTCCTCTCAAGCGCAGTATTCACATGAATGTCGTGTCAGCTGCTTTAGCTTGTGGCATGGCCTGGGTTGTCGGCATTTCCCTGGCCGCTGTGCCCCTGATGGCTCAGTGGGAGTTTTACGGACAGAGCGGCATCTGCCTACCACTACCCATCACACGGCAACAATACCAGGGACAGCAGTACGCCTTTGGGGTCTTTATCGTCCTCAACTTTGTTCTCTTTCTTCTGATTGGTGCTTGCCAGATTCTCATCTTTCGGTCAGTGCGGGTTGCGAGTTCACAGTTCGGTACAGACAGACGTCAGCAAGAGTTTACCATAGCGCGCCGCCTCTTTCTGATCGTATTCACAGACTTCCTGTGCTGGTTCCCTATCGGTTTGTTGGGGCTTTTGGCCAATCATGGTATACCCATCACCGGTGAGGCCAATGTCTGGTCCGCCATCTTTGTACTGCCTCTCAACTCTGCCCTCAACCCGTTTCTCTACACGCTGAACGGCCTTGCCGAGCGATGGGAGAAACAGAGAGAAGCAGCTCGTATGAAGAAGATGCTGGCCAAGCTGCACTCTGAGATCCCCAAGTGGACGTCGGCTGCAGTAGAGGAGGTGACCCGCGTTTGTCTGCGCTCCGGGCATGTGAAACAGGAGTACGTGCTTCAGTTGCTTGGCGCAGATAATTGTGTATCGGCTCAATATCCTGATAGTAATACAAACTGTGCCCAGTACGAGACAGATTCAAGGACTGAAACGCCGTCTGTTTACGTCTCAAATTTTGATAGCTCCACGTCCCATTCTAATCGGACATGTTGATGGAGACTGTTTTCAAGCGGCAATTTCCTTTTGTCGCGAAAACATTTGATAGCGATTTTTTTCGCGAAAAAAGTTTTTCTTCGGAAAAATGGACTTTTTTGCGGAAAAAAGTGTTTTTTCGCGAAAAAAACCTGCCTTTTTCGCGAAAAAAAAAAAAACTCTGCCTTTTTCGCGAAAAAACAAGTTTCCCCGAAAACAGTCAGTTTTTCTGCAGAAAAAGTTTTTCCGCGAAAAAAGTAAAAGCAGTTGTATTTTTCACGAAAAAGCACCCGTCAGTTTTTTTCGCTAAAAAACAGAGAACTATGCGGCTCCGTTTGCAACCCGAAAACGGCACTCATTTTGCTCGCTGAATACAACATCCCAGGCTGGTCTGGTCACACCCATCTCTCTCTCTCTCTCTTTGCTCCGCTCTCGTCGTTGTTGTTCTTTCAAAATTATTGGTTGTCACTCAGTGGTTGTACATGTGTATCGCAACTTTCGGCATTTACCGTGCATGAAACTGTACTATAGGCCTTCAGCTCTTATACACGTTAAGCTCGGTACCCGGCAGAGCTGATCTTCAGCCGTAGGGCCGGTTTGTTGCAACGGCGCCCCGTATTATGCCCGTCAGTATTTTTTCGCGAAAGAACAGGGCTGTGTTTTTTTTTGCGAAAAAGCTGACGGCTTTTTTTTCGCGAAAACCTGACTTAATGGGCTAGATTTTTTGGCCATAAAAACGGACACCAACTTTCTGCAGAAAACGTGCATACTATTATTTTCGAGAAAAAAAAAAAAAAAAAAAAAACGTTTTTTCGCGACATTTTTTTTTTCGCGGAAAATTTGACATTTTTTCGCGACAAAAGCGGTTTTGTCGCAAAAAAACAAAACAACCCCCCCCCCCCCCCCCGGATTTTTTGCATAAAGACGGAATTTGGTCTGCTTTCGCGAATCATAGTTGACGGATTACTTAAATATTGAGCTCATTATTATGTACTTCAAGAAGTCTACCTAAGAAGGGGATTTGGCCGAGTGGTTAAGGTGTTTTGTTTGCGGGACACCCACACCCATGCACAATATCAGCGCGCGCGCACACACACACACACACACACACACACACACACACACACACTGTGTTTCGCGCAGACGCTGCCATTGTTACGCCAGTGCTTTTCTCAAAGTCTATTTTAGGGCTGCGTGAACCTCTGATGTTCTAACGTTGCCATCAACCCCTGTCTTCTACAGCTTTCTCGAAATTGAGTTCACCGCATATAGCAAACCCGCAGCTGGCCCCCGCCTCCTATGTTGGATCTAAACGTGCGGGAGCCGCGCATTTTGGCACACACCCCAGGAACTGTGGCCCGTAAAACACTTCTAATTTTTCACACATACCATACGATATCATGAGAGTTACCATAGGTCTCATTCAATTTGATAGGGGAAAATCTCGTTTGTGTGAGAAATACAAAACAAAGCAGTTGTCACCTGCCCCTCCCCCCCCCCTCTCTCTCTCTCTCTGTTCGGCCGTGAAGGCACACTTACATCTGATCATCATGACGAATAAAGTGCATCAAATTACGGATCCAAACTCCAACGCCTGTTTGTGTATTGTTGAGACCACTCCTGTCCCTGAAGTTCCTTTTTAAGAGAACAAGAGGTTTTGTTAGTTCGTTTTTAAACGCTGTGTGCATATTTGTAGTTCGCAAGTTGTAAAACAGTAGTACAATCACAACATATTATCAGATATCTTAGTAAGTAGAAACATACATGTTCAGATACCAACACTCACAAGGAGCAAGTAAAACCATCAGACTGTCATTTAATTTCAGGTTTTTAATGAATAAACAACCCAAAACCCCTAAAACAAAAAAGACGAAAACTCTTTGAAATTTGTGTGTGTGTGTGTGTGTGTGTGTGTGTGTGTGTGTGTGTGTGTGTGTGAGAGAGAGAGAGAGAGAATCTTGTGCCAGCCCGATCTGAGCTAGTACCCCATCTGTCCTAGATGACCAAAGGACAGACCTAATACACAATCCTCACTAATAATAATAATGAGGATTTATCTGGCGCCCAACTTCCTGCTGAAGCTCTGGGCGCCTCACAATAGTAGGGTGGCAATACATATACACGAAATACGTCACATTGCATACACATGAAATACACGTCACATACACGTTACATACACACAGCTATGATACACATCCTAATACAACATCACAAAAAGACAATGATGGTAACAGTGGTGACAGAGAAGTTAGTCTGTATAATACTGTTGGAAGAAATGAGACTTTAAAGCGACTTTAAAAGAGTCCGTTGACTCTCATGGCGAACATGGGCAGGCAGGCTGTTCCAAATGACTGGACCGTGGTAGAGCAATGCTCGCTGACCTAGTGTTTTTGATTTAACCTGTGGAATGCGTAGAATGCGGGTGTCAGCGGAGTATCTGAGTTGTCTGCAGGGTGTATACAGCTCAGATCTCCTCACTCTAAACACAAGCCTTGCTGCAGAGTTTTGGACTTTTTGTAGCTTTGTCTAGCAGATATTTCGGACACCCAGCATACAGAGAGTTGCAGTAGTCTAATCTTGACAGAACGAAAGCACAGACAAGAGTGACAGTTGCATCGGTGGTAAGGTAATGGCGAATTGAGGCAATGCGCCGCAGTTCTAGGTAGGCAACACGACAAGAGTTTACAACCTGCTGGTTCATGGACAAAGTGTCGTCAAAAATCACTCCAAGATTTTTAGCAGAGGATGAAAATCAACATTAGTGTTGTCAATGGTAAGTATTTTGGGGACTGGCCCATGACTGGACGTACGAGCAGACTTAATGATCAAAGCTTCCGTCTTGTCATCGTTTAGCTGCAACATGTTGGCAGACATCCGACTCTTGACATCTGAAATGCACCTCTGAAGGCACTGAATGGCGTCCGGAAGGAGTTCAAAAGTAGTGTGTTTATACAATTGAGAATCGTCAGGAAAAGCATGTTGAGATACGGAATGTTTATCAATCAGAGCGGACATACATTATACATGGGTATACATTATAAACAAAACCGGTCCTAACACGGAGCCCTGAGGGACGCCGAAGCGTAGAGGACTGGAGGTAGAATGTTGACTGTTCACTAAGACAGTCTGAGAACGCTGGCGCAAATATGATTCAAACCAGGAAAGGGCTGTGCCAGTGATGCCAAAGACTTTCTCAAGTCTATGAATCAAAATGCCATGATCTATTGTGTCGAAAGCCGCCGATAGATCGAGCAGGGCTAGAAATGATATTTTGCCATCATCCATCAGAAGGTCATTTACAATCCTAAGGAGTGCTGTCTCACAGCTGTGACCAGGTCTGTCCGCAGACTGACAAACACTAAGTAGGTTGTTTGAACACAATACACGACACTTGTCCGACTGCATGCAGGCAAGTCATCTAAACTGGACGAAAACGAAACTACATCCCTCTCCATCTAAACCACCTTTAAAAAACAAGCGAAACTAAGAACCGTAATGGGAAGACTTTTCAAGACCACTCCCCGCATGAACACAGCAAACTCCTCAAAACATCGGATACGCCAAGTAAAACTACAGAGTGCCACCAGGAGACTTCAGTCTTCAGGCAAACTCTACCCAGAAGATCAGCGAAGCCAAGTGGGATTTCTGAACAGTTCCTCCCGCCAGGCTCTCTTGGACAGGACTGAAACCAGCTGGAAGAAGCAACTCCTCAAGAATCCCAACTCTCAGTTCAGAACCCACTTCAAGTGCGATAGTAATGTATGCGAGCTGACCACATTTCCCTCCGTAAACCATGTGTGGGCAATAACAGCATTTTGTCATCCATTAGCAGCTTTTTTCCTTTGATCTCTCCCGTTGTATAAGTGCGGGAATCTCACTAGTGAAAATAACTCATGTGACACATGACATGACAACCATTTCCGTGAGTTCCCTGCCAAGGTTTCATCTGTATAGATAGAACACAGATAGAACCTTCTGGCAAAGAATCACAGAAGAAGGTATTACTACGCCTGATGCGCAGCTTCTTGTGTCAACACGGCCTGCAGAAACGAAACATGTTTACGGCTCGGTATCGGTGTTTCCAACTTCATCAACTAGTTGTTCAATTAAAATATGCCTTTACCCGATAGCCATTAAGCACTGCTTACTCAGACCATGGACAATTTCAACGAACACTTATCAAAATCCGTTCTGAAAAAAAAAAAAAAACTGACTCGAAGCTGGCCTATCCGGCACCGTACTAAGTCGCTGACTTGACTGGACATGGCAAGCTAGGCGCAGATAAAGCTATTGAAGTTCAGAACGACAGGAGACTTTACCTAAAAAGCACTGCGTACTCAAATCAAGGCCAGTTTTAACGCTTTCCAACCAAAAACTTGGGACATAAAGCTGTATCGAGTCTACTCACTGCAGTCGTCTGCTATCCGCTGTGAAGGCAAGCTTATTCCTTGTCAGTCTAAAGCTTCTTGAATCGATCGAATCATGCAGGCAGTTACAAAATGTAGTTTTTTTGGTGGAAAGCTCAGGGACGGATCTGCGTCATGGAACAAAATACTCGTTGGTATTCAACCAAGTCATATGGTGTAACAGCTAAGTATTCCTCGAATGCACAGTCCCTACAGTTCCCTGTAGCTTTATTTCGACTTTGAGACATATTATATTGATGACTTTTGGCAGTTGGCACATGATTATAATCAATACTAGGACACAGTGAGTTTTAGTGTTAACCAACAACTTTTCCGTCTGTCTCTAGTTCTGGCTACGTACCAGGAACTATAGAACTTTTTTCTTTACTAAGGGGAGCCGGGATAGCCGAATGGTATGGCGTTGGACTCTCAATGCTCGGGTCGTGAGTTCGAGAGCCGGCCGAGGTCGAGTATTTGTGCTGACGTTTTCCTCGTCGCCCCGTCTTTGATAATTATCACCCGTACGTGGTAGAAAAGGACGTTGATCTCCCAAAGATCATTTTTCCTTACTGAGAGTTCCTTCAAACGTTTCCCTCCCTGGATGAAACAAAATTAATGGCGACCTTGTGTCGAAAGAGTGAGCGGGAATTTTGTGTATAGTGCGTTTGCTAATTCAGTCGATTTTCGGCGATAACTTTTCATGAAGCGGCATGTGATCTTCGTGTGCTATTTTTCCCCGTTTATTCTCGGTGTAAGCGAAATTTTTAGTGAAAATCAAGTGACAATGACGTAAAAGGTAATTACGCTCAGTAATTGACGTCGACTCTCAGTTCTAACCTTAATGACACAGCAAGAAACAGTGACGTCAGTAAATGAGACATATTATATTGATGACTTTTGGCAGTTGGCACATGATTATAATCAATACTAGGACACAGTGAGTTTTAGTGTTAACCAACAACTTTTCCGTCTGTCTCTAGTTCTGGCTACGTACCAGGAACTATAGAACTTTTTTCTTTACTAAGGGGAGCCGGGATAGCCGAATGGTATGGCGTTGGACTCTCAATGCTCGGGTCGTGAGTTCGAGAGCCGGCCGAGGCCGAGTATTTGTGCTGACGTTTTCCTCGACTCTCAGTTCTAACCTTAATGACACAGCAAGAAACAGTGACGTCAGTAAATGACGTCGACTCTCAGTTCTAACCTTAATGACACAGCAAGAAACAGTGACGTCAGTAAATGACGTCAAAGTATTGGTATGAAATTTGTACATTCTTTGAAAAGAACGTGTAAGGTTTCCAAAATAAAAAAAAGTGTGGGTCGGTGTTTGGAGATTTAACGTCCTTTTCCATCACTTACGGGTGATTCTAAAGACGGGGCAACGAGAAAAAGCCCAGCACAAATATGTGGCCCCAGCCGGGAGTCGAAATCAAGACCCGATCATTTGGAGTCCAATGCCCTACCATTCGGCTGTCCCGGCTTCCCACAAAATACAAACTTAAAAAAAAAAAACCCAAACAAACTAACAAAACAAACAAACAAAACGAAATGTCGATTTTTGGCTTGTTTCAGTTACGCCGAGAAGAGACGGAGAGCCTCAGAACCCAAACTGTCATGGAATATATTAGGTCACTGTGGCAGCAGCAACATTTTCTCCTTGATACGTATACGAGAGTGGCTGGACGAAAAGTTGTCGCCGAAAAGCTTTGGGGGCAGAATTACCAACATTTAATGCGCTGAAATAGAACTTTGTCTTTCAAACAGGCTGATCCCGGATGGCGCCAAATACTTGTGCTGGCTTTTTCATCATTGCCCCGTCTTTGATATCACCGGTATGTGGTGGAAAAGGACGTTAAACCCCCAAACCCCCACCCACCCACTCACAAAACCTGGTCGTGGTGAGTGTACTTCACATACATGTGACACGTACGCCAAACTCAAAGAGCATGTCTCAGACACCGAATTCCGCGCGCTTACCTCATAAGACATGATTGTGCTTCTTTCACTTACATACTTTTGACTGGGACATTGCCGAATTTCCACCTTTTTTTTTCTTTTTTTAATGTGTGCTTGGCTTACAAACCTTGGTCGTTGTAAGTTTACTTTACACACTCGTGAGGCGTACGCCAGTTTCAGTGAAACATCGTAGGCAATGAATTTTCACGTCGTGTTTCCGTTCTTGTATATGCGGGCAAAGGAGAAATGGCTAAGCCTTGCCTGGGTCGACTGCAGCTTCTGACAAACTGGTTTCCACACCAATGTTATGCTCAGTATGAATAACTGTCTCAGTAGGAGGCTAAATGACTTCGTATGGGTCTACGACTGACGGTACACGAATCATGATAATGTAGATTGTATGGCGTCTACACGCCGAAGAGTTCTAGCCGCTACATTAGGAGATAAACAAATAGCGTAATAAATAAAATTAAATGAGTTTTCTGTCTGCAAAATCGGGCGAAGATATGGAACAGCTTTTTTTGTACTCACGATCTCCTAGGTAGAAACTGACAGTTTTGGTAGAAAATATATGATTTATGTCACATCATAGAAACGTATTTCTCCTTTGGTTGTCAAAGATGTTAAGGAATAAAGACGGTGTGCGTGCGTGTGTGTGTGTGTGTGTGCGTGTGTGTGTGTGTGTGTGTGCGTGTGTGTGCGTGTGTGTGTGTGCGTGCGTGTGTGTGTGTGTGTGTGTGTGTGTGTGTGTGTGTGTGTGGTACGCTCATATGAAATCATGTTTTTTGAGTCGGGATTTATCAGATCCAAAACTTGTTTATTGTCGAAAATATTTTGAAATATCTTTTTCAAAGCTTTGGGTATTACACACACACACACACACACACACACACACACACACACACACACACACACACACAACACACACACACACACGCACGCACGCACGCACGCACGCACATCTGGATTATAGAATCAGAAGGCTATTTTAAACAAGACATATTCTGATGTGGTTTGATTGTGGAAACAAGAAATGAAATCACATTGAATCTTATGACTATCTGTTTTCTACAGTTTTCAAGTTACTAGCGAACTTTAAAAATAAAAGTTTAGCCGCCAGTACGTTGTTGTTTTAAGAAAGACGTCCTCTTGTGTACCTTCAGGTAATACAACAAATAGATATGGTAAGGACCGTGGATATGTTCTTAAAGGGCCCGATACACATTATACTACTGCCTCTACTGACAACTTCTCTGTCAACTACACAAGATGATCACCCAACTATTGTCGTAACAGAACAAGCAAGCTCTCAGATCGATGCCGAGAGACAGCCTGAGCCGAAGTCAGTGTCTGAGACACAGACAGCACACAGTGTTTCCAGCGTCTCCAGAATACATAGCATGTACACTGCTGGCGCTGAAAGACAATCGAGTGAAGCACAGTTCTCAGGAAGTGTGACAGCAGCGTGGAATGTGAATACTTTAGCACGAAATCCTCTGCCAATATCTGACGGAACTATAACAAGGGACACAGAAAGTAACGTACAACAGAGCACACACCAGACGACACAATCTTCCACGATCCCAACACAAGCTTCAACTACACGTTTTGATAATGCCTGCTTACCCCCGTCTACATTCACACAGTTAACAGGACACATACAGTGGACGGGCGGTACAGTGCCTTGCGCGGGGGTTTTCACCAGGCACATAATGTTACCCCCAGAATACGCCGTCACGGTGAAAATAAATACAGTTTCTGTAGGCCGAGGTGGGCACAAGCTAGAGTTCCACAGTTTGAATTCCGAGCAGTCTACGCCTGATTTGTCATATTCATCGACAACTTTGCTCCGGTCATTTGACGAGTTCACTACTTTTATCTCCCATGGTCTTGATCCAATATTGTCCTATACTAACCACATGTTGATACTTGCATCCCTGTCGAACAACTTTGCGCCAGTGTTGTTTGACGTGGACTATCTGGCTCATCCTCTTAACGATATGCCATCAGCACAAAGGCCAGTATTTACCTTGACAGATAGTGCATTTCAATATGACTGCACTCAAAATGTTCCAGAATTTCTGAGGTGTGATATGATACAGCAGTGCGTGAATGGGGCAGACGAGAGAAACTGTTCATACAGAGGAGATGGATCGTGTGGAGACTGGATACCATACGGACAATATTGTCTGAAGGCATTCTTTAAGAAATACCCTCTTGCAGTTTTCCCCTTACAGTCTTTGCCAACACACCCCTTCCTAGCAGAACAGGCGTGCAGACATGATCATGGCGCAACGTTGGCTAAACTTACGGATAAAGAAGGGATGTCACTGGCAGAAGACATGATTAAAGCCAGCGGGTTCCGTAACGCCGTGATCGGCCTGAAGAAAGTCAAACCTGTATCGACCAAACTTCGTCACCTGTACAAATATATCTGGCAGTGGGGAGATCAGGGAAGTCCTATAGCTCACGATCAGAATGCTATGCAGAGGGACGGTCCGCTTGAGGACTGTGCCATGCTGTCCGTCTATCCCGAAACGTACCTGGTACCCATCCAGTGTTCTATGCCTGATATTGTACCTTTTGGATATGTGTGTATGAGAGAAAATCCAAATCAACCGCAGAGCGATCAAAAAGGTCTGTTAAGACTTGATTTTCCAAATACAGATGTACAAATCGACCGATTTCCAACCAAGCGATGCCCTGATGGGTCATGGGTACAGTTGTTTCACAGGTGTCTTTGGAAAGACTTTGATTTAACATCTCCGGACATGGGCTGGTCTCCTTCAAACCTGCCATTGTTTCATTGTCAGTATGGGGAGTCGATCCACTACGCTCTTGTCTGTGACGGCAAGGCAGACTGTCCTGACGGAAGCGACGAATCAAATTGCTGGAAACCTCGGTCATCTCCCGTGGCTACTGCCTCCTTCGTGTGTGAAGGGTCGCAGATTATACCATCGTCACTACACTGTAACGGAATGCCTGACTGTTTTGATGATACGGACGAGAAAGGCTGCCCTATATGTAAACCTGGTATGGTCAAGTGTCCTGGTGCGGGATGCCTTCCTCGCTCGTACGTAAAGTATTTCGATACATGTCCTTTCGATATGCCGCATTTGGGGCGTATTTACGACAGTATTCCTGCAATACTCACACTGGATGGAACAGGTATGTCGATCCTAAGCATGTTAAAGGGAAACTGTTCTGACAATCATTTCAGTTGTTTCAATGGTCTGTGTATTCCATCTTATCTCATAAACAACGGGGAACAGGACTGCCTACTCGGAGAGGACGAAAGCATCGCCAAGGAAAACGTGACGTGTCCTGGGTACTATCGGTGTCAAGATGTGGGACTCTGTGTTCATGGAGACAATGTGTGTGACGGTATTCATCACTGTCCGAACAAGGACGATGAACGTTATTGTGACCTGACTTGTCCCGACAATTGCACGTGCGAGGGTTACGCGTATACCTGTCGGGAAATGTTTGATCCTCTTCAGCACCTTCACGTGCGATATCTAGACTTGAGCAGGACACACCAACCTCTGCTTGATGATGTAAACGTTATGGAGTATCTTCTCTTCCTGAACCTTTCATTTTGTCAACTAAATAACGTAAGTCTTCAAAACATGCACATGTTGAACGACCTTGACCTCAGCTTTAACGCACTGTCAGTGCTCAGTTTTATAAACTTAGAGCAACTTGCAGGATTGATTACGTTAAATCTTTCAGGTAACCACTTAGTTTCAACAGTTGATTCATCGTTCACCTCTTTGATACTAAAAGCAGAACTGTTTATGTTGCAGCATCTTTCTATCAGACGTACAAACATCACTTCGATAGAAGACCGTTCTCTCTGGCCTTTATCAAGGCTGAGGGTGCTGGATCTTCGTGATAATAAAATTGAGTCTTTTAGTAAAGATGTATTCGGAGGCTTGAATCAGCTGCAGGTTCTGTACTCGGACAACCACAAACTATGCTGTCCATATTTCACTCCGTCTCTGTCAGAATGTTATGCGCCTGAAGACGAGTTGTCTTCTTGTAGTGATCTTTTACGTTTTGATGTCTTTCGTGTGTTTCTTTGGTGCTTCGTAGTCTTGGCTGTTGTTGGCAATGTTGGTTCCCTACTGTACAGACTGTGTTCTAAGACTCAACAAAGGACTCAGCAGACTTCACGACTGCTGGTGGTCAATCTGTGTGTCTCTGACTTCCTGATGGGGGTCTACATGATGGTGATTGGGACAGCTGACATGTCCTTACGAGGTGTGTACGTGTCCACTGAATCAGAATGGAAACAAAGTGGTGTTTGCAAGATAGCAGGGTTTCTGGGTTTTGTATCCTCGGAAGTGTCGGCGTTTGTTATCTGTCTAGTGACACTAGATCGTTTCCTGGTCTTGTGTTTTCCTCTCAAGCGCAGTATTCACATGAATGTCGTGTCAGCTGCTTTAGCTTGTGGCATGGCCTGGGTTGTCGGCATTTCCTTGGCCGCTGTGCCCCTGATGGCTCAGTGGGAGTTTTACGGACAGAGCGGCATCTGCCTACCGCTGCCCATCACCCGGCAACAGTACCAGGGACAGCAGTACGCCTTTGGGGTCTTCATCGTCCTCAACTTTGTTCTCTTTCTTCTGATTGGTGCTTGCCAGATTCTCATCTTTCGGTCAGTGCTGGTTGCGAGTTCAAAGTTCGGTAGAGACAGACGTCAGCAAGAGTTTACCATAGCGCGCCGCCTCTTTGTGATTGTATTCACCGACTTCCTGTGCTGGTTCCCTATCGGTCTGTTGGGGCTTTTGGCCAATCATGGTATACCCATCCCCGGTGAGGCCAATGTCTGGTCCGTCATCTTTGTACTACCTCTCAACTCTGCCCTCAACCCGTTTCTCTACACGCTGAACGGCCTTGCCGAGCGATGGGAGAAACAGAGAGAAGCAGCTCGTATGAAGAAGATGCTGGCCAAGCTGCACTCTGAGATCCCCAAGTGGACGCCGGCTGCAGTAGAGGAGGTGACCCGCGTTTGTCTGCGCTCCGGGCATGTGAAACACGAGTACGTGCTTCAGTTGCTTGGCGCAGATAATTGTGTATCGGCTCAATATCCTGACAGTAAGACAAACTGTGCCCAGTACGAGACAGATTCAAGTGTTGAACCGCCGTCTGTTTACGTATCAAGTGTTGATAGCTGCACTTCTCATACACAAGTGATGTAAAGTCAATCGAAACGTCTTTCTTTTTTTATCATTTAACCTCCTCCCCTCCCCCCGTCTCCTTCCATTTTTAATTTTATTTAATACTTTAATTGATTTTCGGGAAGTGTGACGACGCCACCCATCTACCCAATTTCGATTTTTCCTGTTGGGGGGGGGGGGGGGGTGGAGGGGGGCGTAGAACTTGGAGAGAAATCTCCGATATTGAGCCATGGCGCATCCAATTTTATACCGCATACCTCCCAACGCATACCTCCCAACGCATACCTCCCAACGCCACGCTTGTGGTGTGAGTGGAGTATTGCAGAGTATTGCAGAGTCTGTAGTTTCATGATCTCACCGTAGTGGGAAGGATGTCAATTTTATACCGCATACCTCCCAACGCCACGCTTGTGGTGTGAGTGGAGTATTGCAGAGTCTGAAGTTTCATGATCTCACCGTAGTGGGAAGGATGTCTGAGGATCTGCTAGGGTTGACGAGTTTATGAGCTAATATAATAATAATAATAATGAGGATTTGTCTGGCGCCCAATCTCCTGCTGGAGCTCTGAGTGCCTCACAATAGTAGAGTGGCAATACATACACATGATATACGCATGAAATACATGTCACATTACATGCACATGAAATACACGTCACATACGCGTTACATACACACAGCTATGATATCGTAAAATGACAATGATGGTGACAGTGATGGTACAGAAGTTAGTTTGTATATGGAAAACAAACGTCAAAACGTTTTGCCGACCGATACATAGTGAAATGTTTGTTTTGCAAACATGCTCACAGCATTGTTTTCTGGATGATAAATCAGTAGTATTCCTACAGTGTGGAGTTCCAGGTCAGAGTATAGACTGATGTAGAATTGTAACCGGCCTCTCTCTCGTCTCTCTCTCTCTCTCTCTCATCAGATACGGATAAGGCGGGTCGGGTTCAGGACTTTTAATCAGCACTCAGCGGTATACGCATAAACAAAAAGTAAAAGAGGAAACCCCGAAACATACAACATCACACTCGCATAAGCAATAAATACAACCGTGGCTTACGCCTGCCCATCTAATTTAACATCATGACCAAATTCATAAGTCTGAACATAAGCAATAAATACAACCGTGGCTTACGCCTGCCCATCTAATTTAACATCATGACCAAATTCATAAGTCAGAACATAAGCAATAAATACAACCGTGGCTTACGTCTGTCCATCTAATTTAACATCATGACCAAATTCATAAGTCAGAACATAAGCAATAAATACAACCGTGGCTTACGCCTGCCCATCTAATTTAACATCATGACCAAATTCATAAGTCAGTAATAACTAATGCTAATATCATACATCCATCTACTATAATGGATAGCAAAATAATGGCGAATACTTATAAACCAACTATCACAACATGCAATGATATATGTACAATTAAAAATAATAATAATAATAATAGCTCTTATATAGCGCTAGTAGTCTGCTCACAGAGCACTCAGTGCGCTACACACACACACATTCTCACGCATACATGAAACACTAATTACGTGTGCGGAAGGGGGGGTGGGGGGGGGGGGGGGGTAGATGATACTACAGATCATATGCTGTCTTGAATAGATAAGTCTTTAGTTTTGATTTAAACTGTGGGAGGGTCTGGGTGTTCCTAAGGGAGGGAGGCAGAGAATTCCATACCTGGGGGGCACAGAAACTGAAAGAGCGCTCACCGAAGGTTTTGAGATTGAGCTAATATAATAAGCTAATATACGTCATGCGCTATGTACCTTCAATATACAGTATAAACATAATCACCACCTACCCTGTGGGAAATACACAGGGGTTTGACACACAACCTCAGGCTCCGTCCGCTCTCGTTGATCAGCGTGAAGATATCCTGAATTAATACAATACTATTACTATATATATCTCAAATCCTAACTGCATAAAATACTAAATTACCAGCAACTAACCCCAACTTTATCCACATGACCGTTACCGTAATACTAACACATTATGTAACACCAATATCACGTCCTCCAAATACTGGCAAAATATAACTGCTCTGTTTCCCAATAGAAACTAACTGGTTAAAACTACTTGCAACTTTACAAACTTGTATCACTTTCTCAGTACAAACTTTCGGCTACTATTTATTCATTCTCATCCATTCATTCATAAGTACGAACAATCAAACACATGTATGAAACTCACCAGTGATTCACTACCACGACGAATATTCGCAATATGTCAACCCCAGTCAACCACCAAATTCCGCTTCAGTGACAAAACAGTCCGCTTGTCTCTTCGACGGCCAAAAGTAGAATGAGCTAGTAGTATACAAAAGTGAGAACTCACACACCTTGGTGAACTGTTCTCGCACACTATACTGCGCAAAACAGTCGGAAAGGGTAAAACACCATGGAACAATACTCCTGACCAGAATCTGTACTCTGACCATACTAACAACATACTAACAAATATAAGGTAGCATTAGTGTAAATCACAATTTATTCTAGTACAGTGCAGAACTGAACTGTAAATCACGGCGTTGTTTGTACTCCCTACCACAGAATAACCGGAGAACTAATATACAGAGGCAAAAACTGTTCTTTCAATAAAGCTACTGGGCACAAAGATTTACACACGCTTTCAGGTTTGCTAGAATGTGGGGGGTAATTAAGCCAAGACATCTTTTCCTTTTGAAGAAAGTGCCCTTAGAGCACGTGAGTCTTGCGAGTATACAGACAGATCCGAGGATCTTCCTAACGGTAGCGTGATGCATATACCACCACGAAATATTCGTGAGTCTCTTACAGACACCTGATCTAGGAGTGACTGCACTTTGGGAAACAAAGTCTGTGGAAACGACAACAAACACACACACACACACACACACACCAAAAAACCCCACTGGATTCTAGGACAGGAATGCACACACAAAAAAAAAAAAACAAGATAAATACTTGGAAAGATTCTCTATATTTATCCTAGAAATATTCTCCTGCGAAAGATGGGAATTCAGAAATCCGACACTGGCGATAGATGCGACTTCTGTGACCAAACAGATTTTTCGGGAACTTTGTTTTCTATGAGTGTAAGAAGGTTGCGGTTATTTGGCCATGTCTTGCTGACGATATTGAAATTGAAGATCCGGATGAATAGCGAAAACGTCGGGTGATATAGTCATGGGAGGTGACTTTTTACTGCGATTTGTTGATCTGGCAAGACCGATTTGTTCCCCTTTTCCTGCCTCTTCTCTCACGGAGGTTGAAGGCCGAACCCTTTTCTGCCCAGGAGCAGAACGAAGTTTGCTCTTTTTCTCGGTTGTCTCCCCTTCGTCCTTCTTCTGAATTAGAGGAAGGATTGTGCTTGCAAGGCGGGCTTTCTGGGTCGCAAACGACTGGAGAAGGTCAAGGTGAGCCGTGTGTCCGGATGGCTGAACGTTGTCGCTGGGTTTTGTGCCCGGACTTTCAGTTTCTGATTTCTTTGATTTCGTTTGGGCTTCCGTCACCTGGAGATGTAATAATGATAGATAGTGAATGCTAAACTCGCTGACGGAGGAGGACACGATTTCTATTAAAACGAGTGAAACCCCACACCCATCGGTTAGGTGGTGGAAAAGGGCGTTAAACTTCCACCCACTCCCACCCATACCTATCGAACAAGAGAATTGTAACATGGTACTTATACAGCGGTGTTTTCGCAAAAAAAGGAAAGATAGAATGATAAGAAGAAGAGGAAGAAGAAGTTGCACAAAGTAATGATAATTGTATATAATTAAATAATTAATGGCGCTCATGTAACTAGAGAGAGAGAAATTAAATGTAATAAAATGTAACTTTATTTTCCGCGGAAAAAAGGTTATAGGGACAAATTCCAGTGTCCGATTTTGTCTTTGATTCGATCTTGAGAGAGAGAGAGAGAGAGAGACACACACACACACACACACACACACACACACACACACACACACACACAGAAAGACCTAACGTATTATGTCTCGCTCACTCCGTGCGCCGTCTGCTGTATCTTTTGCTTATTTGCTTCTTCTTCCATTTTCTAATTTTTTTATTTATTTATTTATTTATTTATTTTTTATTATTATTATTATTAATTTATTTATTTTTTTTTTTGGGGGGGGGGGGGGGAAGGGGGGGGGGGGGGCGGGGGGGGGGGGGGGAGGGGACAACGTAGTGTACCTTCAAAAAGAAGCGTTGTTCCGTGTAGTTGTAGCAATTTTTTATGTTGTATCTGGCTACCTGCTCTTTCCGTCCGCTGTTGTGCTCCTCCCCTACAAGGCGCAATATGGACTCCAGCATCAGTACCACAGACAGACGCTGGAGTTTCCAGTGGCTTTCCTGTAATAATAGTAATTTTAATTTTTTGAAGGCTTGCCTGGTCTGTCTATCATTATTTGAAATACAAATATTTCTACCGAAGATCGTGGTATCCGTGTACACCACGGTCTTTGCTACTGCTGCTACTGCTGCTCCTTCTACTACTACTACTCCTACTACTCCTCCTACTCCTCCTACTCCTCCTCCTTTTCCTACTCCTCCTCCTACTTCTTTTCCTACTCCTCCTCCTCCTCCTCCTACTACTACTCCTACTCCTCCTCCTTCTCCTCCTCCTACTACTACTCCTACTACTCCTCCTTCTCCTCCTACTACTCCTCCTCCTCCTTCTCCTCCTCCTACTCCTCCTCCTACTCCTCCTACTACTCCTCCTCCTACTACTCCTACTCCTCCTCCTACTCCTCCTACTACTCCTCCTCCTACTACTCCTACCCCTCCTCCTACTCCTCCTCCTACTACTCCTACTCCTCCTCCTACTCCTCCTACTACTCCTCCTCCTACTACTCCTACTACTCCTCCTTCTCCTCCTACTACTACTCCTCCTCCTTCTCCTCCTCCTCCTCCTACTACTACTCCTACTCCTCCTCCTTCTCCTCCTACTACTACTACTCCTACTACTCCTACTCCTACTACTCCTACTCCTCCTCCTCCTCCTACTCCTCCTCCTACTACTACTACTCCTCCTCCTACTACTCCTACTCCTCCTACTACTACTACTCCTCCTCCTCCTACTACTCCTACTCCTCCTCGTACCCCTACTCCTCCTACTACTACTCCTACTACTACTACTCCTCCTCCTCCTACTACTCCTACTCCTCCTCGTACCCCTACTCCTCCTACTACTACTCCTACTACTACTACTCCTCGTACCCCTTCTCCTCCTACCACTACTACTCCTACTCCTCCTACTACTACTCGTACCCCTCCTCCTCCTCCTCCTACTACTCTTCCTACTACTACTACTCCTCCTCCTCCTCCTACTACTACTACTCGTACCCCTACTCCTCCTACTACTCCTCCTCCTCCTCCTCCTACTACTACTACTCGTACCCCTACTCCCCCTACTACTACTCCTCCTCCTCCTCCTACTACTACTACTCGTACCCCTACTCCTCCTACTACTACTCGTACCCCTACTCCTCCTCCTCCTACTACTCTTCCTACTACTACTACTCCTCCTCCTCCTCCTACTACTACTACTCGTACCCCTACTCCTCCTACTACTACTCCTCCTCCTCCTCCTACTACTACTACTCGTACCCCTACTCCTCCTCCTACTACTCTTCCTCCTCCTACTACTACTCCTACTACTCCTCCTCCTCCTACTACTACTACTACTCGTACCCCTACTCCTCCTACTACTACTCGTACCCCTACTCCTCCTCCTCCTACTACTCTTCCTACTACTACTACTCCTCCTCCTCCTACTACTACTACTACTCGTACCCCTACTCCTCCTCCTCCTACTACTCTTCCTACTACTACTACTCCTCCTCCTCCTACTACTACTACTACTCGTACCCCTACTCCTCCTACTACTACTCCTCCTCCTCCTACTACTACTACTACTCGTACCCCTACTCCTCCTCCTACTACTACTCCTCCTCCTACTACTACTCCTACTACTCCTCCTCCTCCTACTACTACTACTACTACTACTACTACTACTCGTACCCCTACTCCTCCTACTACTACTCCTCCTCCTCCTCCTACTACTACTACTCGTACCCCTACTCCTCCTCCTACTACTACTCCTCCTACTACTACTCCTAGTACTCCTCCTCCTCCTCCTCCTCCTACTACTACTACTACTACTACTACTCCTACTACTCCTCCTCCTCCTCCTCCTCCTCCTACTACTACTACTACTCGTACCCCTACTCCTCCTACTACTACTCGTACCCCTACTCCTCCTCCTCCTACTACTCTTCCTACTACTACTACTCCTCCTCCTCCTACTACTACTACTACTCGTACCCCTACTCCTCCTCCTCCTACTACTCTTCCTACTACTACTACTCCTCCTCCTCCTACTACTACTACTACTCGTACCCCTACTCCTCCTACTACTACTCCTCCTCCTCCTCCTACTACTACTACTCGTACCCCTACTCCTCCTCCTACTACTACTCCTCCTCCTACTCCTCCTCCTACTCCTCCTCCTCCTCCTACTACTACTACTACTACTACTACTCGTACCCCTACTCCTCCTACTACTACTCGTACCCCTACTCCTCCTCCTCCTACTACTCTTCCTACTACTACTACTCCTCCTCCTCCTACTACTACTACTACTCGTACCCCTACTCCTCCTCCTCCTACTACTCTTCCTACTACTACTACTCCTCCTCCTCTTACTACTACTACTACTCGTACCCCTACTCCTCCTACTACTACTCCTCCTCCTCCTCCTACTACTACTACTCTTCCCCCTACTCCTCCTCCTACTACTACTACTACTCCTCGTATCCCTGCTCCTCCTCCTACTACTCCTCGTACCCCTACTCCTCCTCCTACTACTTCTCCTACTCCTCCTCCTACTACTACTACTACTCCTCGTATCCCTGCTCCTCCTCCTACTACTACAACAAATAATTATAACAATAACAAGCATTGACATGGGCGCTTGAATAATATTTACTTGGTTCTAAGCACTGAGAACTTGGACCTCACGGATTCGCTCAAGGACGCATTAACACGTGGTGCGAAGGGACAACTAAGCTGATCCAAACCGAGAATCACGTTTTTATTTGTGGGCCAACATTTTCATAAAAGAAGGGGCGGGGGGGGGGGGGGGTACGAATAAACGGACGGTGCCACTTACTAGAGATCGAAAATCCAATGCCCAAAGCGGGACTCGAACCCCTGGCACTGGTTGCAAAAGTTGTAGCACTACACCACTGACAGCCCCCACAATACCTCAAGCCAGGTACGTAATAAAATGAGACGAACTGATGATGATGATCTTGACGACGACGACGATGATGATGATGAGGAGGATAGCGATGATAATGGGTATATAAACAGACGACTTACACAATTTCTCGGTCCAAGGCGCCGCGAGTTGAACCACACACACTCTCGTAAATCACACGCATTTTCTCACACTTAGGACATCAATACATTACAATCACGTGAGCGAACGGTCAGCTCAGATATTTGAGTTTCGGAATTCAGAACTGTATGACAGTACAGGTATTTTGGAGAACAGTAGCTTAGTACTTCCGCACGCGGTGCCAGAAAACTCGGTCAGGAGGGAAAGCGTAACGACTTGGCTACAAGTCAAGGGAGAAGGGAAGACCGACGGTACTGAAGATGAAACTGGTGCACGCGCGAAAGTATTTAGTGTTTAGTAGACTAAGGGACCGAACACCACAATTGTTGGTGGTGGTGGTGTTTTTGTTTTTTCGGGGGGGGGGGGGGGGGGTGAATATATCCAGAGCAGCTACTTACACAAAGATCCCTCTGAAAATGCATAAAAAGCCTAAATGCAATGGATAAAAGATTAAAGTATTTCCTTACCCTGTTTTCTGCGACAGATGAGCAGGTGCTTGACATCATGGCAATCAGGGCATTCAACAACAGCACATACGTCACCAGGGTGAAGACGATAAACAGTATAATAACCAGCCATTGGTTGCAGGACTGGGTAACAACAATGACATTGAATACATTAATTTGGTATTAATAATTATGATAACAATGATTTTATGATACACATAATCAGTCACCATAATAAAAAATTCGTTTTCCGACATTTTGTGGAATACAAAACGATATCATCCACAGTTTAGCGTCAGCTTGGTTTTATTTCAGAATATCAGATACTTTGAGATCAGGGCCCGTATGTAAAACTCGAGGTTAATGTAACCCACGGCTACGAGCCAAACCCAGACTAGGACAAAAGAAACCCAAAAGCAAAACTGAATAATAAAAAAAAAAGGAAGCAAAGAAAGGAAGAAAAAATTCCTTCTATAAACGCTCAGGCACCTTGCTTGATTTAAAACAAAAAAAAAACAGAAAATTTAACCCTAAAATCTAACCCAGGGCTAAAAGCCCTAACCTCGACTATTACATACGGGCCCTGGGGCAAAGTCCCAAAGTTACAGTATAATCAGTTACAGTGCGTTTGGTAAATCAGTCGCCAACGATAACTTTTTATGAAGCCACTTTCGTATACCTAGGAAAGAGATAATAATAATAATAATAATAACAGGTATTTAAGGGACGCTCTGAATTACCAGATGCACTATATAGACGACTGCGTGAACTTTACACAAGAACAAGACGAAGGCATCAGCTTTGTCGATCAAAACTCCTGACAAAAATAGACAAAACAGCACTCACTCCCTCCTTAACTCTCTCTACGCTGAGAATTTCTGCCAGTATCGCATACTAACATGGTTGCCTCCCTTTCACTGGAACCCGTTTTGCTAGCACTGTGTTTAGTTCCTCACTTAATGATGTCATGACTGAGAATAAAAATAGAAAGTTAATGATCCTACAAATCGCGGACCACAGCGATCAAGCGTTGTGATGGGGGGAATCGGTGCCTCAAGGGTTTAAGCGTTGGACTCGAGATCGAAAGGTCCCGGGTTCGAATCCCACCAGGGCCAAACATTTGTACAGGCCATTCCCACGTTGCCCCGCTTCCTTTGACTTTGAACTAGATGTGTTAGTGTAACTTGTCCACTACAGTCGACCTGGCAGTCTGACTGGATTGAATACGTGTTCAGCTGGCCTGTTCAGTTGGGGTAGCTATCCCCATCCCCCATAATCTGTCACTTACAGCCGTCTCCATTCACCTCATTGTGGCTTGGGCATGGGAGGATAAACCCCAGCTAACCAACCAACCAACCAAGCGTTGTTGAACGCGATGGCCCCAAATGGGCACCTTAGCATAGAGAGAGTTAACAATGACGACGACGACGACTACGACAACAAACACCACAGCCACTACCACCACCACCACCACCACCACCACCACCACCACCACCACCACCAACAAAATAACTGTTACTTCGTAAAGGACGTCGATTTCGGAGAGGCCTAGCATGAGTTTGAACATGGTCAGCATGGACACCCACAAATCCTTAAACTCGTCCGGTGCCCCTGGAGCCGGAGTGGCCAGATAGGTGATGTGCATGGCCACAGAGAAGGCCATCCACTCCAGGATAATCATGGTGGAGAATCTGCGAGAAGGAATGAAAGGAGAGTGTTTGATTTTCTGTGCCCAATACGTGCAGTCCAGTCCGTGAGGCTGCAATAGCAACTGGTGCTATTTTGTACGTGCTTTACCGATTTACTGCAAATTAAACATTTTATTCGTTAAATATGAATTTTAAATTTACGGCAAACAAAAGCAGGGATATGTTCGAATTTAACACGTGTATCAAATTGGGACATATGTCTGCTTTCGTTTGCCGCAAATTTCGTCAAACATCTTTACATCTTTTTATGCTAGAAACTCTCTCTCTCTCTCTCTCTCTCTCTCTCTCTCTCTTACATTTTGTAGTTTAGCAACGGCAAATTATAAACTGGCACGTGTGCTACAATTTCTACCGTTGAAAAATAAAGTTTCTCTCTCTCTCTCTCTCTCTCTCTCTCTCTCTCCCTCTCCGTGAGCCCGTACCGTGTGAACCAAACCAACACTGGAACACTCATAGACGACACTGGGAAGATTACTCAGAGACAGGTTGGAGCGCGTGTGGGCTGTTCAAAGCGCCAAGGATCCATTTTAACCTCAGCTGAACTTAACTGAGCCCGCCATTTACCTCACCAGATCTCCGTGGAGGAGTTTGCGAAGCACGACGGTGTAGAAACTTGAACTTGAAACCTGAACCATCTACTTACCTCACCAAATCTCCGCAGAGAACTTCACGAAACATGACGGTATAGAAACTGAACTTCTTGAAGTGTCCGTCTTGACCTTAACGCAGCTAACCTGAACTCTCTATACGTACCTCACCAGATCTCCGTAGAGGACTTTACGAAGCATGACGGTATAGAAACTGAACTCCTTGAAGGGTTCATTATGACCTCAGCTCAACTGACCTGAACCATCTACTTACCTCACCAAATCTCCGTAGAGGACTTTACAAAACATGACGGTATAGAAACTGAACTTCTTGAAGTGTCCGTCTTGACCTTAACTCAACTGACCTGAACCCTCTACTTACCTCACCAGATCTCCGTAGAGAACTTTGCGAAGCATGACGGTATAGAAACTGAACTTCTTGAAGTGTCCGTCTTGACCTTAACTCAGCTAACCTGAACTCTCTATAACTAAGTATAAGTACCTCACCAGATCTCCGTAGAGGACTTTGCGAAGCATGACGGTATAGAAACTGAACTTCTTGAAGTGTCCGTCTTGACCTTAACGCAGCTAACCTGAACTCTCTATACGTACCTCACCAGATCTCCGTAGAGGACTTTGCGAAGCATGACGGTATAGAAACTGAACTTCTTGAAGGGTCGGAGAAAGAAAGTGCCGAACCAGTACGTCAATAGAAGTGTCAGCACCAGGAAATAGTTGTTTTCAGGTCCTGCTGCGATGAACCTGTTTCACACGGTTAAAAAATGTATCACCAAATGATGATAAGTTTCTGGCATATTATTATCATGGATCATTATTATGACAGTGTCTTCGAAATACACAGATAAGAGCATCTGGAATTGATATAGTCGCGAATTAGTCTTTGTTGCTTGCGCGGCGTTATGCCCTAACTAACTAACTAACTAACTAACTGGATTTGGTAGGACTACTCCTCCGCACCCAACACACACACACACACACACACACACACACACACACACACACACACACACACACACACACAATCATCACCATCATCATCACCATCATCATCGTCGTCATCATCATCGTCATATTCCAGTCTCAGTCTCAAACCAGAAAACCTAACACACACCAACCAACCCGCCAACCAATTAACCTTCCAAACCAGCTAGCTGTCCTTTGTCTTCATGTTACCAGATCGAGTCAGCGAACATGCTGATGAAGATGGCGACTAGCATGAGATGGTACACGCCGTTGTGATGAGGCACAAACACCAGCCACAGTTTGAGCCTCAGCAGCGGCAGCGACATTTTCTTCCTTCTCTTCACCAGCACGCCAATGCCAATCAGGACCAAAGAGATCGGCATGACAAGAGTCAGCCATTTCATGACCTCCACAAAGTCTCTCTCCGGAGCGGTGATCTGTTGGTTTGTCTGGGGACTCATGTGGTCGCTGACGACTCTAGCTTTGTACACGGCGTAAGCCGTGAATAGCGTCATGAACAATAAGTGAAGCACGGCCCACAGCCCGAACCACCGTTTGTACTTGTCCCACTTCTGCTTGATGATGCCGCGCACGACGGCAGTGTTGATGATGCCGAAAGCCTTTTCCCCTTTCGGCATCTCGCAGGCGAAGTCCAGCACGGAGACGATGCGCTCTTTGTGGAACATGAGGCCCATGGAGGTCAGGATGGCCGAGCGTGAGGGAACTTTGGCTCTTTCTTCGTTCAGGGTCAAGGTCGGTTCTTTAGCCTGAGAAATGAACGGCGGTGGTTGTGAAGATAACAAAAATAATTATGTACGTTTAGTTTGCAACGGCGTAGAAGAAAATATCAAACGTAAGATTTTAAAACGGGTTGACATTGCAATAGCTGGTTCCGAGCGAAAGAAACCATGCGCCACCGGGACTCACCTCAGCGACGTCATGAAGCATGCAAGGTCATAAGTACATGTATACTCACAAGAACATGGTGTAAAGTCGAATACCTCATTACTGGAGTCCGCGCGAAATATACGAAGCGCCACCGGGTCAACTTCCGTGACGTCATACATAAGGGAGTCAAAGAGTCCGTCGTTGCCGTCGAGGTGGCAGTAGACTCCCTGAAGGTTGAGCACCAGCGTAAAGAGTTCGGACTGAGCCAGGAACGCCGTCAGCTTGAGGACAGTCAATTTCTCCCTGTTCTCCATCAGCCACACGTCTCTCGCCTCGGCCTGAAGGCAGACGTCATAATTAAGACACAAGTAGAACGTCTTGTAACATACCTCGTTCATGTTTCTTTTTTTTTTTTTCCTGCTCCAGCCTTTCACCAGCACCGGGTGTGACAACATAATTAATTATTGGGCTGGTGGCCATCTTGTTTTTCTGCTCCAACCTTTCACCAGCACCGGGTGTGTGGGTGGGTGTTTGGGAGTTTAACGTCTTTTTTCCAACCACGTGTGGGTGAAATCAAAGATGGGGCAACGAGAAAAAAGTCCAGCACAAACATTAATTTTGGCCGAGCCGGGATTCGAACTCACGACGGGAGTATCGAAAGTCCAACGCTCTACCATTCGGTCAATCCGGCTCCCCGGTGGCGTTTCTTCAAGTTTTCAAATTTTTTGTAGTGCCGGCGGGGAGGGAAGGGGGGGGGGGGTCTTTACTTTTGTTACTTTTGCTGAATAGCGGAAAGTCGAGTTAACACTATTGATCCGTTTCTAACAGCAAAGAGTCCGCCTGCCGGTACTAATCTCGAAAAGAGTAAAGATTGGCTTTAGTCCTCAATAGTTGCGCGCGCGCACACACACACACACACACACACACACACACACACACACACACACACACACACACACAACTATCAAAATGATCACATTTTCTGTTTCATTCTTCTCGGTTATTTCAGGTGATTTAGCTCCTCCTAACTTTTCCGGGGAGCCGGCATAGCCGAATGGTAGAGCTTTGGACTTTCAATGCTCGGGTCGTGAGTTCGAATCCCGGCGTGGGATAAATATTTGTGCTGGCCTTTTTTCTCGTTGCCCCGTCTTTGGTATCACCCATGCGTGGTGGAAAAGGACGTTAAACTCCCAAAAACCCACCTACCCCACCCTCATAACTTTTCCTTGCATCCCCGCGAATATATGCACCTCCCTCGCATTGTTTGGACAAACTCTCAAGGATTCTGACTGTGCTCCTCGAACTCCACGTAAAGAGGTTACCCTCCGTGCACATTCAAACCCCAGATAGTGCAATAACACCATCATAACATGCCTGAGGGTCGGGACGGTTAGCCGTGTCCTGCAGCAGTTTGTGACGATGCAGCATAGGTTACCCTTCGTGCACATACAAACCCAACATAGGCACAATAACATTATTATCACATACCTCAAGGTCGGGGCGTTAAGCCTTGTCCTGCAGCAGTTTGTGAAGATGCAACATAGGTTACCCTCCGTGCACATACAAATGCGGGATAGGTACAGTAACATTATTATCACATACCTCAGGGTCGGGGAGGTTCGCCTTGTTCTGCAGCAGTTTGTGAAGATACAACATAGGTTACCCTCCGTGCCAATACAAACCCCACACAGATACAATGACATTATTATCACATACCTCAGGGTCAGGGAGGTTCGCCTTGTCCTGCAGCAGTTTGTGAAGATGCATTATCATCTGTCTCACGTCCTCCAGCTTGTTAGGATAGCAGGCAGCGAAGAGGACCAGAGTGTGAAGCACAGTGTCCCCGTGGGAATTTCTGTTATAGATTCGCGCGCCGTGCTTTACCAGCTTGTCCACCATTTCACGGTTGAAGGTCAAGGCCGCAACGGACAGAGGAAGTTCCCCCATCATGACGGTCCAATCGAAGCGAGACCCAGTTTCCGTCTGAGGCAAAAAAAAAAAAAAAAACAACAACAAAAACACCCAAACAAACAAACAAACAAACAAACAAACAAACAAACAAACAAACAAACAAACAACAAATGAATTCAATATCGCGCGATATCTCGTCAGATCGTGTAAGCAACACAATCAGGTTTTGGGGGGCGTTGTTGTTGTTGTTGTTGTTGTTGTTTGTTTGTAGTTTTTGTTTTTGATTGTTTGTGTTTTGTTTTGTTGGGTTTTTTTGTTTTTTTGTTTGTTTTTATTTTTGTTTTTTGTTGTTGTTGTTTGTTTTTGTGGGGTTTTTTGTTTGTTTGTTTTGTTGGTTTTGTTTGTTTGTTTGTTTGTTTGTTTGTTTGCGGTTTTTTTTATTTGGGGGGGGGGGGGATTTTTGTTTTTGTGTTGTTTTCCCCCAGCTAGAAATCGTCACATTTATTGGAAAAAAAAAAGTTATCACCAGGGCGCATTATATCAAACATGAGATTTTTAAGGCGGGCTGTTTCTTGTGACCTTAATAACACCCTTACCAACACCCTTACCCTGGAATTCAGCAGCTTATAAAGCCTGTCATGGGTGGGGCGAAGACTCTTCACAAAGGACAGGATGGCTTCGGCCGCTTCAGTGTTCTCCTTGATGATGATGATGTGCAGCACAGTCTGTCCCTTATACTCCTCCCCTGACCTCTGTTTCCAGATCAGGTCTGGGCAGAGCCTGGCGAGCATCTCGATCAGCTCGGCATCCTCGTGAAAGAACGCTGCAAGCTGTAGAGCATGTTCGTGTTAGTAACCTTTAATGGAAGCACCAGGGAGTTACCTTCCGTTTCTTTCAGTCGTTTTGGCTGTAAATGTCCTGATGTTTTGTGTAGTGGGTGGGTAGGTGGTTGACGTCCTTTTCCACCACGTATGGGTGGTATCAAAGGCGGGGCAAAGAAAAAAAAAAGCCAGTACATATATTTCGCCCCAGCCGGGATGTTTGGTGAGCACTACCGAAAGAGATAGAAATGATTATAAGATAAGATAGGATTGGTTAAATTTAAGATAAGGTTAAAGATAAGACACGAGAAGATACGAGAAGATAAGATAAGGGTAAAGATAAGGATAAGATAAGATAGGGCCGCACTCCACGCTTCCTGTTATAAATATCCCGGCGTTACCCGGGTCCAGGAACTATGGCACCTACGGTGCTGGCCGTGTAATCAATCATCCGCATCATGAGATGTGTCATAACAAGGGAAGCACTCTCAAAATCGCAACTGTGCAGTGGGTGAGTCTCGGTTATGTGGCAACAGTCTCCCCACTGGGCCCATAGCACACTCGCTCTGGGTAGGAGCCGACCTACGTAGGAAATATCCCGCTTGCCTCGGCTGGGACTCGACCCCGGAGTCTCCAGGTCCATGGACTAGAGTGCTAACCACCACACTACGGCGGCAGGTCGATAATAATCTTGGCATTGGGTAACGTAACATAGTAATGTATAATTGTGACAGTAATTGCATTTTGGTCGAAATCGATGGTCGCCTGCCGCACATAATGGCACAGTATTGACGTCTGAATCGGGATTGCCGGCGTGTTTATAAAAGATCAGTTTTCGATACTGCTCAGACCGCCTTGGGAAAAGGCGATGAAAAAGAAAGAAAGAGGTACACTGTATATATTTGCGGGTGTTCTAGGGCCCTGCGTCTTTTGACCGTCACGAGGAATATTTGGACGAGCTGAAGCCTGTGCCAAAATTAATTTTCCCATGCCGGACCATCGTGAATTCGAACTCGGTACCCCGAAATCTCAAACAGTTGGGGAGGGGGAGCTAGGGGTGGGGTGACGCTCGAAATATCGAACAGTGAGGAAGGGGGGGGGGGGGGAGTGCCTTAAAAAAAATCAAAGTGCAAGGGGTGGGGGGGGGGGGGATCCAATTCACACTTCTGGTTTGTTGTTGTTGTTAACCTGGGGGAGGGGGGGGGGGGTATTTCGGGGGGGGGGGGGGGCTAGGGCACCGAAAGTGCATAAAACCGTGCTTCTTTTTGGACGGGGTAGGGCTTAATCCCCCAAAGACTAACCCCAGTAACGTGGCTATATGGTTGAGGTCATTGGCTTGGTGCACGAGTTACCCAAAGACAAGACCCCCCCCCCCCCCACACACACACACACACCTTCCGACCCTGTACTCTCTCTCTCTCTCTCTCTCTTACACCTCCCACGAGAGCCGGAGTGGCCGACTGGTAGAGCGTTGGACTCTCAATGCTCGGGTCATGAGTTCGTACCCCGGCTGGGGCTAAATATTTGTGCTGGCTTTTTCATCGTTGCCCCGTCTTTGATATCACCCGTATGTGGTGGAAAAGGACGTTAACCCCCCCAAACACCCACCCACCCTTACACCTCCCGCCAGCACACGAACACAAACACCCCCACACCCCACCTCCGCCCCCAACACCACCACCACCACAACCGCTACCGACAACACTGAACAACAACTCACTTACCTGCATCACGTTGAGACTTCCTTCTGGGTGCTTGGCCAGAAGTTCTGTCTTCCCGTTCTGCACCAGCAGGTCCAGCTGGGCCTTCACGTGAGCCTTGCGAGCCTCGCCTTGGATGATGTTGTTAGACAGCTCTTCCATAAACTGCGACTGCTGGCCGTCCGTGTCATGGGGGTCTTCTTTCTGCAGCATGCTGGAGTAGCGATTGTATAGCGATGGCTCAGTCTCAGTATCCATCTTATTTCGTTGGCCCTCTATGTCCGCTGTTGCGTTGTGGTGCATTTCGGTGGCCATTTTTCTGTCTGGATAAATTTGCCGTAGCGCACACTGAAGGTGGAAAATGATTATTGGGCAAAAGCTTTAGGAACGCAGAGTGTAAGTGAAAACAAAATCATGTCAGTGAAGTGAGAAATCAAAACTGGAGGCAAGGTCAGTACTGTACATGGGGATGATATTACAGTTAGTACAGAAGAAAGTCTCTCCTCCCCCACCCCCTCTGCCCTCTTCATGATCACACACACACACACACACACACACACACACACACACACACACACACACACACACACACACACACAGAGCAGTTACTGTAAAAATGCTCTGCTAATATGCAAGTAAAATAATCTTTTGTGTTTCACTCAAAATGTCACAAACCTAATATTGATTATCACTAAGGGGAAATAAACTCACTGTTGCAACTCTTGCAAGCCTTTCATGGCAACCAACACACACACACACACACACACACACACACACACACACACACACACACACACACACCATTCCACTCGGGAAAACCAGCCACTTCGGTGTAGAGAGGTACAATACACAGGCATTACGTCATAAAACGTTTGCAAGTCACACCTGCAAGGCACGATTAGTTTTAAACGATCACAAAGAACTTTAGAAGTATTTCATCACTCATCAAAATTAAAATCCACTGAAGCCAAAAATAGTTAATATCTTACCAGTCTTGGAGGTAAATCTGCAAAGTGAAACAGGAGAATCAGTTTTTCCTCTTTTTTTGGGTGTGTTTGTTTGGGGTTTTTTTTCCAGGAGAAAAAGATGCACAAATTTTAAAAAGGCTACTGTTACTAGGACTTCTGCTCCTGGTGGTTGCAAAATCACGACATACAGCAGCACACAGTCGCCCGCGTTTGACTGCACTAGAATATTGTTGCGTGGCTCTGAAACACACGTAGCTGGAAATGCAAAGAACGTTTGCAGGCTGTGCTGCCGCCTTCCTGGAATACTACACGCAACCGAAAACAACCGGGTGATCTATACTCGTCACAAAATGCCAAGGACTGCCGCGCATGCTGGGTGACGGTAGTCACATTGTTATCGTTTGTATATGTTACGCGTAATTTCTGAAACTGCCCATTTCATGAAATACGCACGATTTTGCTCATTTCATGAAGTACGCAGCAAAATTGCGCATTTTATGAAACGGCCAAATTTACAGGCCATTTCATGAAATGAGGAACACTTTGTTGCGCATTTCACGAAATACGCATGGAAAATTTGAGAGTCAAACGTTTGAATGCAAGTTTGCTCATTTCAAGAAATGGACACTTTAATTGACAGTGATTTGCTGCGTATTTCACGAAATGAGCAAAATCGTGCGTATTTCATGAAATGGGCAGTTTCAGAAATTACGCACAACATATATACAAGATTACTCAACCATACTTCATAGTTCCCACATTTCTGTATTCTTTCTCCGCCTTATAGCTAACATTTATTATGGACGGTGTCAATTAATATCCACTGAATGTCCCTAGGGGGCCATTTCTGAATAAAATCAGTTCTTGGCTTGACTAGACATGATAGGGGAACACGCCTTGGAAACATTACTGCTCACGCGCGCACTTCAGGGACACCGCGAGACACCTTGAATGATTTAACAGAAATGCTCCATAATTCGACCATAGTTAACTCCCCAAAACATGCACTTCAGGAAGTTTTGTATATATACTTTATGGTGCTCGCTTGTCTGTCTACAGACACGTAGGCACGACGAGGCAGCCTTTCAGATTTTTTTTTTTTTTTTTTTTTTGCTGCCACAACTCTTTGCCGGCTCCAACGATATTCCTCCCTGGCAATGGGTGTAATCCACGGAGGGCTCCGAAGCCGGGGCAATTTTTATTATGCATGATGAAGGAGATGAGGACGATGGTAAGATGATGCTATGGAGGTCCGTGTGGTTTGGGACTGCGGGGCAGGGCCGCATTCCACGCTTCCTGTCATAAATATCCCGGCATTAACCAGGCCCGGGAACTACGGCACCTGCGGTGCCGGCCGTGTAATCATCCACATCATAAGACGTGTCATACCTCGCACCCGTAAAGTGGGTGAATCTCGGCTGTGTAGCAACAGCCTCCCCATTGGACCCATAGCACACCCGCTCTGGGTAGGAGCCGACCTAGGTAGGAAAAATGCCGCTTCGTTTTCGTTTGTTTGTTTGTGTGTTTTGCAAATGGTCCTTGACCGGGGTCGATGGCGCAAGGAGGGGGGGGGGGGATGTTAACACGGTAAAATCAGAATGTATGACTGTGCTTAGCCTTTTTGACGAAAAAGAGTACCGGAAAACACACACACACACACACACACACACACACACACACACACGCACACACGACAGAAGTATGATTCTCCTGAATCACTAGTTTGCAATATATTGGAGCAATCTTTCTTCTTCAATTTGTCCACTGCTGTGTATTACTATACCGCAACAAAATCATAGCAATAAAGACGGATATGGATCTGATTAACACCGCAACGGAGATAAATGTATACTAAGAATAACAACAAAAACGGCTAGCGTTCTTAAAACATTTTTCGTGCAAAGAAAAATCAGTTCTTTCTTGCAGCAATGTTCGTAGAAATCTTTGACCAGTATACTCGGTCATGCACCATCCAACACATGACTGCAAGAAAGGCACCAGGCAAGGGAGAGAATCGATCAGATACCAGGCAGGGGAGAGAATCGATCAGATACCAGGCCGGGTTTCTCAGAAAGACAGTGCTGCGCATAGCCTTTGCACGGTCCGCGTCACCTGCACGCACCCGGTGCGCAAAACACGACAAAGAAAGGCCCAAATAAATCAATAAACACTTCCTGTAACCATAGCAGGTTACCAAGGGGAGGAAAAACCAAACCTGTTCCTCCAGTCTTCAGTATCGGCAGGATCGGATACTGAGGCACCCTGTGCAAGCTCCAGTGAGTCTCAATGCATAATGCATAATGTCCTCTGCATCGAGTGCACACCGGCTGGGGTGGCGCGGGGGGGGGGGGGGGGGGGGGAGTTTAACGTCCTCAGTTTTCCACCACGTATGGGTGCTATCAAAGACGGGGCAACAAGAAAAAGCCGGGGGCCAGCACAAATATTTGGCCCCAGCCGGGATTCGAACTCAGTCACGACCCGAGTGGGTGCACACTGGAGTAATCAGTCTTTGTACTAGACACTCAAGCATACATCGGGTGTGTCTAGAAAACAGTCCTTTGTCAGTAACCAGTTTGGACCTAAGCCGCAAATAGCAATCGTAAAATAGCCACATGGTCCTTCGGTATCCACAAATAAACTCTGTACATCATTTTCAGACACAGACAGTGGATTTTACTGTTTCAGTGTCTGTGCTGTAAACGTGGCACTCGTAGACAGGGTATAGTTCTGGGACCGTTGAGCTAACGCGCATCATGTTTAATGCTTCCTTGTCTTTCGTCAGTTTTGACCCCCCCCCCCCCCCTCCAAACAACTTAGTTCTGGAGCTCTAAAGTGATTTGAGGTTTCAAATTACAATTAGATAGAAGCCTCCCAAACTGAACCAGAGAGCGCCCCCACTGAGTTTTCACCGATTTGCAGTCCCGACGCTAAACTCAATTTGGGAGGCCCAACAAGGTTGACATGTTAGGTGGGACTCACTGACAAAAGTGATTTAATTTGGAACCCCTTTTCGATATTTGGAGGGACCCGCAAAACAAAGACAAATAAATAAATAAATAAAAATAAATAGCGGTTCACGAGATTACCTATGTGTGTGCGTTATATAATCAGCGTTAACTTCATTGTGTCTGTTCTGCAGCTGATCGACTCTTCTTAAATTCACCTCTCTGTTCAAGTTCAGAACGGTCTGATCATAGTAATGTTGATTGTACGGCCATGGTGGCGCCGGCCGGGCTGTAGAGACATGCGCAGCCTCGACGGTCCATCGCACGTGAATACGTGCGTGCGCTCCTCTTTGAGATTTTATGAACATCGATCTTTGGTTAAAAACCAACCATAATGCTTTCACTGCAAGCATTCAGATTTCACAATCCACAGTGTAAACTGGATGTCAGGCAAGCCGCGTTACAACTCTGTACTTAGCGGTTACGGCACTGGTTTCGGATGATACCGATCGACGCGTCTTTGATTCATTACGAAAACAACTCTGAACTTCAGCCCCGAAAGTGGGGGTGCGTGGCCTTGTCAAACGCAGAGTGTCTGCGAGGCACCCGCTTGCGTGTATTGCGCGGGCGTTGCGGTCATACGGACAACACACTTTGGCTACCAGCTGCACCGCCGGCCCGGCGCTCCAATACACAAGCCTGGTCAGCGGCGACTTACTGGCGTGGCGAGGAAAAAAATAGGACCGTGCGGCGGCCTCTGCGGGGAGTGCCCGCTAGAAGTGGATTTACTTGGTTCTGAGAGCATTTCGACGCAGGTTGGCCCGCAGAATCACAGCGTGTGAGGACCCTATTACAGGGTCGAAATTAAATCGGTATTAACAAAAACCTATAGTGTTTAAGCCTCTTTATCATCCGAATTCTTGAAGATTTACTTCGGCATAGTGCCGACTGCAGGACAATTTAGCCTCATTTTATGCTCTAGCTTCACGAACTGTATCGCGATAAAGCATGAGTGGACAGCCAAGCTAATGGTCTAACAACTAACGGAACAAACTATCACCATTACCACCACTAAACTGAGGAAACTCAAATCAAACTTTACACACAATATTTTCAATCTTTATTGCCAAAAAAATCAAAACAAACCCCAACAATTCTTTCATACAAGCAAGACAATTTCTGGAAGCTGTATCACTTGAAATAGGGAAACACTGAATGTGTAATATTATAGTCTGAAAAAAAGTTATATACAGTGTATAAGGTCCACTAACACACACAGAAACAGCAACAAAAAATGATTTGTTGATGGATCTCATTCAACGGATGGACCGACTGGTTCTTTTCTACCTATGGACAAGTACAACAAAATCCACCATCGCTAGAAATGAGTCCTTGCACGTGAAATGTATTCCTGAATACAAAATTCTCTCAGAAATGACAAAGCTAATGCATCACTATATTCCAAGATTCTCAAGGTTGATGCAGTATTCCCAAATTCTCAATTCTGGCGTAGGCCTGATGCTCAAACTTTTCTGAAAGAATTCCTTTTTAATCACTACATCTTCTAGGTTAGTACACTCCAGTGTGAACAAATCTATTTTGAAAACTGTTTAAAATTAGTATAACTATAGTAAGTGCAGTTTTTAAAAGGCACCTTGACGCAAAAGCTGGAACTAATATAAGTAAATGCAAAAAAGGTCTCTCTCTCTCATTCTCTCCGCGCACACACACACACACACACACAAACAGTCAAGATTAGAAAAGTCTCACACAACTAAAGCTCTTTTCTCTTTCCAAGTACAATGTATTTCTCAATCAAATTACAAACATGAATGAACCAATGGTACATCGCACTAAACTACGTCTCTACTTTCAACTCATGACAGCGTACTTTCTCATGTGCATAGCGATGCTGCTGGTGATTTGGTTGGCGTTCTTGTTCTGGCCGTAGTAATCTACAAACTCGCCGTCTGCGTTGATTAAGTACATGATGATCGTGTGGTCTACCTGCAACACGGTAATGGATAGAAGAATTGAAATTACTGGCTGTGTTCTGTCCATCTCCCTCTCTCTCTCTCACACACACACATGCACACACACACACACACACAGACACACACACACACAGACACACACACACACACACAGACACACACACAGCAGTTACTGTAACAATGCTCTGCTAATATGCAAGTAAAATAATCTTTTGTGTTTCACTCAAAATGTCACAAACCTAATATTGATTATCACTAAGGGGAAATAAACTCACTGTTGCAACTCTTGCAAGCCTTTAATGGCAACCAACAACCACTACAAAAAGCCCCCCCCCCCCCCCCCCCCAAACAAACAAACAAACTCCAAAAACCCAGCAACAACAAACAACAACAACAAAAAACCAACAACAAAACAAAATAATTCAAAACACAAACACACACACACACAGTGTCACACACACACACAGTGTCACACACACACACACACACACAGTGTCACACACACACACACACACACACACACACACACACACACACACAGTGTCACACACACACACACACAGTGTCACACACACACACACACACACACACACACACAGTGTCACACACACACACACACACACACACACACACACACACACACAAACATCCTGCTCACAATATAGTCATTGTCTTCATCCTTTGGCCCCATGCTGTAGTACACACGGTAGGCACGCGTGGCGTTGTTCACTTGCTCTAAAGTTCCCGTAAGTCCGATCAGCTTGGGTGAAAATTCTGGAATGAAAGTGGTGTAAGCTAAGACAGGGTTGGAATAATATATAGTTAAAAATAATAACAGATTTTGGTCTTTATTGTAAGAATTCTTGTGTAAAGTACTAAACAGATTTAGATTTGTTTCTTCGCACGGAGTAGTTAACTCATTGGTGACCTTGATCATACGCTGTGGAATTCCTCCGTGACCCAGGCACTGCATAACCCTTGCCAACCGGACGATTTTAGCAATTTTTCAATGTTTTTGAAAGAGGTCTTCCTCAGATGATACCTAATCGTGTTTCGTATGTTTCGAAAGATAATTACAAGCACTTTTACGGGAAAATACTTTTGATTGGAAAAATTGGGCAACGCAGCCACAGTGAAAGTGGAGATAACATGGGTTGTGGGTGCTAAGTAACAGCGTCCTCACGCGTCAGCGCCCAGGGTCTGGGTGTGTGGTTGGCAACGGTATGCAAGGGCTCTGCACAAGCACTGGGTGCGTGGTCGTGAAAAAGTTAATCCATACATGCTTTAAAATAGGTCCACCACGCAAATTATTAAAGACAGGTCCCATACGGCTAATACAGTATTAGAAGTGCATACCACTGGCACCATTTACAATTACCTTTGACATATTCTCCAACAGCTTCTGGTGTGTCGCGGTCAGGATCAACTGTGATGAATACCGGCTGAAGGCTAGGGACACCAGGCAATGCATCTGAAGCACAAAATAAAAACACGGATATCAGGCCGCCCGAAACAGACTTGGCGCAGGCGCGTCGACGCAGAAATGAAGGAAGCCGGAATGACGTGGGTCGAGCTGAAGAGGACCAGCCAGAACCGGGTGCGTTGGAGGAGTGTTGTTGCGGCCCTATGTTCCCCACGGAATCAAGAGGCGTTTGACACATTTTGCCCTGCATGCTGCTGCGATTCCAAATTCTGCTGATTCTCTTCTCAATGCCAGTATACTTTAGACTTAGACGCTGGATCTATAACGCAAGAGGCAAGCATGAGCAATGACTTTTTAGGTTGTTTTGTAAGGGAGAGCACTCTGTCTATACAGAACAGGAACGAAGACAAGAAATTCACTGAAGCCAAGAACTGCACATTGTGCTATACAGCGTAGGTCCAAGGCTGTGTACATGCACCTGTTGGACACATCCGTAAATTTTTACATTCCTGTGTTGAAAAGAAGACGGATGTTCATGATCAGAATGGTGCATGACCCAAAAGGAGGAAGAGTGTGAAACATTTACGGACGCAATGGCAAAACCACAAGCCAGCATCTGCACAACAGACATGTTATGCTAGGGGTCTTCGAGGGTATGCTCCCTCGTAATTTTTATTTTTTATTTTTTTTTAACATTAGACTAAAATCTGTGTAATTTGGTGAATTGAAATGCTTTGAAGGAGGCAACACTTCTTTTCAAGTTTTTAAAATTTGACTAAAAGCTGTGTGATCTGATATGTTCTGGAATGATTTTAAATGTTTCAGAGGAGGAAACACTTTTCTTCAGGAGGAAAATTTTAGCCAAATGTGGAAATCCGCCAAAGGTGGAAGATCTTAAGCAGTGGATAATTTACATAACCTACAATATGATCTGCCTTAACAACAACAATCAAACTTCAATAACCACGCTAAAAAGTGTGTGCAAAGGCAAAGCAATTCTCCTCTACATGCGGTACCCTGGCATACCTATCTTCTCCACCACCTCACACATCTTCTCAAGTTCGTCGGGGCAGATGTCTGGGCAGTGCGTGAAGCCGAAATACAGCAAGACCCATTTGCCAAGAAAACCCTTGTTGGTGACGGTTCTGCCCGACGAGTCAACCAACTCCCAGTCTCCCCCGAGCCTGGCCTTCCCCAGTGTCTTGCTGCGCTCTTTGGCAATGGCTGAAAAATAAAGCACCGAAGGTTATGTTCAGTGCATGTACAATGTGATCTGTTACATTTGGCAATCAGATTAGAACTTTGAGGCCTATGGATCCCTAATGATTGGAAACTGACCTTCAGTATGAATAAATGAGAATAGCATCTTCACATTTTGTGGACTACAAAGACTGTGCTTCAGTATAGGTAACAAAAAAAAAAAATAAATAAATAAATAAACAAATAAATATAAAATAAATAAATATATAAATAAAATAGAAAAGAAAGACATCTAAAAAAATAAAAGAAGTTCTTGTCGACTACATTTTCCAAAAATAAAACATTTTGTGATTCCATGTAAAAGATGCTGTACAGTTAAATCAAGCATGACAAAAACAATAAAAAGGAAAGAAATCTTTAAAAAAAAAAAAAATTAAATAAATAAAAGAAAATGAAGTGTCACATACGCACTAAAATTAACTTTCGGACGACGTCGTGGGTAAAAAGTTGCACACATATTGCTTTAGATGAACGTATCTCCATCAATATTTATGTCACACCTTTGAAATTTCATGACTTTGTCAATAAATGGTTTGACTATGTTCATGCCAAAAATTGTGTTGTTTAACTTGTAATTAGCAGAGTAATTAAACAATAAGTTGTGAATTGCCTATATAAAAACCATGGGTAATTTGTTTCCCACGATGTAGGACTAGGAATAAGTTGAAATTTACCTTTCTAAAAACCATGGGTAATTTGTTTCCCACGATGTAGGACTAGGAATAAGCTGCAATCTGCCTATATAAAAACCATTGGTAATTTGTTTCCCACGATGTAGGACTAGGAATAAGTCGAAAATTACCTATTTAAAAACCATGGGTAATTTGTTTCACACGATGTAGGACTAAGAAGTTTTTTAGCGACGTAGCCGGAAGGTTAACAAGTAATGTAAAAGCAACAGAACATACCCAGCTCTTTCTCATTTCTGACATATTGCAGTCCCAAGAGAAGGATGCCACCCAACCCAGCAACAACCACAAGACCCTTCCAGGAGATTGGCTGAAAAAAAAAAAAAAAAAAAAGACCCCATACAGTCATAAATTTATGCAAAATGTGTCTTTATTACACAGCAGCACATTTCTCAAAGTCACAGTTTGATTTACTCTGATTGTAGTGACAGCTAGTGTAAAATGACCCCCCTCCCCCCAAAATCATCCATAGTTATCATAAACATTGACTTATGATGGCAATTTATAACTTGCTGAAAAAACACTTTACCTAGAAATTACCGATTGGGTTGATAATGGGAAATATATTGAATTCTGTAAATCCAGCTTCTTATGAATAATTATTTTGAACCTACCCCTTTCTTTTTTGTTCCTGTAGCAAGTTGCCTCTGAAGCTGTAGAAATGTGGAGTTGTTGTTGCCCTGAAGAAAAAGACGAGGACTCTGTGCGGTGCTAACCTGGGATGAGAAAAAAAGCAAATGCTTAAATTGCTCTTGTTCACATACATGTCCAAAACCTTAGCTTCCTATTGGGAAAAAGGAAATTTCCCATTTTGTCTGACAGCATTACTTTAATTAGTGTATGCAGGGTAGGGTAAACCTTTGTACACCATCAGATAATAAAATCTGTTACACTTTCTTCACGTTACTACTGTTTTTGACAGAGGAAACTATGTGTACAATATAAACAACCAATCAAACTCAAAGCATAACTAGTAACAAAAAATCAAAACCAAAACAAAAATGAAACACATTTGGGCTTAGCACCCCCCCCCCCCAAAAAAAAAAAAAAAAACCCAAATAAACAAACAAACAAACAAACAACAAAAACAACAAAGAAACCGAAGGGCAGGCAGTTCCTCCTACCGTGGTTGAAATCACATCTCTAATAAAAGCCTAATTCAGTTACATAATGGTTACTACTGAATAGATACACTTGCACCATTTCAAATGTTTACATTTGGGGTTCGTCCCTTTCATTCCTAGGGATGAAAGGGTGCAACTTGCTTACTCAAAGCCCTCTTCCTAATAATTCGACCATATCCGTCGTTCACGGATTTAAGTTAAACAGAAATCAATTCCCCCTGCGAATTCGACTTAAGAGTGTTCGACTGTACTTTCATAACTGTGTGACACAGCAGTTTGGCAGATCTATTCATGTAACCAGCTCAACATGTTCAAGCGCGCAAGCACAGCGAGAGAGAGTGTGTATGCGTTCTATGCCGCTATGCATTGTTTGTTGGGGAAATTGTTGAAAATCCTGCACTGAAACATGGAAAAATTATGAATAAAAGACAAACCCTCTGAAATGCAAGTCCTGAAAATGCACGTGTGACGGATCCGACTGATGCAACGCCAAGTCGTCTGCTCGAGAATGCGCCATGCCCGGCGCACACACTCAGACCTTTACCGCCCGAAAGACCGACGCTGAGGATGCCGAAGCATCTTCTGCACATTGTTCTTGCACAGAATACGTCCATCATTGTTTTGTAAGTCACGGGTTCGATAAGATGACTGTGATGTTTCGCTGTATGAAGGCAGTGTAGCCCTTCGCGACAGTCACGTAAACCACACACCTCGCAGGTGAGGTCAGCGGATGTAGATTCTGGATAGTGCCCCTTGCAACCAACCTTCTCCGTCATTATAAAACCTTATCCAGGCCAAATCATATCCTTGGTCGCCAGACTGCGTTGGAGTTCGGTGGGTCAGCTGTGTCAAAGGGACATCACACGGAACTTATTCGGATTTGGTCCGCCGAGAACAAAGTTGACTGGAACAGAACGAAAGTATTTCTGCACTACTTGATATTTTTTTGGGTGGGCATTTCACTATTTTAATGTTATGATATTCACCCAGTAGAATAAAGGCCTTTGAGATTCTTTTCCGCTTGATAGCATGAACAATCGTGCATTCATTATGATAAAAACGATTTTTATCATAATGAATGCACGCCTGACAGTGCTGATAAGCGCATCAAATGAGTCATCAATATATATACATTGACTGTCTTTGATACGCAGAAATTTGGAATAGATGGTTTACACACGATAAATGTATATTCAGTGTCCAAAACGTAATTTTTGTTTCTGTTTCTTTGTCCAGTACAGGGGTACAACTAAATGGAAAGCAGGAAAATATAGTGACACCAGAGTTTGAGATTCAGGATGCTCACAGAACTGCTTGTCAGTCCAGCATTATGGATCACCCTGGCAGGTAAGACTAATGTTCTCTCTCTCTCTCTCTCTCACACGCACGCACACACACACACACACACACACACACACACACACACACACACACACACACACACACAGTCTTATGTTTTGGAGGATGGGGGTGGGGAATTTTTTTATTTGGGAATTTTGAACACTGAGTTTGATCAGACTGATTGATTGCATGCATACTGCACTTCCATGGCTGATATTAGATGTTTGACTTTTTCTGCCTTATTTTATATAAACACCCCATACTTTTACAGCTGAAAATTTCATGTTACCCACTTGTACTTTTATGGTGAATGAAACTTGCGAGTAGAATCAAGCATGTATTTTGATAACTTTGTCTTTGTCTCTGACAGTGTTGGCCGCTGGGTGGTTGGTGTACGCTTTTCTTTGCTGGCGTCAGAAATTTGAATTTTTCAACAGCCTTCCTGGAGAGGAGAACTTCTCCTTCATTTGGGGCAACCTCCATATGGTGACTATTTTCTTTGTCATAGCAGACAAATTTGAATAATGATAATAATGATTTTGATAATAATGACAATAATTTATGTGTTTAACCATTTGAGTGGCTCATAGCACTTTGAACTGAACTCAACATTCACTCACACACCGGCCCCCGTAGTGTAGTGGTTTGCACTTTGGACCATGGACCGGGAGACCCGGGTTCGAATCCCAGCCGAGGCAAGCGGGATTTTTCCTACCTAGGTCGGCTCCTACCCAGAGCGGGTGTGCTATGGGCCCAATGGGGAGGCTGTTACCACACAGCCGAGATTTACCCACTTCACGGGTGCGACTTTAGGGTGCTTCCCTTGGTATGATACGTCTTATGATGTGGATGATTACACGGCCGGCACCGTAGGTGCCGTAGTTCCTGGTCCTGGTTAATGCCGGGATATTTATGACAGGAAGTGTGGAATGCGGCCCTGTCGGGCAGTCCCAAACCACACGGACCTCCATAGCATCATCTTACCATCATCCTCATCTCCATTATCATGCATAATTTTTAAAAAAATTGCCCCAGCTTCCGAGCCCTCTGTGGATTCTACCCATGACCTGGGAGGAACACCACTGGAACTGGCAAAAGAGTTGGGGCAGCAAAAAAAAAAAAAAAAAATCACTCACACACGTAGTGAAGGGTCAACTCAGCTATTCAAATTTTGGAATTTAGAATTGCATTTATCTGTAATGTTTTTGCGGGGGCTAAACATTTCCAAAGTGGAGGAGGAAGAAGCGAAGTATCTGGACAGAACCCCAGACGATTGGTCCAAGTGAACAGTGCCACACACTTGAGATGAAAAATGTGAAAATGTGTGTGTGTTAGCGCAGTGAGTCCAGTCCTGTGAGAACCTATGCTTTATATTAAAATAAATTTATAAGCACTGTGTATTGTTATTGTTATTATTATTATTAAAGTCGGATTGGACTAGTATAGGACTGGAACCGTATGCATTTGTGGCAGGTGTCCTTACCACTATTACACAGACTGCTCCAGTGCATACAGAATACATGTACTTTATTGATCCCGTAAAAGGGAAATTGCCTTTCTGTCCCACGTAAATAAACATTTCCTTAAAAAAAGACTATAAATACACACACACACACACACACACACACACACACACACACACACACACACACACACACACACACACACAACCAAAAATGAGTAAAGCAAACAGACTTCAGCATCAAAACAACAATTTTAGCTGACCAAGTAAAATGATTACATGTATTTGAAATGATGATGCCACCAGCTTGTAGGTGTTCATGTCCTGTACTCTGCAGTTCCCACGTCCAATGACAGGAGCTGCATCATTCAAGTTTGCGACTGGTCTGCTGTCCAAGAATCGCCGGTGGTACAGATTTTGGGTCGGACCTTTTAGGCCTGTTATATTCCTGTTTCATCCTGATCATTGCAAAGCTATTCTTCAGACCTCAGGTAAAGGATTTGCGTGGGTTTGTCTGTCTGCGTTGTTTGTCCGAACGTACGTCTGTGTGATATCTAGGAAACGTCTCAACTGATCTGAATGACATTTGGTTGAAGTCTTTATAAGAGGATCACCACTGAGGATGAACATACCCTAAGCAGGAATGATGTGGGATTTTTCCTTACCACATCGAGTCAAATCCATGTGCAGACTCGTTTATGGTGCCCGTCTCGCCTTCGTGTGCACACGCACGCACATACATGAAGTGTGCACGCTAAAAATCCCACGTTCATCTTTCGAAGAAGAGTAGGCTGTGGCCGGTGTCGTTGTAAACAGAAATACTGTCGCACGCACCAGAGTGAATAGCAGGGTGGAGGTTTGCACATAAAGTAGCGCTTAGCGGCAGCAGGCTTTCACTGCTTTGTCCTCCAGCCCTGCGGCGCCGTGAGCATTTCAGCAGAGATGGATATGTGCGCCGAGGAGAAGTCTACCATACCATACCATACCATACCATACCATACCATACCATACCATACCATACCATACCATACCATACCATACCAAAGTCTCAAAATAGTGTGACAAGGCAAAGAGATTCTCCTTTACACTGCCCTTTGACACTAAATCTAATAATCTAGCAGGCCATATGGGGTGTGTGTTACTGGAGTTGGGGGGGGGGGGGGGGTCTGGAGGGGGGTGTGTGTGTGTGTGTGGGGGGGGGGGGGGCGCTTAGGTGTGTGCTCCTGTGTGTTGTGTGGCTGTACTGTAGGTTACGTACTTGCTGATGCTTGTTGTGTGTGCCTCTGCATGACAGTTTGAAGTGTGTGAGTTCATTAATTATTTTTGGGTGTTTTTTTTTTGTTATTTTCATACAAAATGGATCGTCCACAGTGAACGGAATGGGACAAAACCGTCATCCGGAGTGAGTTTATGGATTTTTTAAATTCATTCATTTATTTTATTTTATATTTTTATTTTGTTTTTCAGAACCAAAGCCACTTGGAATTGGCGATACCATGAAACTGGCATTGCCGTGGTTAGGGGAGGGGCTGGTCATTTCTAACGGAGAACGCTGGTATCGCTCCCGCCACATGCTGACTCCTGCCTTCCATTTTGACATCCTGCGGCCTTACGTGGATGTGTACAACAAGGCTGCAGATATTTTGTGTGTATGTTGCTTGCCCACACATTGCTTATAGCGGTTGATTGAACTTGCAGCTTCTTGAACATGTGGTTATCTTTCTTTCTTCTGCTGAAGCTTGAAGTTGTGGCCAGTCCATGTCTGAATGTCTGGGGTCTGATACATCAAGAGTTACTAGCACAAAGTCAGAGAGTAGTGTAATACATTAATTCTGCTTAGTCTCAGAGGTATGTCGTATTCTGTTTGTATGCGTTAAGCCCCACTTGAATTGCCTAAAAACAGGTCAAGTGGTTTGCATGATATTTGGTTAACTGTCTTCATGTGAAGACCCAATGCTTGTGGGAAACTGTTTGACTTCCATGAAGGTGGTGAGGCAGCCGTATTATATTTTGGGGTTAGAGAAGGTCCCATGTTGATTGAAATTTGGTTTGGACTTCAAGGTGTGAAGTATACAAGTATAAATAATTCAGATCTCTATCACCGCAGCTCCCCAAAAGCCGTACAAACCCGTGGGCCCGCATGTGAAAGTCGAGGTTGGGGCTTTTAGCCCCGGGCTAGAGTCTAACCTCGAACTAAACTAGCTCGAGGGTTAAATTTTCTGGTTTTTGTTTTAAATCAAGAAGCTGGTCCATTCCAGCAAGGTGCCTACGCTGTTATAGAAGGATTTTTTTCTTCATTTCTTCGCTTCCTTTTTTTAAATGTAATTTTGCTTTTGGGTTTATTTTGTCTTAGTCTGGGTTAGGCCCGTAGCCGTGAGTTAAATTAACCTCGACTTTACATACGATCCCTGTTTTTGAAGTGACTGCATGTCCGTTTAGACAACATGACTGTAACTGCTGGTTATATGTGCAGGAGAACATTGACAAGCTTGCCGACACGGGCAAGAGTTTTGACATCTACCCTTTGCTGAAGCTGTGCACGTTTGACATCATTTTGAAGTGTGCCATGTCCGTTGACCTTGACATCCAGCTTAAGGGGTGAGCATATTCGCCAGACATAAAGCAGTGTGTTGTGTTCGTCTGTTTCATTGTTTTATTATTCCTTGTCTGTGAGCGGAGTTAGAAGTATAATATTATGTTCTTGTAACGGCTCTGATCGGGGCGGTCAGTGGTCTAGTGGTCAAGAGACTTGTCACCAATGCGAGAGGTCAGGAGTTCGAGTCCCACTCGGGGCAAAGAATTTTTCCTTCTCGTATGTGGCACCGTTCATTCGGGCCGATCGTCCGGGGTTCTCTCCGGGTACTCTGGCTTCCTCCCCCTCTGCTTTGGAAATGTTAAAAAAAAAAAATTAAAAGGGAAAAAAAAATTTAGCACCATCACTGAATTAAAGATATTTTAAAATTTGTATGTTATGGTAATTAAACCTAAAGAAATATTTCTGTCTTATTTCTTAGCCTGATGTCATGCGGTATTATTGTAATCATACATGCACTGTTGATGCCTATGTATCTGTTTGTCTTTAAGGAGCGATGTCCCTTATCTCAAAGCAACTGAGAGACTGTCCAGTTTGTGGGGTGAGAGAATTACGTGAGTATGAGACCTACATTTGTGTAATTCCTTCATCACCAACGACCACCAGTCAACAAGAATCATGATACTGTACTTGTGAGATGCCTGGAAAGTGCTTCTTGATTATTGTTGGTTTGTGTGTTGTTGTTCTTTCTTTTTTTTTTTTTGTTTTGTTTTTTTGTTTGTTTGGTTGTTTTTGTGGGTTTTTTTTTTTTTTTTTTTTTGGGGGGGGGGGGAACACCAGTCAACGAGAATATGATACTGTACTTGTGAGACACCTGGAAAGTGCATCTTGATTATTGTTTGTTTTTTTTTTTTTGTGGGTTTTTGTGTTTGTGTGTGTGTGTGTGTGTTTTCCGGGGGGGGGGGGGGGGGGGGGGGGGTGTCTGTTGTTTTTTTTTCTGTTATTGCAAGTTCATGTATGGTGCTCTTGGTGATGTGACACTGGTCACATGCATTTTATCAGCTCTATGCACTTATGTACATGTGTGTGTGTGTGTGTGTGTGTGTGTGTGTGTGTGTGGTGTGTGTGACAATGAAAATCGTTCAGTATTGTAACATGTTTTGTTTCAGAAACGCACTGTATTTCTCAGACACCTTCTACAGGATCACAGTGAGTGGGGACGAGTTCTACAAATGCTGTGACCTTGTACATGAATTCGCCGAGGACGTTATTGACAAACGTCGCAAGGAATTGGTGCGTAGTTTTCTTGGTCATAGTTACTGTTTTAATTTGGTGAAACTGGATTTAGATTTCCTAAAGTCTGTTTGAGACCTTTGTTCACAAACTGCAGTTATGTTACCTCTTTAAAAGCATTTTATTTATTTATTATTTATTCATTTATTTATTTATTTTTCTTTGCAGGAAGAGGAAGGTCCACCCCAAAAGCGTTACCTGGATTTTTTGGATATACTGCTGACAGCAAAAGATGAGTCAGGGAAAGGACTATCAAAAGAGGAGATCAGAGCAGAAGTTGACACCTTCCTCTTTGCTGGTGTTTTTTTTTTTCTGTGTTGGCTATAATTACGCTCAGTTGGTACGTGTATGTTTTGCCTGGTAGGGTGTGCCAATGTACACTAGTCACCTGCAGGTGGCGCAAATGTTTGCCAGCTCTTCTACCCTTGCTACACGGGGGTTTCAACTATTGCCGGCGAGATGTGTGTTTCTGGAAATTACAACACTTACATAAAATGTGCATATGTCCACCAAATGTGCATATGTCCACCATCTGAATATATATGCTTTTTATTAAATGCCAGCTTTGTATGTATAATTTATGTTTGTCAAGTGAAGTCAGTCGTCATTCTGTCCCCACACAGTGAATATGGCCTGTTTACATTTGCACCCCCCTATCGACGAACTCTACCAACTGAGCCATTACTAGGTTTCAAAATCAGATTTTTTAAATAATTCTTTTTAACCCGTTTGAATGGTTAGTTGCAGTGCCTTTACGCTGCGCTTTGTAGCAGCTGGCTGTTGTACAGTTCAGAATCAGATGCGAGCCATACGATACGTTAGCCGTTCTAGTTTTACATGTATGCATTCATATATAATTTGTTTAAGAAATCTTTCATTCCCTCAGCAGTATCTATTTTAAACTCATGACTGTGTTTACTGCCCGTCCCCAGTATGTATAGATTTCATTGTTGAGTTTTTCATAACTGGGCTTACTCCTCAGCTGTGTCATGTCCGCTATGCCCTTGCCATCTTTTAGTTTAGATTTCTTAGTTTAGTTGTATAGTATTAGACTTGGACATCACACATTACTTTAGGATCTGTGTTAATATGTATGGATTATATGTCTAGATAAATTAATGTGTGTGTGTGCGTGTGTGTGTGTGTGTGTGTGTGTGTGTGAGAGAGAGAGCCAGAAGAAAATTTTCTGCCATCGACAGACAATAAAGTTATATTGAATTGAATTGAATGGAATTAGTTACTCTGCTCCCCAAATCTGGAACGCTCTGCCCGTCTCACTTAGGCGTTCTAAGCGCGCTCTGCCCGTCTCACTCTGTCACAGTTCAAGGCACACCTTAAAACCTATCTGTTTCGGCAAGCTTTCAACTAAATTTTTTACTGTATCCTCCCCTGTATCCCACGTCCGCCGTGTGTGTGTGTGTGTGTGTGTGTGTGTGTCCGTCGGTCTGTGTGTGTGTGTGTGTGTGTGTGTGTGTGTAGCGCGCACTGAGTGCCCCGGCTCTTGGGCAGACTTTTTTGCGCCATACAAGAACAATTTATTATTATTATTATTATTAATAATTATATGCATGTATGTTTAAACATTCAGTCTTTTCCGGTTCAGCTTCACAATTAATGATGTGTCCATCCAGGCCATGAGACATCGTCTACGGCGTTGAGCTGGCTATTGCACCTGTTGACCCAGAATCTGGACTACCAGGTGCGCGTACAGGAAGAGGTGGAATCAGTGCTGAAGGATAGAGACTCTACTGATGTCACATGGTATGTTTTATTTATTTATTTTACTTATTTATGCTCTTTATTCTTCCATGGCTGTCAGCTGCGAGCCATACGATACGTTTGCCGTTCTAGGTTTACGCTACCCCAAGGACGGCATTTTACATCTTCCACGTCCTGCCCAAGTGGTAGTGTTCAGACTCAGCAGTGAACACAACAGACTGAAAAAGCACCTGTACCACAAACTGAAACTGGCTACAACTCCCCTCTGCCCGTGTGGCCATGCCGAGCAGACCAGACAAAACATCATCCATGACTGTCCACTATACCAACAGCTAAGGATGACGAGGTGGCCATCGGAAACACCTCTACACACCAAACTGTACGGCCAACAGCGGGAGCTGGAGAGGACAGCAGACTTCATGCTCAGAACTGAACTTCCAGTGTGACCAAGAGATGAACGACAACAACAACAACATTATCCCATTCCTGAAAATTAGGGTTGCTTTCCCCATGAGCTCTTTGCTTTAGACTCAGGGCTGAAAAGCTTTTACTTTTTGGCGGACTTCCACCTTTGGCTGAAAATTTTCCTCCTCCCAGAAAGTGTGGTTCCCCTCTGAAACACTTACCACCATGCCAGAATGCACCAAATTGCCGAGATTTTAGTGTAATTCTTGACATTTTTCTTAAAAATAAAAAGTGTTACTTTCCTCTCAAACACTTAAAATTATGCAAAAAATGCACCAAATTGCAGAGATTTTAGTGTAATTCTAGACATTTTTCTTAAAAATAAAAAGTGTTACCTTCCTCTCAAACACTTAAAATTATGCAAAAATGCACCAAATTGCAGAGATTTTAGCATGTAATTCTAGACATTTCTCTTAAAAAAATAAAAAGTGTTACCTTCCTCTCAAACACTTAAAATTATGCAAAAATGCACCAAATTGCACAGTTTCCAGTCTGATATTTAAAAAGACTCCAGGGTAGCACTGCCCCCAGACACCCCTAGCGTAATGTGTCTGCTTTGCAGATGCGCACTCCTGGCTTTGCCACTTAATGACTAAATGCAGCACACTTTTCCTCCGTTTGGTCCTCAAACCATTTGAAGGTCTGCATTGTATAGTACAGGCTGGGGAATTTTCAGTCATTTGGCAATTTTCAGTCAAATTTCCTATCCTTTCAGCCAAAAAAATCTGAAGTTTACCCCCCCCCCCCCCCCCCAAAAAAAAAAAAAAAATGTTTCAGCCAAAGAAAAGGAAAGAGGAAAAAGGTTGCACACACTATCATGATACATGTAATGCCATATGAGACAGTCTTACTTCATATTTGAAGACTTGTATGTCAGTATCAAGGCAGTATTTTACCATTGAGTGGCAGGAAAGACAAAGAAATGCCTTTAGAAATGCTAAAATTAAATGGGGCATTGCCCCTATGTTTCCCCAGCAGGGCACTGCCTCTGCACCCCAGCCTAGGTTTCAGTCTTTTTTCTTCTCAGCAATTCCCCAGCCTGATAGTACTGCCCATACTTTTTTTTTTTCGGTTTTGTTTCTGCATGCATGGTGTATTGTTTTCCATCCCGTGGCCTCTCCTTTTTGGACTGGAATCTTTAACATGTATTTGTGATATTGAGTGTGCGTGCGTACATGAAGGCTAGACAGGCGCAGTGAACGTGTCTGCACGGTTGGATAACCGAAGGTTTTTTTTTTTTTTTTTTTTTTTTACTACTTTATTATCCCTTTCGGGAAATCCGGGCTGCTTCCCCCGAGGGAAGCACGTCGCCGCGGTGCAGTGCCACCCAGTACCTATCCATTTCTTTTCTTTTTTTATTAAAGAATTTTGCTGAAGATAGAAGATGTGTTATCTGTAAGTTTTTTTACCGGCATCTTTCAGGGCTGACTTGTCAAAACTGGAAACCTTGACGTGCTGTATGAAGGAAGCCCTGAGATTGTATCCGCCCGCTCCAGGCGTTCTACGCATTCTGACCAAAGACATGGAGATGGACGGAGTTACCCTCCCTGCTGGCACACGCCTGATCGCCATGATCATGAATCTACATCGGAACCCCGATGTCTGGGAGGATCCTGAGGAGTTCCGTCCGGAGCGATTTGAGAAGGAACAGACTAAAGATCGCAGTCCATACGCCTTTGTTCCTTTCTCTGCTGGCCCAAGGTGTTTACTTTTGAGTCACTACTGATCAAAATGTCTTTCAGGATCAGATGAATAATTGCTTTCACTCATGGAAGTCGGGCTGATGTTTTTCCTCAGCCATCCCTTGTAGACGGACCAATTTGTGAGGTTAAAAAAAAAAAAAAAAAAAAACCCCCAAGATACAGACTTGAAATTTTGAGGGTTGTTTACTAACATATTTATGCAGCTGTTGCTGAAATTTCAACGCTCAAACTTTAATATTGTTGTTAGTCATGTTTAACAGCAACAAAAATTATGATCCGCATATGCAGTCGTTCGTCTGAAACTGATCTGTGCTGTAGGGCCGCATGTGTGGTCGTTCGTCTGGAAAGAGTTAAACTGCATAAACAAGAACAGTAACATTTATAGAGGTGTGAAAAACTTGAACAGCTTATCTACTTCAGAAATACCTTTTTTTTTTAAAGACGCATATTCACACATTTTGTTTCCTTTCATTTAAAAGTTTAGCTGAAAAATGAGTGAAACCTGCCATCTGGGTTTTTGTTGCTTTTTTCTTAAGCAAGACAGCATCAACAACAAAACAAACACCACGTTGACAAACACTAAACAAGAGCAAACCAAGACCATCCCATATATTCTTGGTGCATATACATATGTATTCATGATGTGACAAAGTTGTTCTTGTGTGCATGTACACTTCATCATCTGATGTTCAGTCATGCACTAATAATATTCGGTATATGGAAATGATAAATGTCATTGCTTGGATTTCTTTATTTACAGAAACTGCATTGGTCAAGTGTTCGCACAAAATGAGATCAAGGTCATGGCATCAAAAGTTCTGCAGAGGTATTTATTTTTTGCATTGTTTATTTATTTTTTATGTATCTATTTATTTGTCCTTAATTACATTTGTCCTTAATTAATTGTCCTTAATATGTACATTTGTAATTTAGCAGATTCAGATGTCTACTTTAGAGAGACAGAGCAAGAGAGAGAGAGAGTTATTGGTAAAATTACAACCTTGACCTTGCAGATTTGATCTGACCCCTGACCCTGACCATCCAGTGGTACCAAATTCTGCTGCAGTCTTGCATTCTGAGACGGGAGTTTGGGTGTACGCCAATCGCAGGATTCTCTGGCATTGAGATGACTATGTGCACAACACTTCAAGACAGCTTGCGTGCTCATTTGGGTGTAAAACAAACATTATACAGTACAACTTCTTTTGGGCGACCACCCCTCTGGCCAGATAAGAGTGGTCTTAAAAGAGAGGTGGTCACCCAAAAGAAGCTTCAGACAGTGAAGAAGTGCAACCCAGTATGATTATAACATTGGTCTGCACAGGCAGGTGGTCTCCCAAAGGGGTGGCCACCCAAAAGAGGTTCTACTGTACATCAGTATGTGTAGCTCTTGTTCACCTGTAACTTTGTCCACAGTACAAAACTAGGACTCAAGTAGTTGTGAAAGAGCTGTGTGTCTTCCAAGCGAGGCTGATTTTTTTTTTTTTTTTGTAATCCTCAAAGTGATGGAGAGGAATGATGGAAGGCTGTGTGTGTGTGTGTGTGTGGGTGTGGGTGTGTGTGTGTGTGTGTGTGTATGTATGTGTGTGTGTGTGTGTGTGTGTGTGTCAGTGATCATTTTTTGTAGAAAATCAATGGGTGAAATGGCCCACTGTGACCAACTTATATGGGCCATTTCCAAATTTTATGGGTCATTCTAAAACGGAACCGAACAGATGAAAACGGCGACGCGTACACAACTTTTTGTGTATGAAAAGCGCTCCAAAACGAGGCTCTGGGATAGACGAACGATTGCTTCTGATTGGGCAGACCAGACCACCTGATCGTAGTATCATCCAGTAAGATTTTACGTAACAATAGCTGTCGCTGGGTAGCAGACGAATTTTGTTGGGGAGTCTTCAGACTGTGAGCGCACAGCACTCTGTGTCAAAACTTTTAAAGTTACAACGATGCGCCGATCGGCACACAGCTTAAGATTTTCATGGGTCATTTCTTTATTATTATTATTTATGCGCCAATGGCGCAAGGCGCGGACATAAAATGATCACTGGTGTGTGTGTGTGTGTGTGTGTGTGTGGGTGGGTGAGGTGGATGGGTGGGTGGAGCTGAGAAGAGGCAATAATCACCACAAAAACAACCTGACATCTCTGTCATCTTTTGACAGAAGGGCCGAAGGAGCACGTGGATTTGAGAGGCCGTTTTACCATTTCATGTCAGATCTCCCGATGAGAAAGTACCCCCCCCCCCCCCCAAAAAAAAAAAAAAAAAAACACACACACACACACACACACACACACACACACACACACACACACAAAGCTAATTTACAGCAATCCCAGTTACAGCAAATCATGCATCAGTCTTAATGGTTTTTAGTCTTTTTGATTTAAAAAAAAAACAAAAAAAAAAAAAAAAATGATTTCTGTGAAATTGCGGAGTCTGAGACTTGCTCATTGCAACATGCATGTCTAAATAAGCAGCATTATAACTATGTGTCGTACACTTGTCATTATGATTCGTAATGGACACTAGAACACTGATTGGCGAGTCCCCTCTTGCTGTGTATCTGTATCCAAACTGGTTAAATTGAGCACATGAAGTTCAGGGGTATAGTCACTGAAGCAGAATGTTTGTTTACCACATACAGTCTATTTTGTTTGACTAGAACTCCCAGTAGATTGTGTCCGAATCACGCAACTTCAACATCTATGCACTGACTGTGATTTCATGCGACTTGTTCCTTCATATCACCCGATACGTGACTGACCAAGAAATGTCTCAATGGCAACAAAAGAGCCACTTTTTGTGACTGACTGCGGTTTGGGCGACCAGTTGTTGTTCACGACCGTTTTTGCTCGGTCCCGTGAAAGGTCGCTCAAAAAAGGTATATAGGTATGTCTACAGGATTTGTACCACCAACATAGCTTTAAAGATTTTGCAGCAATGTATGATTCCATTCTTTAATGTTGTTAGGACTTCAAAATCTGTTTGTTTTCACCATTGGTCCAGTTACTGCAGTTATTTCTAAACTAGTGTCCAAAAGAAACGATACCAAGGGTTGGCAAGGACATACAATAAAAGCAGAACAATGCAGAAATTTCAGAGTGGTATATTTCATTAATAATAATAATGAGTATTGTATAGGCGCTTTACCCAATTTCCTGAATCAGCTCAAAGCGCCGCGAACTGAACCCAACACGCACGCTCACGTGAATCACACGCATTCTCTCACACACTGGACATAAACACGTTACAATCACGTGGTGCGAAGGGTCAGCTCAGCTATTTAAATTTCGGAATTTAAAATTGCATTTATTTGTTCAAATTTGGTGGGCTGAACAGTTCCAAAGCAGAGGGGGAGGAAGCCGGAGTACCCGGAGAGAACCCCCGACGATCGGCCCGAATGAACGGTGCCACATACGAGAAGGAAAAATTCTGTGCCCCGAGTGGGACTCGAACCCCCCACCTCTCGCATTGGTGACAAGTCTCTTAACCACTAGACCACCGACCGCCCCGGCAAATGTTTCCGGTATTCCCGAGCGCAGACGCTGTATTTGGGACATGGGATACGTAAACCTATGTTTTTAGGCCTCGGGGATCACTTTCCACAAAAACATTCTGACAACAGTTTGGTATCGTTTCTTTTGGACACTAGTTTATTTTTACCACATTCCGTCAGAGCTCGGTTGCCGTTTGCTGCATGTATCGATTGCAGTGAGTTAAAAATAGACGTCTCCACTCCTGTTAGTGAAAAGGGTCGATTCGCAGACTTCAGCCAGTCGCGTCCCACGACATTATGAGCACAACACACTATGACGAGGAAAGCACGATGGTGTAACAATCATTTAACATGACTGAAACATGGAAAGAGAGCAGTAAGTTCATTTGAGGAAAATGACCATTACATCAGTCTCTTACTATACTACCCCTTTTCCCATACAATGAATACTTGGATGTACACGTACGGTGTTTTGCCAGTTCACGACAGAGTTAAGGGGCGTGGCTTTTGCCTCGGCGTTTGCCGAGTGGAGTCGTCTATTTCTCTCTTTGGCGATTGCTGACAGCTTCTGCTTTTAGCTTATGTCTCTAAACTTGTGAGTAGAAGGGGGAGAGGGGGGTGTTCAAATTGCAATACCTGTAAAAAGATTGCAAAGGAGACACAGTCGAACCTGCCAAGGCGGTCACCTGTATAAGCTATGCCACTGTCTAACCTGGTCACCCCAGACGATCCCCTGACACACTAGCTGTTGACATGCCACCCTGGATAGCCCGGTCACCCTGTCTAACGCGGTCAGTTTGGTCCAGTCCCTTGGGTGGCCGCCTTACACAGGTTTGACTGTATTTGAATCTGCTGCTACAATAATTATTTCTGGCACCTTGCTAAATATTCGGAAGACATGATGAAAATAAACCATTAAGCACCTAGCGCTGTATATATGCTTCAATAATCAGGTTTGACACCAAGGACCATGTAAACAGATCTTGATCACCAGCCTAGAACGGGTAAATAAGAAGAGATAAATGTATGCAGTTGTATGTGTAAAAAAGTTTGCTTGCAGCAATAATGGGCTCCTTGACTTTGGTGATTGTTTTTAATATCTACTGCAAATCGTCTTTTTACCCTCATAATATTTTGTCCAGAGCTTGTTTGTGAGACGTATAGCACTGCAGTACGTTGAATTGCATGTATAATCCTGGTTGCCGGGAAAAAAAAGAAGGATGTTTTCCAAACATCTCGCTAAAACTATTCACTTTATGAAAAGTCTGTCAGCACAACAAAATGTACGTTTTCAGAGACCCAACTGGATACATTTTTTTTTTTTTTTTTTTGGTATATGTTGCAGTTTTTGCTCTGCACATTCGGGATCTGGCGTCAATCAGGTCAAGTTGTTGCGGGTTTTTGTTTTTTGTTTTGGTTTTTTTGGGGTATGTTGCAGTGTTTTTTTCTCTGCACATTAGGGAATTGGCGTGCGTCAGTCAGGGTTTTTTTTTTTTTGTTTGTTTTTTTAAAACATAGCTATTATGCCATATGTGTGGACGGAGGTGGATCACGAGGTCGCGCCCCTTACATACATACAACATACCTTTTGCTTTGATGGCAGGGGTACTGGACATGCACGTGAAACAATCAGATCCGAATACAATGGAAAATACGTCACGGAAGACTTGTTAGGGTTGAATTTTGTATTTTTTCGTCATGGTTCACTAGTCACCTCGAGGGTGGAGGCTTTAACCGTGATGGACAGGTGGAAACAGAAATGGCGTTTGGTTGGGGTCTCTGAATCAGGTACACTTTTTTCTGGGGACAGTTTGTTCAAGGAAGGTGTATCGTTTGCTGGAAATCGTGGAAGAAACACATTTTTTTGTTGTTGTTTTTTGTTGTTGTTGTTGTTGTTTTTTGGTGGTTGTTGTTTGCAAACGAACTATACAAGATTTAGACAGTGTCTGCAGGTTTCCAAAAGGCTGTCTCGATTTTATGGAACAGACTAACAGACTAACAAGGTTTGGTTTTATTTACGCAAGAAGAGATAATTATGTGTATAAATAGACTTTACCATTTTCGTGGTTGTGTATCATTCGTATGTTATTAGAGGGCTTTTCTTTATCTTTTTTTTTTTTTTCTGGAAGACATTTATATTTTGACAAGGCTTGTATTGAAATACTTTAACATACACATGTGTGTACAGTGCATATTCTTTAGATTTGCAATAGCAGTGAAGTCTCGTGTGTGTGTGTGTGTGTGTGTGTGTGTGTGTGTGTGTGTGTGTGTGTGTGTGTTGTCTGAATGATCATGTGGCTAGCTTGAAGGAAACAAAATGTATTTTCTGTGGGAATTTGTTGTTGATTTGGTGCTTTATGTTATTTCAGTTTTTTGATAAGATGTATCTTATTTATTTGTAATACAGTGTTGTTGTTTTTTTGTTCCAGTTAAAATCCTTGATTTTCTCAATTTTGGAATGAATAATTTTGTGCAGAAATAAAATTGTTTAGCTTTATGCATTTGCTTTCGATGCGTACCATCGTTTCTTTGGCTATTTTATAACTGTACCTGTAAAGTCGGTGCAACCACGCATACACACACGCTGATGGTGTTTGCACGTGAAACGTATTGTCACTGTTGTGCGCACGCACGCACACACACACACACACACACACACACACACACACACACACACACACACACACACACACACACACCATTACCGTGGTATCCAACTTTGAGGCCAACAAAAAGAAAACAGCAACTTCAACAACAAAATCAAAAACCTCTCCAATACAGCCTTGGTGCAGTTCACGGACTGCTGGAAACAAAACTTTACTGTAGTTTATGTTCACCCCAGGGGTCGGGAACGAAGTAATGGCGCCACAGTTTGGCCACGTCAGATTTCCCTTCCAGCGGGCTGCCTGACCCCACCCAGTGATACACCATCGGTCGGGACTCGCCGGCTGCCGGCATGGACTCGTCTGGAAAGATGGGTTTGGTTAGATGGGCTTCTAAAACCCATTCTGAAAAGCCCGTGCAAAACTCGCAAGTTTATTTGAAATCTTCAGACCACTAGGAGCCACTTCAAGCCACTATTACACAATCTGCAGCGGTCTCGGGCCTAGTTCACGCCTTGCGTAATAGTGGCTTGAAGTGGCTCCTACTGGTGTACAGTGGCTTGCTCACTTAACCAGTCTTGTCATATACGGCCATAATCTTTCAGTTTACTGTTTACGGCACGCGTGTATTCGCTTTCCCGTACCTAATAGCGAAGGTTTGACCGCGAAAAATGTCTTTTTTAAATTTAATTTTTAAACGAGGTCTTGTGTCGTCTTGGGCTTACCATACTGCACATGGCGCCAGCTGTAAAGTTTCTTTTTGTTTGTTTGTTTGTTTCCGGGGGGGTGTGTGGGGGGGGTGTTAATCGCTTTAATGGACGTGCAAACCGTATGATGCATACCTGGTGAAATGAAAGTAAATTATAACACTATAACAGCAACACAAAACATTATTCTGACCAACAATGGCGGTTTTGAAAAAAAAAAGTCATGAGTGAGTCAGTAAAAAACAACGATAAAAAAAGGCATTTACCATTGACTCTCGCGTACCACCTGGGTGACAGCTGGGTCGTCTGGTTGTGAAAGACGACAGTTACCGGCCCCAACGTGTCACTTACACCTTCCACTCCTTTCAAAAATAACGGCCACCTGGTACACCAAACATTATGCTTATATGCGCTGTTCATATTGTTGTTGTTGTTGTAAAATGTTGCTGCTGTTGTTGTTGTTGTTAATGTTGTTGCTGTTGTCTGTAAATCTGAATGTTGTTGCTGTTGTTATTGTTGTTGTTGGTGGTGGTGGTGGTGTTGCTGCGACTGCTGCTGCTGTTGTTGTCGTTGTTGTTGTTGATTTTGTTGTAAAACGACTTTTGTTAATGACAATGATAATAATACTGATGGTTTTTAGAGCGCTTATCGTGAAGAGCTATAGGCGCTTCACGCGCGCGCGCAAACACACACACACACACACACACACACACACACACACACACACACACACACACACACACACACACACACACACACACACACACACACACACAACTCCAATACGTACTACCCCCCCCCCCCCCCCCCCACACACACACACACAACAAGACAACTGCAATACGTACTAGCCCCATCCCCCCCCCCCACCCTTCCCCCCAAACCCCTCTCCCGCGAGGTACACCCGACCGGTTACCGTTGTTCATAGCCCCATCCTGCCACCCCCAAGAGCCAGTAAAGAAGAGCTAGTGCTCACTGGTTCCTGCTCACCTCTCATTTATAAGTGTCCATTGCCAGAGCTGTCTGCGGACCCTGTTGAGACGGAAGTGCGTCAAGTTGGCCAGAATGACGCCCATAGCCGGAGCGCATGCGCCTGGTGGCAGCTCCTGGTCTAAGATCTCCTCACGTGAAAAGTTCATGTACTTCTGGTACCATATCTACAAGAAACAGAAACTGATTGAACAAGTAAAAGCGACATAAAAGGGACAGAAACCACTTAACTTTGACAAAGGACGGCAAAGTTTTTTTGTATAAACTTTTTGTCAAAGTTAAGTGGTTTCTGTCCCTTTTATGTCGCTTTTATTTGCTTAACTTGTAACCACTTCGCAGTCATTACCGTTTCCGTTTCTATTTGATTGAACAAAATTAGGAAATTTTAATGCTATGCTGATGACGATAATCGACGAAGAGACATGTACAGAGACATATACCAACAAAGAAACAGACACCAAGACGCGTCTGCTAACAGTTTCTTGGGGTCCTCTTCAAACTGATATTTGCAACTTCTAAATTATACACAGACAAAAAAAAAAAAAAAAAAAGGGGGGGGGGTGGTGGAGGAGTAGATTTTAATTACTGGGACATGTTATATTGTGTATGTGGTTGTTGTCTGTTTTTACGCCGCATCCGAATTGCCTCCTCTTGAGGACAATAAAGAATTATTCAATTGTATTGAATTAAATTGAGATTACCCTCACCCCCCCCCCCCCCCCCCCAAAAAAAAAAAAAGACAACAAAAACAAAACAAACTACAAGAACAACAACAACAACAACAAAGAAACAACAACAAACAAAAAAACACATTAGAAAAACCGAACGAAACAATAACAAACAAACAAATGAAAGCAAACGAAGGAAAGAAACAACGACGAAAAACAACAAAACGAGGCTTTTTAAACCTGAGGAAAGCCTGGAGGTCTCTCGCCACTACAGAGATCCGGCATGGCCGCCCAGTCGTCTGGGTTAAGGGTGGCGTTGTAAAGGTCACCGATGTTGCCTAGCACCAGAGTGTTGGGGTCAAGGACGATGACCTTGGCCGCTTTGACATACGGCAGCAAGTCCGCCAGTCGGTATATCGCAAACTCCATCTGGCGGAAGGCACGGGGAGAAAGGGTGTCACACACACACACACACACACACACACACACACACACACACACACACACACACACACACACACACACATGAACATGGACAGAGGGTCCCAGTAATTTTTGGAAAGGCCTGACGGAACTGTTTTGAGCTGTGATTAAAGGCTGACAGTGTGGGGACATCACGGAGGGCAGAAGGCAGCGAGTTCCAGATTGTCGGGGCGAGGTAGCTGAACGCGCGTTCACCGGTATTTTTCATATTCCGCAGAGGAACTTTGAGGAGTTTTTCATCAGAGGATAGCAGTCTGCGGGAGGGCTGATAAGTAGAGACTGCAGCTGACAGATACTGAGGTAAGGATCCGGTGAAGTGACGGTAAGCAAGGACGGCAAGTTTGTATTGGCAGCGGAACTTAACCGGCAACCAGTGGAGGTATTTCAGCAGGGGTGTCACATGCTCACCCTTACGCTTTTTAAGGACGAGAGAGACAGACAGAGAGACAGACAGGCAGAGAGAGAGAGAGAGAGGGGGGGGGGGGGGTAACTACGAATAATGTACGTCTTGAAATACCACAAAGATGAATTCAACAACAACAACAACAAACATACGATAGCAACAACACAAAATTCCCAGAAAGTTTTGTTTTCAGAGAAAACTGAAGGTTGACGATGATGATGATGATGATGATGATACCATATTCTTTTTCCCTCGCGCCCATTCAGGTGGAAACACGATGATTTCGTACGCCACTCTGGACAGTTTGTCTGTTTCCATCCATCCTCTGAAACAGTCAGGTCACGTGAACTATAACTACGTAATTTTAGCTTTTAGAATTCATCAGCAAGCAAACGGTTTAGACCAGTGGTATGTTTATGTCTGCAGTGGAAGGAATCCACATTTCTCAAAGTTATTGTTCCAACTTACAGTCAAAACCCGAAGTAAGGAAAAGGGGTGAGCGGTTGTCTTATAGTAAGCGAAAAAAATACATGCAAGTGACCCGTTTCTGTGGCTATGTGGAAGCTTGTGAGGCCTTTGAACCGTAGAGAATATGACGCATTTTGATTAGTTACCAGTGTCATCCCACTAAAACCCATCCCAACGGGACCTATCCCACTGAGACACACCAATTCTTAGTATGGGTGTATCTGGCACGGGGTCTATATGGAATGGGTCTATCTGGCACGGGGTCTATATGGAATGGGTCTATCTGGGACGGGGTCTACTGATCTGGTATGGGTCTATCTGGGATGGGTCTATCTGGGACGGGGTCTATCTGGGATGGGTCTATCTGGGACGGGGTCTATCTGGGATGAGTCTATCTGGGACGGGGTCTTTCTGGGATGGGTCTCAGTGTGATGAGTCTCGGTGGCATGGGTCTCAGTGACGGGGTCTAAGTGGGATGGGTCTCGTAAACTCGTATACCTGAGGGTGGCTTTGTCGGTTGGCGGTGTGACGAAGTGGAAACTGACAACGGTCCTCGCGTTGCTCTGGATGCTGTTAACCAAAGTCACGAGACCCGGAAATGACCGTTGACCCGCGAATATGATCACGTGAACAACGTGCGGTTCGCTGGAGTAGATGCTTCCGGTCGTGAGTGCGCCTTTGGAGATGATGCGGTGCAGTCGCTTTTTCTCGAAGGGTGACGTCACTTTCAGTTCCTTTCTTTCATTGGCTGATGGCGTCACTGCCCGAATGGCTGCTTCAGGAGGACCTCGAAGAGAAGAAGGGGGAGGAGGACATTATCAATCATTCTTACTGCTACCACCACCACCACCACCACCACCACTACTACTACTACTACCGCAACTACTACTACTGCTACTACCACTGCTACTACTGTTTTCTGTTTGGGAATACGGCCGCCGCGAAAGATTTTCATGGTGACTCTGTGCGTTACTGCGCGCGCGAGCGTGTGTGTGTGTGTGTGTGTGTGTGTGTGTGTGTGTGTGTGTGTGTGTGTGTGTGTGTGTGTGTGTGTGTGTGTGTGTGTGTGTTCGGCTCAATGATACCACCGGTACAAATAAAATTACGAAATTACGGAATATAATGTATAAAATCCTGTACTACCTTCAGTGATACCAGCTGCCTCTGCTGTCATGGAAGCCACCCCAGGTCCAGGTTTGACGTCATTTTGCGTCACATCTGGTGACGTCACTGTATTGCCCATCGTCAGAATAGTTGTGTTTGGGGTTGACGGCTTTGCAGAAGAAGTCGCATCTGTTGTCAGCTGCTCGTTTTGTTCCTCGCCTTGTGACAGACGGTCTATGGTCATTTTCTTGACATTGTCCGCAGAGTGGCGTCTGAATGCTGGCCTTTGAGTTGGGCCCTGGTACCACGCTGGAGACAGGACAAACTTATATTTAGAGAAGCCTTGTTTAGTTTGGTTTGACAAAGTGTGGGCATTACGTTACTGGGGAAAGTATTATAACCGCCTTAACCACAAGGCCAAAATCCGCTTGTGGACGATTATATACTATATGGGGGGGCATATGTTATGTTTTTCTTTTTCTTCTGTCATGATTGTGCTCCCAAAATTGGGAAAGTAAGTCGTAGATGACTTGTGTTGATTTGACGTGATTTGATGGACTGAGATGATGAAAAATGAATGTCGTGCGTATATCTGAACTTAGAGAGAGACTCAGACTTTTTATTGTTCGGACTTCCGTCCATTACAATGGAAGTGAGTTGTCTTTACAAATAATGAAATGGCGTACAGAGAGAACAACACGGGATGATTTTATAAGCCGGAGGTAACCACACACACACACACACACACACACACACACACACACACACACACACACACACACACACACACACACACACACACACACACACGGAATAAATAGAGAGAGAGAGAGAGAGAGAGAGAGAGAGAGAGAGAGAGAGAGAGAGAGACTTACTGTACATACCGATGAAGCCCAGAAGAATTATCAACAGTGCAGGGTAGGAATACGCTGCTAAAACAAAACAAAACAAAAAGAAGAGAATACTATAAAAGCCAAGAGTATCGATATCATTTGGAACAAAAGAAACAGAAACCTGTACATGTACTCTATGGCATCTCCGCATCAAATCATCCTTAGGACGCAGACAAGGGGACTCAACAGATTACGCGTCGGACTCGAGATCAGCATGTGGTGGGTTCGAATCCCGAAGGGGCCAAACTTGTTCTTGAAATCACCTCGAGGAGAACAGGAGACGTTAAACCCCAAAAGGCAAACCTATCTATCCGACACGGACCCACTTTTCAACATACTCTCTTTATGTCATAAAGATACAAGATCAAGTCAAATTATTACGTACTATTCAACCATATACTGTACTGTCAGCATGTATTTCTCACAAACGACTGGTGAGATATCTTGATACGAGAGACTCAAGACTCAATCACTTATTGTTAGGCCGTTGACCCACCGGGGTAGTCTGTACGCAGCAGGAAATTGGTACAACGTAAGGCATTTATACAATTCAGACACATACAAAATACTCAAAGTATCGGCGTTCACACCTGGAACAGGATATCAACACAGCGCCTATAGTACATACTATTCACTGATTCAGCCAGACCAAGACAAACCAAATTCAAGCATAATTATGCACCTGAAATACAGAAGAAATGAGAGAGAGAGAGAGAGAGAGAGAGAGAGAGAGAAAGACTTACCTTTGGTTCTAAAGATATTCATTTCAATCCTTTTTATGGTCAGCAGATGTTCTCTCTTACCAGTTCTCTATGCAAACAGTAGAATTGAATGTACAATTGATCTTACTATCTTACTGGAGCTTTGTCAGGATGGAGGAACACAACAAACGCCGAGCTAACACGATTTCGACAGTACCCACGCAAATTTCTCGTAAGATCTCGACTATCTCAGTCTACAGTTCAGCCCCTTACCCGCGCTGTTCACCAGACGGCACGTGATTTTTTCGGGATGAACTGAAGACTGTTTCTCGCACCCTTCCAACATTCAGCCGAGTTTCGAACGCGACATTTGAGTAATTAGTATGAAATACGCGCGTGTGTGTGTGTGTGTGTGTGTGTGTGTGTGTGTGTGTGTGTGTGTGTGTGTGTGTGTGTGTGTGTGTGTGTGTGTGTGTGTGTGTGTGTGTGTGTGTGTGTGTGAAAGGAAATGCTTAAAACTGGTCGTATGTTTGTACAGTCTGGACGATATATGGCACCGGATTGGCCTAAGTGTCCTGAAGGCGTAAGAACACAAACTGAGCGTGGGGGGTCATGTTTGGTGTTTATTTGAGCTACCCTGTTTGGCGAGTGTGCTGATCTGTAGTGATTTTGTTGTCATGAAAAAGCGTGAGTTTCGTAGGGCAAGGTGCATGCCAGGCGGACACAAAAAGAGGCAAGCTGCTAGTTAAGCTGGGACTTTTTGCACAGAGGACAAGCACAAGTGAGGCAAGCGGATTTGTGTGAAGTGGCTCTCTGGCTTAAAGAGAAAGTAGACGTACATTACTCCAGTGAGGCCTGAGCGGAAAGGAGACATTCAATTTTTTTTAAACCCCTGTCAGGTGCGTGCCTTTGAATGGTCTGTTCACGGTAATAATTGTTTCAAGATTGAAGCATTTTTAGGGGTGACTATGATGCCTGATGCTAACAGGGGATATATAGGCATTTTGAGGCCCTGTGTATTTGTGTCCCTCGGCCTGCAGCAGTTTTCGCTGTTATTCCGCCTGAATCTGCGATAGTCAGCACAGTTTTGTCTCACATGAGTTGAAATTCATGTACTGGGTTGCGAAAATACTACAAGAAACCACAGAAACGTTACCAAAATCAGCAAAACTAGAGACACTTTTTCTGGAGAACGTTTCAAACCTGTAGTTGTTCCACTGCAACTTCAGTATCGCACCACACCTCAACACAGTGACTCCAAAGCTGTTTCCCTGTCTCCTGAACTGAGATGAAGGTGAAAAACAGTTTTCCCGGGTCCCTGTAAACATTCAGTCTCGATCAATGTTGTCATGCACGTTTGAAACAGCGCGTGCGTGTGTTTGATTTATGGTGTAGTAGGTGCATAGAATATGACCGTGAGTGAGATGACATGTACCGGGGTGGGGGTGGGGGTATTAAAAATGGACGGCCTTTACCCGTTGCTATGCTCCTTAAACCGTTTCGACGGCGATTGCTCTCAGTTAAATCCGTTACTTAAAAACATGAGCATATACACGTCTTTTGGATTGTAATAACGCATTAGTGCAAGTGGGTTTCTGGCCCCGTATATAATAGTCGAGGTTAGGGCTTTTAGCCCTGGGTTAGTGTCTAACGTCGAACTAAACTAGCTCTAGGGTTAAATTTTCTGTTGTTGTTGTTTTTTTTTTTTTTTTTTTTAAATCAAGAAGCGGGCACATTCTAGCAAGGTGCCTAAGCCGTTATAGAAGGATTATTTCCTTTCTTATTTCATTTTGCCTTTGGGTTTCTTTTTGTCCTAGTCTGGGTTAGGCCCGTAGCTCTGGGTAGGAGCTGACCTAGGTAGGAAAAATCCCGCTTGCCTGGGCTGGGACTCGAACCCGGATCTCCCGGTCCATGGTCCGAAGTGCTAACCACTACACTACGGGGGCCGGTGAAACGTATTATCGCTCTTGTGCAGTGTTCACACACACACACACACACACACACACACACACACACACACACACACACACGAGAGAGAGAGAGAGAGAGAGAGAGAGAGAGAGAGAAGAAAAGAAAGACAGACAGATCGACATACAGAAAGAAAGGAGAGCTGTTACCAGCTCGTACACAAGCGCTAGTCATCCCATGATCGATGCCTATTATCGTGTGGTATGTGGTGTCACTGTCAGCCTTAGTCTTAGGCTTTTGACATCTGGTCGATTTGCACTCAGAAAACATGTAACGTGTAGTAACTCGCTCAAAACGTCACAAAGCAGACACAATACGGCGACAGCAACGAAAATGTATGAGAGCGTTCAAATGTTGCAATGGTTTACTGAAGAAGGCCGGTAGAGGTCAGGTCAGGCCACTTATAACAAACACCGCCTCAGAAGTTGGGGACAGCGTCACATTTGTAGAGTGTCTTCTGTCGCTGCGTTGGGGTTCCTGTACAGTCGACCCTACCGGTAAACTCATTAGTTTTGCCGGTTGATAAGTCTGCTTCAGATCTCACCTATCCGTCACTCTACTGACTTCGCCACGCAGTTCACTCGCTGTCGCCACACTGGCAGGGGAAACGTGACAGATCGTGCCGAGCCAACAACGAGCGCCCGTTTGGCCTCAAAACATGCACTATGTACCAGCTATCCCGCTTATCGCGATAACGGGTACATGTGTTCGGAGAGAGTGCAACTTCTTAAGAGCTCCAGCCCCGTCCCCAATAATAAGACTTTTTTTTTTTTTTTTTGCTGCCCCAACTCTGTTTGCCAGCTCCAGTGGTGTTCCTCCCAGGTCATGGGTGGAACCCACGGAGGACTCGGAAGCTGGGACAATTTTTATTATGCATGATGATGGAGATGAGGATGATAGTAAGATGATGCTATGGAGGTCCATGTGGTTTGGGACTGCGGGACAGGGCCGCATTCCACGCTTCCTGTCATAAATATCCCGGCATTAACCAGGCCCGGGAACTACTGCGGTGCCGGCCGTGTAATCATCCACATCATAAGACGTGCCATACCAAGGGAAGCACCCCAAAAGTCGCACCCGTGAAGTGGGTGAAGCTCGGCTGTGTGGCAACAGCCTCCCCATCGGGCCCATAGCACACCCGCTCTGGGTAGGAGCCGACCTAGGTAGGAAAAATCCCGCTTGCCTCGGCTGGGACTCGAACCCGGTGTAGGATCCGGTCCGGTCCCCCCTCTGAAGCAGTCCCCCGGGGGACCAATTCGTGGCAAAAACTGCTCTATAATGGTCCCCCCTTAGACATCCAGCCTCGTTTTCGACTGGTCCCCCTGGGCGATTTTGGTCCCCCCTCGCATCCAAAGTAGGCCCCCTCTCGAACTGGTCCCCCTCTTTTCTAACCAATGTAGAGCTATGTCAGTATTTATTTTTAACTTTATTGTTATAGTGTGTGTCAACTCAGTAGAAAACGTGACTCTGGATCTCTCTCTCTCTCTCTCTCTCTCTCTCTCGCCCCCCACACTTTCTCTCCTCCCCCCATCTCTCAAACACACACACACACACATTATGCACGCACGCACGCACGCGTGCACACTCACTCACGCACGCACGCACGCAAACACACACGCGCACACACACACACACACACCTCTTTCGTTATATGTATAATTATTTTCATTTTTGTACAGAGATGTTATTCAAGATGATCTTGAACTGGGTCAAGGTTACAGTGTCAAATCTAAACTTTTAAAAGTGATTTAACTTCGTAGATTTGCCGTTCTATGTAGCCTATACTTTTGTTTTTTTTATTTTCTCTTTTTTTTTTTTTGTGGGATGAGGAAACGGTCGCCACTAAAAAACAAAAGTATAGGCTACATAGAACGGCAAATCTACGAAGTTAAATCACTTTTAAAAGTTTAGATTTGTTTTTTCTTTTCTTTTATTTATTTTTTTTGTGGGATGAGAAAACGGTCGCCACGCTTCTTGACACGTCACGTGACTCGTGTCAAACATGCCTATAATTATAAGTACACGACAATTCATTCCGTACTTGGGCCACCGAGGTTGAGATATTTGCTGCAGCCACCCTCTTGGACACGCCCGTGTATGTGTTCACAAGAGAGGCTCCAGGCCGACAACCTAGGTGGCTGAAATACGGGCCAGTTTGGCAATCGGCCCCATTGAAAACAGACAGAGTAATTTATATAATGAATCTTGGACATCACTTTGCTCCTGTTTTTTGTGTCACTCCTTAGACCAGAACTGTTAGTCTTCTGCTGTTTTTGTTGTTTCAAGGGTCATGATTTGAGACACTGGTACTCAGTCTTGACTGTCTACTTGAAGTACGCTGAAAGCCAAAGGTGGCAACTAGTTTTCATGTCATGGACACTTACTTAATTTTGAAGAAATATTTTTCTATGGCGTTGTATAGAAAATATTAGATACTTGGTCTTTGATGTTATTCTCTAAATGCTATTTCCAGTTTTAAAAAAATGACAGGAAATGTGGACAGCAAAAAACAACCAATGCAAAAAAACAACTGAAAGAAACAAGAACACAACCAAACAAATATATCTCACACACACAAAAATAACAACAAGCACATAAATCGGGAAAAAAAAAGAAAAAAAAATGTTCCTATGGCCCTGTGCTTTTGGGGACAATAAAGTTTTGTAACAATAAAGTTAAAAATAAATACTGACATAGCTCTACATTGGTTAGAAAAGAGGGGGACCAGTTCGAGAGGGGGCCTATTTTGGATGCGAGGGGGGACCAAAATCGCCCAGGGGGACCAGTCGAAAACGAGGCTGGATGTCTAAGGGGGGGACCATTATAGAGCAGTTTTTGCCACGAATTGGTCCCCCGGGGGACTACTTCAGAGGGGGGACCGGACCGGATGCTACACCGGGTCTCCCGGTCCATGATCCGAAGTGCTAACCACTACACTACGGGGGCCGGTAATAATAAGACTTGTTAACAAGAACAAACCACTTCACACCAGTAGCAGCTACTGCAAGCCACTGATTGCGCAAGGCGTATACAGGGATGTCGTTTGGGGTCGGATCTCGGCTTTTTTTTTGTTGTTGTTGAAAAATCCGATAATCTGTCATGTCGGCTGGCCGAGCCGAAGTTTTCACGAGTGGATCGGCTCGATTATGTCCGTTTCTGCGAGATTCCTACAGAACATCTTTAATTCATGGAGGTGGAGGGACAATGACAATGACAATGAAACTTTATTTTTCAACGGTAGAAATTGTAGCACATGTGCCAGTTTATAATTTGCCGTTGCTAGACTACAAACAGCGCACGTAACAGTAGGGAATCTAGTCGAAAAACTTGTGAAACTGCTTCGGCAGAGAGAGACGAAACTTTCTGTAAAAAGCCGAAACTTTCATGGCTGTTTCGTCTAAATCGCCGAAGAAAAAAAAAAATCCTGGAGAATGTCTGAGTGAAGAATGCCGCGTGCGGAATTAGTGTTAGCGCACTGCACAGGCCGCTGAGCGACGCCCGAACACACACACACACACACACACACACACACACACACACACACACACACACACACACACACACACACACACACACACACACACACACACACTCGCTCCCGTGCACACGCAACAAACAAAGAAAACATGCAGCACCCCCTTTCATGCGCACTGCAAGCTGACATGCAAACCATAACAAAGAGGAGTCTGAAGTTTCTGTTCTTATTATTAAACAAAGTTAGAAAATAAAGAGGTAGACAATATTTCCGAACCTCTCAAATTTTGAAGCACGGGGTCTAAAACGAACAGTCAGGTTCGTGTAATGATGGCGAACAAACAAACAAAAAGAAAATGAGACTAGACAGGGTGCAGTACAAACAAAACACTAGACTGACAAACAGACAAACAAAGCGGGTGGGTGTTTGGGGGGTTTCACGTCCTTTTCCACCACATACGGGTGATGTCAAAGACGGGGCAACGATGAAAAAGCACAAATATTTGGCCCCAACCGGGATGCGAACTCACGACCCGAGCATTAGAAGTCCAACGCTCTACCATTCGGCCACCCCGGCTCCCCGACAAACAAAGCAAACTATACAACAACTACAAATATGAAAAAAAAAAAAAAAGAAAAAAAAAACCTGTAAATTAGCCCGTTTAACTGCTGAGTCGGAAAATTCAAATTTTCGCCATTTGGCCATTGTCAGCATCGCGTCGCATTGCGAGCTCTACGAATTATTACGATAGGGAATTTCCAGGGTACAGGCGCACTTACAAGCGAATCTGCTTAAAAACATGTCGGCTTCTGTGAAACCCAATAAACATAGAATATGAGCGTTTAATACAACGTGTCGTATCTTTACCATCATTGATCTCTCATCTACGCACCCGCCATTCCTTTCTCAGGTTATAACACACATACACACAGACAGCACTCACTGCGACGGAGAAGTGCGTTCAGAGGCAGCATGCCCGTCATTAACAATGTTGTTATGTCAGAGTTACACTTGCGGTGCGGAGAATGCGAGCAACGTGCGTTTATGCCCAAAACATGCCTTTGAACGTGGACTTTTTTTCTTTTTTTTTAGCCCGTCCTATAATGTTGGTTCCATTACTATGGAAACAACATAACAACCAAAAACAACACATACAGAAAAATAGAAACGGAAAAATAGAAACTATAAAGAAAAGAAGAAAAAAAAAAGAAAAAAAATCCAAGACGTCAACTCATGTTCAAAGTTCGTCTTTAGCTGAGTCCCCGGGGGTTGGTTGTTCTTTCTGCTGCTGTGTGATGCTGATGATCTGTGGCACCAGCTGTAACCACAGCGCAATCCGGTCTCTCATGACCTCACGCCCCACCTGCGGTGTCAGCGACAGCGACAAGTAAGCCTCATCCTCACTCGTGAACTGTGGCCAATCACCGCCAAGCGCTGCTCGGAGTGGCGGCGCATTTGGGTTCCTGGTAACACGCGAAGGCCAAATAAGAAAACAGAACGATTCACAAAGTGAACGACTTACATTCAAAATACAGCAAACTGATCGACAGTTCTACTGGTGCCGCCCGGACAGTGTGGAGAACAGTTTATCAGAGCAGCAAACTGAGGCCGGGAAAATAGATTCAGAACACTAGGGTACCCCCTCCTCCCTCTCTCTACCTCTCTTTGAGTTGTGCGGGGAGCCGGGGTGGCCGAACGGTAGAGCGTTGGACTCTCAATGCTCGGGTCGTGAGTTCGTATCCCGGCTGGGGCCAAATATTTGTGCTGGCTTTTTCATCGTTGCCCCGTCTTTGATATCGCCCGTATGTGGTGGAAAAGGTCGTTAAACCCCCAAACACCCACCCATCCACCCTCTCTGAGTTGAGCACGGATGTGTAAATGGGGCTGCAGTTGACCGTTACACTTGCCAAGTTATTGCCCCATCCATCAGAACCACTGCCAATATTAATTTTCTGCATTTCTGCAGCTCCCCTACTGTAGAAGTAGTCCATATCAAGCGGCTTGTGGGGAACTTGTTTTCATTTTGTTTTCTGTTTACACAGCGTTGTTCAAACGAACGCTGGTACAATTACCTGTACGGCACTTGATCAGAATTATCATAAAATCAAACGTCACAGGACTGTGCTTCCTATTCAGAGAACGTGTAGGCTGGAGACTAACTCACCCTGTCTTGGCAAAGTCCGTCCAGATCTTGACGTACAGTTCCGACATTTTCTCGTCTTCTTCCGAAACGTCGGCCATGTTCTTGTTGATTTTCGTCCACGTGGGGCTTTCTGGGAAGACCAAGTCAAACGCCAACGAGTTGCCATCGGCGTGGTGGCTGCCTGGTACCCTTTTTCTGTTGACGTGAAACTCGTGCTCCAACAGATACAGGTAGCGCGCCCCTCTGTGGGGCTGGGCCGCTAGAGGGCGCAGCCATTCCACGGTGTGCGCGTTGAACAGCATGTCCCCATACATGTCGACGAGAGCGTCGAGAGGTACCGAGCTGCTGGAGCCGTCGTCTGCGCCTCGGTAGAAGAAATCCACCACCTGGTCATGCCACAAAGCAACACGTTGACAGCAGCACAAGATGCCGAGTGCTGGGATGGTCAAATGTTCATCTTTCTACATCATTAGATCAGTACTCTATTCTTCTTAATATTAGTAGTAGTTTCGTTTTATTATTATTATTATTATCAGCATCATCATTATTATTATTATTACAGGTGCAGTGCCCACTACAGGTGCAGCGTCCACTACAGGTGCAGTGCCCACTCAGGTGCTGTTCCCACTCTGGTGCTGTCCCTACTACAGATGGTCCCTACTACAGGTGCTGTCCCCACTACAGGTGCTGTCTCTACCACAGGTGCTGTCCCTACTACAGGTGCTGTCCCCACTACAGGTGCTGTCTCTACCACAGGTGCTGTCCCTACTACAGGTGCTGTCCCTACTACAGGTGCTGTCCCCACTACAGGTGCTGTCCCCACTACAGGTGCTGTCCCTACCACAGGTGCTGTCCCCACTACAGGTGCTGTCTCTACCACAGGTGCTGTCCCTACTACAGGTGCTGTCCCCACAACAGGTGCTGTCCCCTCTACAGGTGCAGTGTCCACTACAGGTACTGTCCCCACTACAGGTGCTGTCCCCACTGCAGGTACTGTTCCCACTACAGGTGCTGTCCCCACTACAGGTACTGTTCCCACTACAGGTGCTGTCCCCACTACAGGTACTGTTCCCACTACAGGTGCTGTCCCCACTACAGGTACTGTTCCCACTACAGGTGCTGTCCCCACTACAGGTACTGTTCCCACTACAGGTGCTGTCCCCACTACAGGTACTGTTCCCACTACAGGTGCTGTCCCCACTACAGGCGCAATGCCCACTACAGGTGCTGTCCCCACTACAGGCGCACTGCCCACTACAAGTGTCACCCATGCTACAGGTGCTGACCGCATTGAGCAACGGGCTGGGTTGTTTGTTGTTGTACTGTTTGACGGCGAACTCCAGTACGGTGGTGTATATCTCGGCATCAGAGCAGCTCTCCATCGGAAACCCCGCAATCTCAGGCGCAACGGTCACCACCGCCCCCTCCTTGTTGTTGAAGCCAACGATGACGTCAATATCTCCCATACCGACCTCCTGCACGTACTGCTCGTCTCCAGCCAGCTCCACAGGATCACGTGGGATGAAGTCACCTGGTGGAACAACCAAAGACTACACTACAGCACCACACCATGACCGCACGGACGAGACAATACGACTGAGCGTATTCCGGAATTTAGGAAAAAAATCGGATTCACATATCGCAGCTTGACTTGGGGGTGGGACCACTGCTTCACCGTGGCAACGGGTTGGATGTTGAGTAGACTACCTGCTAAAGTTGGACGCGCTACCTACTGTTGTAGAGATCGCGAAAAGCCACTGTATTTCGATGGAAATTTCTAGACCATCCAAGAACATGCTGGTGCAGTAACGTCAGTAGATTACGTAACCTTGGAAAGATTTCAAACTTGCCAGTAAGTTGAGGAATGTTCTAAATCTGACCTGTTTAGTATATAAGCAGCCCTGCAAAGCGTTCTGGGTTCTTCTTCTTTCATGAATTTGTTCTCCACGCATCTTCTGGTAATAAAGTATTGGAGGTGTATCCTGTTGTATCCCGTATCTTCTCTGCGAGTGCACCAAGAGAGCGACATAGCAGGAGGAAAAATACGACACTGACCAACCTCGACATACTGAGGACCATTGTCAGTGTAGTTGTGGGTGCTGGTTAACTGTCTTCCATTCCACGGTCCCTCCCGTTTGACTGAAATGGGATTTTCAACGAGCACACTTGATATTGTACGTGTGTGTCAACACGAAGGCGAGACAGGCACCGTAAACGAGTCTGCACATGAATTTGACTCGATATGGTAAGGGAAAAACTCTCACCATAGTCCTGTCGACCGGGGACTCGAACCAGGCAGCCCAGGATGCCTAAAAAATGAATCCCCTGTCGGTTATTTGTTATTGAACCACTGCTCTCCCTAAACACGATACAAACGTCATAAACTCCATGAATGTGATAAGTGCATACACCTTCTGTCCCGATAACCATAATAGTCTTAAAAATTGTCCCAGCTTCCGAGTCCTCCGTGGGTTCCACCCATGACCTGGGAGGAACTCCACTGGAGCTGGCAAAGAGCTGGGGCAGCAAAAAAAAAAAAAAAAAAAGTCTTACTCACCATCAACCCGCACGAAGACGGAATAGGTGTAACCGTATGCAGTCAACCACTCGGTGGTTTTGTTGACGATGTCGTCAGCGGATCTGGTCTTGAGACACTCCAAGGCTTTCTTGTCCGTCTCCGCCTCACAGTCGAGAGCGCGACTGAGGTCCTTGAAAACCACGTGTGCGGGAGTCGAGAAACTGATGATCGTCTTCGGGCTGCCGCTCTGTAAGATGGCCCTGCGGAACAAGCCCTTGGAGTAGGGGCTAACTATATGTAGACCCGTGCTCCAACCGCCCGCTGACTCTCCGAACAAGGTTACGACCTCGGGGTCACCTCCAAATGCCCGGATGTTGTCCTTGACCCAGCGAAGCGCCAGGTTCTGGTCCCACAGTCCCAGGTTGCCAGGCAACGTATCGTCACCGGTGCTAAGGAACCCCAGCGTTCCCAGGCGGTACTGGATGGTCACCACGATGACGTCACCGTCCGCTACCAGTTTGAAGGGTCTGTGGCAGACACAGAATTGTTGTCTATCATCTGCAACTGTGTCTGAATCGCTCGGCCCATGTAACACGCAAGATAAACTCCCAGACACCAATTACTCGGGGGCACTTCCAGCTTAGAGCTGTATTGATCTGTATGCATACGCGTAAAATGCCCCCGGGTCAGTGCAGCTCAAGGCTGGAGTCATTCGGCCGGGGAGTTACATGATACCGGGGAGATACATGTGATCATCGGTTGATTTATTCGTCCGTTTGTTATTCGCCCATTTATTCATCCGTTCACTCATCCTCCCTTCATCCGTTCACTCATCCTTCCTTCATCCGTGTTTCATCCTTCCATTTAACTCTTTGACGACGAAGCACAATTTCTAACACGCGATTTCCTATAGGAAATCGCGTGTTAGAAATTGTGCTTCGTCGTCAAAGAGTTAATCGTTTCGTCTTTAGATACTTATTCATCGTTGTGAGTGCGTGATGTCCCGTGTCTTGTAGCGAGAGTGTGAATAAAAGTGTTTGTGAACGTTTCCTGAGTGTTCTTTGGGTGTTAGGTAGTGCGGGTGCGTGCGGGAGGGGTTTTGTGCACAGCCCCCCCCCCCCCTCCAACACACACACACACACAGAGCCCCCCCCCCCACCCCCCACCCCGAGGACTAATTGACATGTAAACGGGTTACGCTGCTCAGCAAAGTCCCCCTTACGAAGTCTTACTACATATGCCTACTATATATATTATAGTAGTGAAGAATAGTAGTGAAGAATAGGACGCTAATACGTCACCTATAGGAGGTGCTCTCCCCCCACACCAAACCGCCTCCGTGTATGAAAACCATGACAGCGCGAGGGGAGGTAACTGTTGCTGGCACATACACATCCAAGGTGAGACAATCCTCGCTCGTACCAGCCGTCGCTCCTAACATCGTAGTGTCCTACACACACGCACGCACGCACGCACGCACGCACGCACGCAGGCGTAAGGACACAAATTGACAGTGGGGTTATGTTTGGTGTTTATTTGAGGTACCCTGTTTGGCAAGTGTGCTTGTCTCTAGTGATATTTTGTTGTCACGAAAAAGCGTGATTCTCGTGATTTTTGTAGTATGTAGGAAAAGGTGCCTGCCAGGCGGCCACAAAGAGACGCAAGCTGCCAGTGACGCTGGGACTTTTTGCTCAGAGGTCGGACACAAGTGAACTGCCTCTCCGGCCTAAATGAAAAGTAGACGTGCATTGCTCCAGTGAGGCCTGGGCGGAAAGGAGACATTCAATTTTTTAAACCCCTGTCAGGTGCGTGCCTTTGAATGGTCTGTTCATGGTAGTAATTGTTTCTAGATTAAAGCATTGTATATTAGGACTTGGTTTTGTGGCCCTATACGAGCTGCTCTGCTCACCTGTGGACATGCTGGTGCCACTGTGTCCGCCATGAATGCTTTCCCCTCCTCAGGACCCGGATGTGGCTGTGGTTTCTGCCAGCGGAGTTCCCCCGTGGGGGGCCGGGCGTACGGAATGCCCAGGTAACCACTCAGTCTCCTGCCGCCCTGCCCCTCCATGTCAAGCCCCTGTATCGTGCCCACGGGGCCCGGATGACTGGGGCGGGGCTCGTCACGTGACACAGGAGAAGAGCGAAGAGAACACGCAGTGTCCACATGTTGCAAGATCAGTGTCAGTATCTGAAACACACACACACACACACACACACACACACACACACACACACACACACACACACACACACACACACACACACATCGTAATTCAATGTGCTGCCACACAGCAAAGTGGCAGATTCGCAGCACAGAGATGCGATGATTACATAATGATTCAACACTGATTAGCCTGTCAAACGAAAATCCCACCGACCGAAAAGAAAAAAAAAAAAAAAAACCCACAAAATCGTTATTCAAATGATTATGCATATCTGTAAGATTAGGTTGGGGGTGGGGTGAGGGGGGGGGGGGGTGTTGACGGGGGGGAGGGAGGGGGAGGGGGCGGTTAACTCTATATACACCACATCCTGACAGTACCAACAAATAAGAACCGTGTAGTCTCCGTCGAGATGACTACACCACATAGAAGGAGTTAGGTGGGTGGGTCTTTGGGGCTTTAACGTCCTTTTCCACCACATAACGGGTGATAACAAAGACGAGGCAACGATGAAAAAGCCAGCACACATAATTATGCTGCCCGCGCCAGGATACTGAGAAGGATCAAGTGAGCCGGGATAATAGACCTGAGCCTGTGATGAGCGTGACACAACCTGCATGATACGGGTGGGTGGGTGTTTGGGGGTTTAACGTCCTTTTCCACCACATAGGATGATATCAAAGACGGGGCAACGATGAAAAAGCCAGCACAAATGTTTGGCCCCAGCCGGGATCGAACGCACGACCCGAGCATTAGAAGTCCAACTCTATTCCATTCGGCCACCCCGGCTCCTCGACTAACAAAGCAAACTATAGGTGCATGATCCGTGTCTCCAGGATCAGTACAATGATTGTAGCATGGAGTGTGTGGGTGTGGGTGTGTGTGTGTGTGTGTGGGGGGGGGTGTTTAACGTCTTTTTCCACCACGTAAGGGTGATATCAAAGAAGGGGCAACGAGAAAAAGGTCAGCACAAACGTTTCACCCCAGCCGGAACTCGAACTGACTCACGACCCGAGCATCAAAAGCCCAAACGCTCTACCAGATCATAGCATAAGTTACATCGCTAGTCACAAGTAATGAATAACAACACTGACAAAACACAATAAAAATTGCTCACTGACAACAGGGAATGCAGACGGATTTCCGACAGAAGAAAACAGGTTTGTGGTGGAGCCGAGCCGCAGTGTACAATAACCTACTTGACAAGGCAGATTGTGTTAGAACTGATGCGTTGACCTAGTTGATGTGACCTCGCAACTGCGGCAAAAACACGCTGTATAACCAGTTGTGTTGAGACACGCTCCGCGGCCTTGGTTGTGCTAGTTTTCATGCCGCGGCAAAAGCACGCTGATGGTAAGTGTCTGCAAGAAATTTGCTCTGGCATCTGGCATATGTTTTCAAAGTATAAGATATTCCTCTAATGCACGCATTCTTTTTGTCTGTGTGTCTGTGCGAACGGACTCCGTGTTTACTGAGCTTTCATTCGATATATTTTGCTTAAATGTTGATTTCACAACGTAACTGCACAAAAACACACATATCAAATATAAACTGGTGACTGCTGGCGAATCAGCTATTATTCGTTTGATGAAAAACTAACCCGTTCAGGACGCTAACGATTCAGAATATGGAAACAGGCCAGCCATGAGTTGGATGGACATCTCACACTATGACACAAGCAATTAAAAAAAAAATGGTCTCAGAAAGATGCCAGAGCAAATTTCATGAAGAAACGTCCCACCAACGTGCTTTTGCCGCGGCATGAAAATTAACACAACCAAGGCCGCGGTGCGTTTCTCAACACAACCGGTTACACAGCGTGGGGAGAAAAAAACAACAAAAAAAAAAAAAAAAACAAAAAAAAAAAAAAAAAAAACAACAACAAACAAACAAAAACAAAAAAAAAAACCCAACAGCTTTCTGGTTTTTTTTGTTTTTTTGTTTTTTTTTTTTGCTCAGCTTGACATTTACAAGTGGCCGCTGCGATAACTGTTATGCAACATGTGGCAAGTGGCGGGCAGAGTAGGTCGGTGATCACATGACTAGGCTGCCGGATGGCGTGTTGCTTGTCCCATGTCTCAACTCATACGCGTATACGTGTCGACAGTACTACGTGTCAACTGTTCTACGTGTTGATAGTCCCACGTGTCAACTGTTCTACGTGTTGATAGTCCCACGTGTCAACTGTCCTACGTGTCGATAGTTCCACGTGTCAACTGTTCTACGTGTCGATAGTCCCACATGTCAACTGTTCTACGTGTCGATAGTTCTACGTGTCGATAGTCCCACATGTCAAACTGTTCTACGTGTCGATAGTACTAAGTGTCAACTGTCCTACGTGTCGATAGTTCCACGTGTCAACTGTTCTACGTGTCGATACAGTCCTACGTGCGGAAGGTCCTATGTGTCGATAGTGCTAAGTGTCGTTAGTCCTAAGTGTCAACTGCCCTACGTGTCGATAGTCCTAAGACTCAACTGTCCTACGTGTCGATAGTCCCACATGTCAACTGTTCTACGTGTCGATAGTTCTACGTGTCGATAGTCCCACACGTCAAACTGTTCTACGTGTCGATAGTACTAAGTGTCAACTGTCCTACGTGTCGATAGTTCCACGTGTCAACTGTTCTACGTGTCGATACAGTCCTACGTGCCGAAGGTCCTATGTGTCGATAGTGTTACGTGTCGTTAGTCCTAAGTGTCAACTGTCCTACGTGTCGATAGTCCCAAGTGCCAACTGTCCTACGTGTCGATAGTCCCACATGCCAAACTATTCTACGTGTCGATAGTTCTTCGTGTCGATAGTCCTACGCGCCGACTGTCCAACGTGTCCATAGTCCTACGTGTCTATAGTCCTACGTGTCGATAGTCCCACCTGTCAACTGTTCTACGTGTCGGTAATACCGATAGTCCCACGTGTCAATTGTCCTACGTATCGACAGTTCTACGCCGATAGTCCTCCGTATCGATAGTCCTACGCCGGTAGTCATACATGTCGATAGTCCGACGTGTGAACTGTCCTCCATATCGATAGTCTTACGTGTCGACAGCCCGAATTTTCTGTAGTCCTACGGTCGACTGTCCTATGTGTCGATTGTCTCACACTTACTCAGTCTCATCAGTCCGGCCTACGTGTCGATAGTCCTACGTGTTTATAGTCCCACGTACTGTCAACTGTTCTACGTGTTGGTAATACCGATAGTCCTATGTGTCGATAGTCCTATGTGTCGATAGTCCTACGTGTCGATAGTCCTATGCTCATGCAGTACTATCGAAACGTGCGACTGATAAGTAGGACTGACGAGACTTAGAGTAAGTGTAGGACTATCCAGACGTACATAGGACAATAGAACGTAGGACTATTGAAAAATCGGACTATCCATTCAATGTGCATAAAATCGGCGGACTGTCGACAGGTATGATTCAGTATCGACCGTAGGATGACACGCAGGACTATTGACACGGACGACTATTGACACGGACGACTATTGATACGGACGACTATTGACACGGACGACTATTGACACGTACGACTATTGACACGTACGACTATTGACACGTAGGACTCTTCACAGACTAAATCTGGAGCTAGTCCGGGCAACCCATGAGTGATCGGGGACGCCACATCCTGATTACAGGAGAGGGGAAACCATGACTAATCTGGAGCAGACCTGAGCGAAGTCTAAAATAAACTGAGCTAAAACCGGCACTGAGTGTACATGTGTACAAACGACAGAACACGAATACCATCACACGGACCGCTTGTTGTAGAGATGTTGCTATCACGCACGCACGCACGCACGCACGCACGCACGCACGCACGCACGCACGCACACACACACACACACACACACACACACACACACACACACACACACACACGTACGTGTACAAAGACACATAAAGAGAAAGCACTCACGCTACCAAGCTCAGATTTATTTCAGCTACAGGAAAAGAACTGTTCATGTTGTGAATCTTTGTCAACTGATCGAAATAATTTATGCCACCCATAACAATTACATCGTCAAATTGAAGAAGAAGGAGAAGGAGAGAGAGAGAGAGAGAGAGAGAGAGAGAGAGAGAGAGAGAGAGAGAGAGAGAGAGAGAGAGAGAGGAATAAAAAAAAACAAAACAAAAAACAGAATGAAGACGATTTGAAAGCACTGGCTCCCTTAGCCCCCCCCCTCCCCCCTCCTCCGCCACCCCCAACCAGACACAAACACAAAGCAAAACAACAACAACAACAAACGTGGGGCGACAAATTACTTCACTGATGCGACTCCACACACAGTGCATCTGACGCATAAATTGCATTATTTGTTTTGCTCGCACTAAAGCGTCTTAGAAGTCAAACGCGTTTGGTTACCGTTCAGAGACATGCAGTGCTGTGACGGTCGTTCTTTTGTAATGCCATATGCCGGGGAGGAACACACACACACACACACACACACACACACACACACACACACACACACACACACACACACACACACACACACACACACACACACACACACGCACGCACGCACGCACGCACGCACGCACGCACGCACGCACGCACGAACGCACGCACGCACGCACGAACGCACGCACGCACTCTCTCTCTCTCTCTCTCTCTCTCTCTCTCTGCGTGCGTGCTACTTCGGGTAACCCAAGTGGTCGGGGGTAGTCACGTCCTGGAGAAGGGCACCTAGCATTACGTCAATCACATAATTATATGACGTCGGGCGAAATGACGAAAGTGCGCGTGCTTCGTTTCTTCGATCTTTGTGAGGCGTGTGGTCAGTGGAGGAAATGTGTTTTCAGCACAAACTTTCAACTGACGATAACGTCTGCAGTGAATTTTTTTTTTCCCCTGTTGATAGCATCAATACGGACTAAAGTGGTCGCTCTCATACTTTTGCCGTAATCCGTACTTGTGTGCAGCAACATTGACGAAAAGGCGTAAACTTTCAAATGTTGCAATGTTTACTGAAGAAGGACAGGCGAGATTTATGACAAAGTTTGAAATAACAACCCCACCCCCCACCCCAGCACAGAGTTAAAAGCGTTATAACTGTATATATATTTGCAACTCTTATTCACAGCTCTTTAAATATCAAAAAACCAAAATGCACACACACACACACACACACACACACACACACACACACACACACACACACACACACACACACACACACACACACACACACGCGCGCGCGCGCGCGCACACACGCACGCACACACGCACGCACGTTAATTAAAACAACAGCAACAACAACAAAAACAAAAAAGACAATACAAGCAAATAAACAACAACAACAACAACCCCAACAAAACAGACAAAATGGCAGATAATAGTTGGAGAAACCTTACGGGATGGCTCCATGGTTTCTTGTTTATGTTGTTGTTGTTGTTGTTCTTTTATATTTTTTTTTATGATTGTTAGTGGGACCGAAAGTTTGGGCGTCTTTCCTGAATAAAATCTGAAGGACACTGCCTCACGGTTTTATGTTTTTTGTTTGTTTGTTTCTGTTGTTAATAATAATAATAATTGATACTTATATAGCGTTCTTTCTCGCAGAGAGCTCACCGTGCTTTACAAGGAAAAGAAAAAACATTGGAACAACACAGTCACATATGAACAATGCATATTACATAGATACAAACAAAGCAGTACACCTTCACAAAACACGCAACATATCAACACTACAATCAGACAGGTGCCTGCAGGTACAGTTGGCGAATGGGTCCCTTCCACCGCGGGACATAAGCGGGAAGGGCTGTATATACAAATTTGCCTCTGAAGGGATACGAACCCTGGACCACATAGGGCCAGGATGACAACCCCCCCCACCCCCCTTTTTTTTTTTTTTTTTTTTTGCTCGTTGTTTTCCTACAGATTTTGTCCTGCTAGTCTGTGCAGTAACCTGTGAGGTATAGCTCATGATCGGTTATCGTACAGCCAAACCGATGCATCCCAACAAGTGCCGACAGCTTGTCGAATTTCTCGTGAAACAGCTGTAGTAAGGTAAATTGATAATTAAAAAAAAAAAATCACAAAGCGGACACAATGGGGTGACAGCGACAAAATACACGAGAAAGTAAAATATTCTGCCGTGCTTAAAACAACGGCTTGTTTGAAAGAAAGCTTGAAAGAACATGCATGCACACCTCAAAATATACTTCCATTTGGATTACTTAGCATAAAGTGTAGATATGGAAGTTAAAACATATAAAATGGCTGGCGGTAATAGTAACAAAAAATAAATCTCTGAGAGATTACGAGAAACAGCTATAGTGAAGTAAATTGCTCAAAAAAGTCACAATAAATAAATCTGTGAGACAGTTACAAGAGACGTCATTGGCATGACACGCATTGTTAGTACCAAGGCAGAAACTATAAATAGTCTCTCTAGCACAATATGTACACTTTGTTTGATCTTTGTAAGCAAGCCGCTACGAATGACTAAAAGAGGAAACATCTTGGCCAACAGGTGCAAAGTCTACTGTCATTTGATACAACAACAGCAGCAGCAGCAGCAGCAGCAATAACAACAACAACAACTCAAGTGCCATGCACTGACAAAAAGAGAATTAGTAGAGCGGAAAACGCAATCGGTGGAGTGATACGTGATCCGTCAAGTGACTAACAAAGGATGGAGGGTTCCGAAGAAATTAGAAGTACCTAGTGTTTATAAATCTGAGTATAAGAAATGTGGTCAGGCTGGACAAAATATGTGAGAAAAAGATTTTTGGAGAGTCGAGCGGTCGGGAACCAGTCACAAATTGCCTCCCTTACTGGAGCTCTTGATGGAAAGAACGTATCGCTGGTCGCAGATTTTGTAAATAAATCCACCCAAACTGAGTATTTTTCAGATTTGTAGCAACTTCACGCGTTTTTGGAATAAAAAGTTTCTTAGTAAATACTCAGAAGTAAATATATTGAACAATTAATGGTCAAAGACGATCGGATTTACATGTTGACATTAGAAACAAGATGGCGGCTATACGGTGGGCTCCGCAATCCATGGGGGTTTCAACTTTGTAAAAACGTGGTGAATCCACGCGAATTCCAAACCAGTTTTACTCCAATAGGTCTAACGGTAATAAAACCACTTGGCATTATTATTTTTTCCCCTGAAAAAAGCGTATATCTCAGGTTTGACTTACTGCTGTGGGGCACGACGCGTCCATGTATGATACTCATACTGAAAGAACGCCACAAACTGAGCCGACTGTCCCGAATCAATTTTACTCTCAATTAGCGTGCACTCCATCGTTAGGTTTCTTGAGTTCCTTTCCTCACGGGAAGGTAGGAAAGGGGAGGACAGCGCACACGGCAGATACTATATTCCCAACTAGATGTTGGAAATAAAATGACCCTTCTTTTTTTTCTATTTCATCGAGTGGTCAAGTTACGGTGTTGCAACCCAACTAGTCAGTTTTATTTCCTGAAAAATACACCAGTCGTTGTCAGTCACCTAGATCACTAAAAGTATGCTCTGACTTGACGATTTTTTTTTTTTTTTTTTTTTTGGCACTGAATATCATCTCACTGCTTGATTGATTGACCGAGTGTGTGTGTGTGTGTGTGGGGGGGGGGGGGGGGGGGGCATGTGGGCATTTGTACACCACCACCACCACGTTTTCTGCAAAGTATATTTATTTGTTTCCTTTCTACCATCCCTCCCAGATCCTGAACATAAACACTTGATATAAAGTTGGCATGAAGTTGAGGCAGGCATCATGGACAATGAAGCATTGATTTTGGACTTTGTTTTAGAATGTAAAAGTCCCAAACCTGACAGGACCTGTCATGACCACTAGGCCAAATCTCCTTGTCAGCCTTCTGTTCTGTTGTAGCAACAGTCTGGTCCAGTAAAGACTATGAACATGATGGGCTTCTTTGCCATCACATAAATGACTCTAGGGGGCGAAATAGGTGAGGGTCATTCTTCCACAGGTTTTTAAGGGAAATTAACCACCGCCTATAGAAATACTGCAATCACCTTCTTTTACTATGTAATGAAAACATTAACAAGAAACCAGCAGTACAAATCTTATACAAGAGCAGTCAGTGAATTTTCATTTCTCACTGTCAAAATTTAGCATCTTGGATAGTGTTTTGACAAATTGATTATGAAGAACTCAAGTCACAAGGATCTAGCTGAGTCAATAAGAATTGCTCTAAATCCCCTGTCCTCACATTGACACATGACTGAACATGGGAACAAGTGAAGACAGTAATAGAAGTTTGGTGATTGTCTTTGAAACATGTTACATGAAGCACTGTTTTCCTCAATGACTTACTGCTACATGTATCAAAGATTTACCTATTTAAAACATTCCTGACAAAATAAAATAAAATAAAATAATGAGTGGATACTCTGTGTGTGTGTGTGTGTGTGTGTGTGTGTGTGTGTGTGTGTGTGTGTGTAGTGGTGGGGGGGGGGGGGGGGGGGGGGGGGGGGGGGGGAGGTGAGGGAGTGTCAGGGACTTTTCATTTCTTACTGTCAAAATGTAGGATACTGTGTTTTGACAATTTAATTATGAAGAACATAACCCATAAGGTTTTGGGTGAGTCAATAGAAACTGCTCAACAACCCCTTACTTCACATTGACATATGTCTGCACATGGAAGCAAGTAGAGACTTTACAACATTTTACATGAGGCATTAATTTATTCCCTGAACGACTAACAGATCCAAACCCATTTAAAACATTCATGACAAAACTGAAATTTAAAAATTAAATAAAATAACAAATGATAAAATAAAATAATAAAATTTAAAAATAATAATAAAATATAATAAAATGAAATTTTTAAAAATCATTTTTAAAAAATAAAATAAAATAAATAGCACTGTTGTTTGGTTGGACAAACAGTATGGCGTTTGTGTCTGACTCTGCTGTACTCCATGTACATGTATTTGATTCCTTTCAAGTAAGTTCACTTTTCATTGCTATTTGTTTTCTAATACTGAGTCGCCTGAATAAAATCTCCCTTTTTTTCAGACATGCTACATGTACTATCACAAATCATTATGATACTTGTCTGCCTATTCGCTCTACATAAATCATTATTATCATTTTAAAATCTTTTGATCAGCAGAAGCTGACTATCCTGGGCTCTAACAATATCTTAGAAGTAATTTCTTTGACATTGCATGTTCTCACAATGCGAATACAAGTGCTAATTTAAGTCAGTAGGGCAGATCTAAGGCAGTGGATACGGAAATGGTACCTGCATGTAGAACAGTGGTACATATGGTACCTACATGTAGAACAGTGGTACATATGTACATCCATATACAATAAGCCTATTACAATAATAAATGGTTTTGAGACTCATTTCACCATAAACAGTTTACCAAACATAGAAGATTGTAGAGTACTTAATGACACTGGAACACGGAAATGAAGTTTCAAAGAGTATGCACTGCCGTGTTCAGTTCTATGTAGGTGGTGGACACTTATTACACAGATTTCATCCTCTGCTGCTATACACGTGAAACGTGTATTCCGTGTGACATTTCTGTTGTTTGCATTTGTCAAAAGTTAGAATTTCAGCAGTTACTGACAACATGCACCACAGTCACCTTCTACTGACTGTTTTGTTTGCATTTCCGTCGGTGAACCCTCTCCAGGTCTCTCCCATCAAATGACCTTCTATGATGCTGTGGACGAAATGGGCCCCTCCAACACCAACATCCCCCTCCCTCCTCTCACACACCCTTCTGCCCACTACACACAGTGTGGAAAATCACTTTCGCATTAATGTGGTTGATAACAAACAGCTGAACAGTATCCAATATCCGTAGTGTTAGCTCTGCATTTGTTTTGCCCTGCTCAAGTAATGAAATTAAATAATATGTCTGTGTCAAACATGAAAGCACTCACTGCCATCCACTTTCCTTCAATTCAGTGATTTTTTTCTGATTTTTTTTTCTTTACTGAAGGTTTTGTATAACAATTTTACTATACTCATTTGAAAAGTCAGTTAGGTCCTGAAGCATTCAATTTATGGAAATTATGATTACATGTAAATCAGTTCTTTCAAGTATTTAAAGGCGGTTATTGTGGATACACAAAGCTGAGAGAGAGAGAGAGACAGACAGACAGACAGATGTCTATGCCCATCCCAGTGGAGGCGATTACCTGTCAGCAGCAAGGACAGTATGCCCCGGCCAAACTAGCTTCTATGCAAATATTTCAAATGAGAAAATCACTTTTGCATTCTCAAACAGCTGACAGCTATACTAAGGGTATCAGATATCTATTAACTCTGTTTTGCCCTAAACCAACCAGTGAAATTAATAGGAATGTGTACAAGTACTTTCATCTTCTTTCCTTTTTCTATACTGCAGCTTTTTTTGCTTTTTTTTTTTTTTTTTTAGTTATCCAGTGACAAACTTCCAGAACTGAAGCTGCTGATTTATCACATCACACACACACACACACACACACACACTGTGAGACGGAGCCCGGCTGACACATGTGCTGCATATGCGCGACTTAGTAGGGATGGGAGTAGGGTTAGGTGTTGTTCTTCAGTTTAAAGACATAATTTCTGCTAGTGCTCACGTCTTTTCCCACGATAAAGTGTCTTGTTTGCGCTAGAATAAACGAATAGATTTGTTGATAAACATCTTTATGTGATGAAATCACAGCCACTCCAGTGGTCGTTTTGATTTCGCCCTTAGCTGCACTGGCGTTAAAAGTCTGAAAAATTATCTGTACTGGCACACGCAGGACTTTTGAAAGAAATCTGTGAAACTGTTTCCTTTGCTCACATGGCTGATTCTATTGCTACCGACCCCACGATACTGCAGATCAAAACCCTTCGGCACGCAGTCTTGTCATTCAGGCGATGTGTCAGACGGCAAAGCCGCTTTCCAAATATTAAGCAACTAAAAGTTATGAAAAATAATAAGGATGTCAACCAGAATTGTAGTTCTGCAAATGTGCACCGCAATGTCTTTTGATCGAGGCGTTAAAGAACGAAGCGAACTAATTTAAGACAACAACTGGTCGAGTTCTTCGCGATTCTTTCGAGTACGCGCCAAATTTGTCACGTGACACTTCCAAGGGATCATCGCGTTCGTACAGCGATCGTGTTTGAATTTGTATGCGTCTCTACTGGCAGATACAAAGAAAACTTTTTGAAGTACACTTTCCTTAGCCTTACAATCAGTTTATAAAATATCTTTAAAACTGGCTGCTCGAACATTGCACTGACTGTAGTTTAACATGTTAGTAAACTGCTGGTCCCCTCAAAAATATGGCTGTTTCGTCTGCACTCACGGAGCTGACAAAAGCAGCTACAGCAAATTTTGTCCAGCCTCCGTCGTTCTCAAAATGGTTCCAAACCTTCTTTTACTTCACAATCTTTCACTCCATATGCCCCATCCTTTGTTAGTCACAAAAAGATCACTAGTTTGGCGTTTCACTATAGGGCCCAGAAAGTTTTCCGCTCTACTAAATGAACTTTAGCACACCGAACAAGGGATATAAATTCATGTGTATAGTCAAATGTCTTGACACATTTATCTCCCTTGTTCGCTGAGTATCAGCAAAGACCTTGGAATCAGAAAGACGCGTCACTCCTGCCCTCGTAAGAGAGACATATAGCGGGACAACGCGAAGAGTTGTCTGCCCGCATTAGCGCGCATCCTAGATCTGGCCCCTATAGTGACAGCATGGCGGAAAGTGGAAAGCGATCACAAAAGCCGGGCATGCAATTGTGTTCTGCGCCGAATTGTTCAAATAACAGACAAATATAAACGGGGAAATACTTCTTTTGGTATTCCTGTTGAAAAACAAACATTTTTTTTTTTCGCTTTCTTGTCAAAAAAAAAAAAAAAGACCTCAAGTGGTACGTGTGCATGCAGTGTAAACAAACAGTAAACACACGCGGCTGACGCAGATACAGCGTAATTTTTTTTCCCTGACAACAAATCACGGTGACTTAAATTGTGCTAGCGTCTACCTGCATCTAAATTTAGAACACACACACACACACACACACACACACACACACACACACACACACACACACACACAGTTGTCACTCATACGGCGGCAGGTGCGTTCATCGGCACTTGTTCCAGTTCACATACTGTTGGGGGGAAATCTGTAGGTATGTACAGAACTCTTTTCTTAAAAATCAAGAGGTTTGCATGCAGTGTAAACAAACAGCAGTAAACACACGTGGCAGGCGCAGACATCAGGTTTTGGTGTTGTTTTTGTTGTTTTGTTGGCGGTGGTGTTTTTTTTTTTTTTTTAAACTTTACAAATAACGTTGACTTGAACTGTGCTAGCGGCACGTTGCACTGATACACACACACACACACACACACACACACACACACACACACACACACACACAGAGAACAAAATCATCCGGCTGAACTTCATTCTAACCATTGTAAAACCATATCACAACATAGAATCTGCTGGATCGTCGGTCGCAGATATGATTAATGCTGAGTTAGCAGGAAGTATTCAGCGGATGCGTCCATCTTTGGATCTCTCGCACATTCGATCTTTCTGTGTTCCGTACTAGTTTTACTTGAACACGTCGAACGAAATGCACTGCGTAGCCTACGTACAGCAGTGAAAGCCAAACTAGATCTTTCGTTCGTCCTCCGGAACTTTGAGAGTACTTATGTTTTCCATAGGCCTAAAACACATGCGAAATATATGGGGGGAGACCACCTGTCAGTCGCTGACATCTTCGTTTTTGTTTATTTTGTTAAAATGTTTTACGGCGGCTAGTGTAGGGTTGGGTCAAACAAACAGACTTTTTACAAGCATGCGGATTCTATACTAAATTTACGCCAGTCACACGTCGTGGATGTGGCGATTTTGGTTTTCACGTGTGATGCTATGTGTTATGTTTGGGAGAGAAAACATAATCTTGGCTCCAACTTCGATACCGATCTTGGCTCCAACTTCGATATCGTAGGCATACCTACCTCTATTTTTCAAGGGGGAAATCTACAGAAAGGTTTTCCCGTTCCTGGTGTTCGCTTCTGACAGCAATTCGGCGCTGCACACCATTGCACGCCCGAATTTTTGCGTGGTTTCTGGCTTTCTGCCATACTGCCATTACTGCGTAGATCTGCGGGATGCGCGCTAATGCGCGCAGACAACTCTTACGCGTTGTCCCTCAAAGGGAGGTAAGTGAACTATCTTTATGTTTCCAAGATCTTTGGTATCAGGGTATTCGTGATCTTGATGAAGGACAATACAAAAAGGAAAGTCTCGAGAATGAAATGAGTCATAATGTATACATGCATCTGTCATAATTATTCATTTTCTGCCTAAACTGGTGCATAAGTTACGGACTGAAAACCCATCTCTTACCCTCTCAGAGCTGTGCCATGTTCTGCTGGTGTGAGTGCGTCACAGTGTGTGCGTGTGCGTGTGCGCGTGTGCGTGCGTCTGTGTGTGTGTGTGTGGGGGGGGGGGGGATATGAGTTTTATTAGTTTTTATCTGTTTTGTCAGTTTTACCCGTCTTGTGTTTTTTTAATCCGTCTTATATGAATAAATATGTATTTTATGTAAAGCGCTTAGAGCTTAGATCAGGTAGACGTTATATAAATATTCTATTATTATTATTATTATTATAAGCTAGAACTGTCCCTTTCTTTTGAGAAGATTGGAATAATGCCAATGGCTTGCGCGGCATTAAGCCTATAAAAACTCTGACTCACTCTGGAATAATGCCAAAGTTAAGTGTGAAGTTGCCGCCGTGCCATCTGTTGGCAAACAATAGTGTAAGGGCCGGTGCACACAAGCGCTACATCGAACGCACCTTGCGTGCTGCACGTATGGTGGGGCTCTCACAGGTGGAGTAACGCGCGTGCTGCTTCGGAGATCTCGCCACGAGTCAGTGCTTCTGAGTGTCCGATATCATAAACTTCAGGCTGCTTGTTCACTAGTCTCTGAATAGAGACTGGTGATCGAGGCCACGATAACTTGACAGAATTTAGCAACAACAAACCCGGATTTGCTGTAGAACTTGACGATATCCATTATCGCAGACGATTAGAGATCAAGCCGGCGGTTCAGTTGTGTCTAGTCACTTTTAATTATTCCATTTATGTATTTACCGTAGTGTGAGTCAGCGGAGAGTGACACAACAAAACGGCATACCCGTCGATTGTGATATGAATCGAGCTGAAAAAGAGGTTTTCCTGTTCACGATACAGGTTGATGAGGCGAAACATTTCGTCTTCGCGCAATTCCGCCATCTTGGGATGAGGAAGAGAAGAGGATGGCGAGTGCTGGCCCTTGCTGGCAGAATAAAGTGCGTCTTTTCATGCTGGCAAGACGATGTCAATTCACTTATGAACTAAAATCCAAACAAAAACACAAGTTCTAAACTTCGACTAAAGACACAAACAAACATGCTGACGCTTTCAAGGAAATGCAAATTTGCGAGGTGAATGCGAAACCGATCAAGCACAGCTCAGTCTGTTCAGGCTTTGCACGATTAGGGCCCGTTCAAGCGGGAGTCTTCCTGTCGCAATTCTTCACGAAATATGAAGCTTTGTGAGTGTTTATTCTAATATTTGTAGTACATGTACACCGATTAAAGTGTCCTTCCACCAACATTATTTAACTGCATGCATGATTCAAACGATTCAAAAAGCTTCTGTTCAATCGGAGATCTATCTAGACAACGAATCCGCTGCCATTCTCTGCGCCGATAGCAGACGATGCAGCGAGTCGATTCTGTTCAGCTTTATGTCACAGGTTTGGGGTTTCAAAGCGTTGAAACTGCTTTTGATTTGAGTACGCAGTGCTTGTTAGGTCAAATATGCTGCCGCCTCGAACTTGAGCAGCGGCGTCCGGCTTGCCACGGTCAGGCAGATCAGTAAACAGTATACATGTCGGTGAACTTTTTGAGAACGGCTTTTGGTAAGTGTTGGTTAAAACTGTCCGAAATCTGAGTAAGGAGTGCTTGCTAGGTACAGGTTACTGTTGTTTTGTACTTGAACGACGAGCTCATGAAGTCGGAAACACCGATATTCCGAGTCAAAATGTTCCGTCGTCGATGGTGTTGACATAGGGAGCGATTTCTCCCCGAAGAGTAGTAATATATGTACTTGCTCATCGATAACGATTTTTGTGGCCAAAAAGGTTGTATCTCTGTTCTTTCTGTCTGAGTGGGTGGGTGTTTGGGAGTTTAACGTCCTTTTCCACCACATAAGGGTGATATTAAAGACGGGGCAACGAGAAAAAAGGCCAGCACAAATATTTGGCCCCAGCCGTCGGGATCTTTCTGTCTGAAAGAAAGAACCTTTTTGCAGGGAACCATGCCTGATTGCCATGCGATGTCGTGCTCTGTGTCACATGATTTCTCAAGTACTAGTACAATACGGACACTTATTCCACAGGAGAAATCAAAGAAAAAGAGGCCGCTATAGATGCTCATGCGTCATCGTCATCTTCTTTGTCGTCATCATTATCATGATCGTCGTCATCAACGTCCTCGTCACTGACATCGTACGGAGCAACAACCCACACAACTTTATCTGTACTGCGAGACGAGGCGTAAAACTTATCATAGGTATCATAATAATCCCCTTCCCCCTTACCCAACCAAACCACCATTTTCCGCTCTAAACCACGGACCATGTGCTCCGCTGTAACCACAACCTCATCCGGACCGGTGCCTTCAGCCATTTCTCTAATTCTCTCGTGGTCGTCCCGTCTGATGACCCGGTGTAGCATCCGGTCCGGTCCCCCCTCTGAAGTAGTCCCCCGGGGGACCAATTCGTGGCAAAAACTGCTCTATAATGGTCCCCCCCTTAGACATCCAGCCTCGTTTTCGACTGGTCCCCCTGGGCGATTTTGGTCCCCCCTCGCATCCAAAATAGGCCCCCTCTCGAACTGGTCCCCCTCTTTTCTAACCAATGTAGAGCTATGTCAGTATTTATTTTTAACTTTATTGTTACAAAACTTTATTGTCCCCAAAAGCACAGGGCCATAGGAACATTTTTTTTCTTTTTTTTCCGATTTATGTGCTTGTTGTTATTTTTGTGTGTGTGAGATATATTTGTTTGGTTGTGTTCTTGTTTCTTTCAGTTGTTTTTTTGCATTGGTTGTTTTTTGCTGTCCACATTTCCTGTCATTTTTTTAAAACTGGAAATAGCATTTAGAGAATAACATCAAAGACCAAGTATCTAATATTTTCTATACAACGCCATAGAAAAATATTTCTTCAAAATTAAGTAAGTGTCCATGACATGAAAACTAGTTGCCACCTTTGGCTTTCAGCGTACTTCAAGTAGACAGTCAAGACTGAGTACCAGTGTCTCAAATCATGACCCTTGAAACAACAAAAACAGCAGAAGACTAACAGTTCTGGTCTAAGGAGTGACACAAAAAACAGGAGCAAAGTGATGTCCAAGATTCATTATATAAATTACTCTGTCTGTTTTCAATGGGGCCGATTGCCAAACTGGCCCGTATTTCAGCCACCTAGGTTGTCGGCCTGGAGCCTCTCTTGTGAACACATACACGGGCGTGTCCAAGAGGGTGGCTGCAGCAAATATCTCAACCTCGGTGGCCCAAGTACGGAATGAATTGTCGTGTACTTATAATTATAGGCATGTTTGACACGAGTCACGTGACGTGTCAAGAAGCGTGGCGACCGTTTTCTCATCCCACAAAAAAAATAAATAAAAGAAAAGAAAAAACAAATCTAAACTTTTAAAAGTGATTTAACTTCGTAGATTTGCCGTTCTATGTAGCCTATACTTTTGTTTTTTAGTGGCGACCGTTTCCTCATCCCACAAAAAAAAAAAAGAGAAAATAAAAAAAACAAAAGTATAGGCTACATAGAACGGCAAATCTACGAAGTTAAATCACTTTTAAAAGTTTAGATTTGACACTGTAACCTTGACCCAGTTCAAGATCATCTTGAATAACATCTCTGTACAAAAATGAAAATAATTATACATATAACGAAAGAGGTGTGTGTGTGTGTGTGTGTGTGTGCGCGTGTGTGTTTGCGTGCGTGCGTGCGTGAGTGAGTGTGCACGCGTGCGTGCGTGCGTGCATAATGTGTGTGTGTGTGTGTTTGAGAGATGGGGGGAGGAGAGAAAGTGTGGGGGGCGAGAGAGAGAGAGAGAGAGTGAGTGAGAGATCCAGAGTCACGTTTTCTACTGAGTTGACACACACTATAACAATAAAGTTAAAAATAAATACTGACATAGCTCTACATTGGTTAGAAAAGAGGGGGACCAGTTCGAGAGGGGGCCTACTTTGGATGCGAGGGGGGACCAAAATCGCCCAGGGGGACCAGTCGAAAACGAGGCTGGATGTCTAAGGGGGGACCATTATAGAGCAGTTTTTGCCACGAATTGGTCCCCCGGGGGACTGCTTCAGAGGGGGGACCGGACCGGATCCTACACCGGGTCGGGATACCGGCGTCTCGGAGTCCCTGTACCACGCCGATGGCCTGGTGAAGCACCCTGCCGTCGCGGTGTCTCTCCTCGTCGTACGGATCTGTGTCTCCCCGCATTAGGACGAAGACGTCCGTGTACCGTAAAGGTGTCGACGAACGAGCATCGCCTGGGATTGACAAAACAAATCACGCTCAAGACTGGATACAACAACAACAACAAACAAACAAACAAAAACAAAAAAGCAACAATTACGGGGGGAAAAAAAGAGACCACCTCCCCCAAGCAAAAAACCAAGTAAACAAAGAAACCACCACCACCACCACCACCACAACAACAACAACAGTAATAACATTGGTCAATCGATCGAGCAGATAAAATACTAATAACGGGCGTTACCGATATCGGTAAAGTACGACCTCACCACTAGCCGGGCCGGTGCACATTAGCGTCGGTGCTACATCGCACGCACGCACGCGTGTAGCCCCTTGCCAACTGCACGCACACTGGGGCTCTCACACGTGGAGTAACTTGGCGCGCGCCGCGTGCAGTGTTTCGGAGATCTCGCCAGGAGTCAGTGCTTCTGAGTGTGCGATGGAATGCGAAATTAGGGATCTGAAACGTATCATAAACTTCAGGCTGCTTGTTCGCAGTCTGAATAGAGACTGGTGATCGAGGCCACGATAACTTGATAGAATTTAGCTACAACAAACCCGGCTTTGCTGTAGAATGATATCGTGGACAATGAGAGATCAGTGACAACCCGGCGGTTCAGTTGTGTCTAGTTTTATTTACTCCATTTACGTATTTACCGTAGTGTGAGTCAGCGGAGAGTGACACAACAAAACGGCATACCCGTCGACTGTGATATGAATCGAGCTGAAAATTGTAGAGGTTTTCCTGTTCACGATACAGGTCGATGAGGCGAAACATTTCGTCTTCGCGCAATTGCGCCATCTTGGAAGAGAAGAGGATGGCGAGTGCTGGCCCTTGCTGGCTGGCTCTTCTGATTGGCTGAAACCACGCTACACGCGCGCGTCGAGCGCGCTGAATAGAACAGTTCCTATCCTCGCGCGACAGAATTTTTCAATCGTGCTACGTCTGTCGCTTCGCGCTTCAAGGGGTTGCATACGTAGATGCGCGACAAAATTTGCTGCACGCGTGGCGCGACAATGTCGCGTGACGCCAGTGTGCAAGGGCCCTTAGGGGTAAAGTCATGACAGAAGGCATATCCAGGCGATCTTTGGTATTGGCCTTATGTGCCAGAGGGAATGAAGAACAAAGAGGAAGAGAAGGCATGATATTCATCATATATACATAACAAAGACCACTAACCATCGTGAAGTTTTTTCAAAGCATTGGCCACATCTTTGCCGCACTGTTCACAGTCCTTAGGTTCTCGTGCCTTGTGTCCCTGGTGGTACAGCTGTATGTCAGCCGTCAAAGATTCACGGCTCTTGCTGGGGTCCCTGATTGATCTGAAAGACCCGGAGAGAGCCTTCCTCCGCAGACACCAAGGGATGTGTCTGTGCTTTGCAGCAGCTGCCCAGATCTGCACGGACGGAAGTCTGCTGTGCAGTTTGTCGCAAAACAATTCAAACTCAGGACTGGAAAAGACCACGACAAAAACGTTATTCACGTCTGACAAATAATATTTGTTGTGGTAAACTATCAAAACCCTAAACAAAGAAAACATAAAACTTACAACCTTTAAAACCTTAAAACTTACAGCGCCTTTCGGCTTAACTGGCACTAAATGTCCATCGGCTTATGTCTTTGGTACACGACCTACCCATTTTGTGCTTCATCAACAATGATGACGAGATGGTTGTCCTGCGCGCAGTTCACCAGTTCCTCCACCACATCGTCCACTGGCATTTCGTACAGGACACGATGCAGGAAACTGAGGTATTTGTTAACCTCTCGTGACTTTGGATTTGACCTCCTTGTCGAACTGTTCAGCTTGTGTTGAATCTTCAGTGACGCTGCACGACTGCCTGGCCAAGTGCTGAGGATAACTACAGGACTTTTGCCTTCTAGACAGTTTTTCGCTTTTTCTATAAGAACGGTGGTTTTGCCGGAAGCATCGGGTCCAGTCAGGAAAACGCTTTGCTGCTTCTCGTGAAGCAGCTTTTCTTGCTCTGGTGTAAGGTTAATTACGGACGACTTCTTGATTACTGGCGATACTTGTGTTTTGTAAGAGAAGCCAAGACTGTCGCTAGTTTTTATTTTAGCATCGGCCGGCTGTGTTTTCTTGTTAATACCACAGGACACTGGAAAAAGGAAAGAAACCCCCAGGCTGTAACGTAAGGCGGTCTCACACTTTCACTCCGCTTTCACATCACAGACATTCAGAAAGGCACGCATGCAAACGTCATTCACTCCCTTTCATACACATAAGCAAATAATTATTCTTGTTGACTGAGACCTTTTATAGACAAAACAATCAGACAATTACACAAATAAACAAGTAGTTTGTGAGGCTTAGTTACTTCCACCACCGATAACGCAGAAGTCTCAAGCTTTCACAAGCACTTATAAAATATTAGGTAGACTGGGATAAAAACTTAATACAGTACAGTACTATAACAGAATTTAACAGTTAGCACTACACATGAAAATACACTTTAAAAACTGCGAAGACACAGTTAATGAAAACCCCATAAAAGCGGTTTGTCACACAGGCAAACAAAGCTGAGTATCTGCACGTAACGGGCAACACGCACAGAAGTAGGAAGAGATAATTATGCCAAGCCAAATCGTCCTTGGTATTGTTATGAAGAACGTGTAGATTTGGATACGGCATATGCGTCGATCTATTTGACCATTGAAAATAATATATATATATATATATATATATATATATATATATATATATATATATATATATATAGGGGAAGTAAGTAAAGCTGAGAGCGCTCCCTAGATCTAGGAGGTGTGTGCTTTGTATGCCATTGGACAAGTCCGCCTTGCCCTATATTGGCTACAAGCCACAATGGGAGGTGGGGGGGGGGGGGGACCTACCATCCTACCGCTGAAACGTCTAACAGATCTAAGGGTATCTCACCATTCATAGTGCCCCCATTCCCCTCCCACCGGGAGGAAAATGGTCGGTACGACCAAGGCCATATGAATTGGTGATTTTAGCCGCTCACGACCATGGTTTCGGGTCAATGGGACCCTCATCAGGTGAGCATGCGGCGATACCCTCGAGGGCTGCAACGTCCAACCAGCACTAAAAGGCTGCCCCAGAATAATCTGGTGCGTCTCCAGTACTAGCAGACGTCACTACCCTAAAGCTCTGCAAGAGGTTTCAGCGGAAAAAGACTAAATAATTTAGAAGGAGCAACTGCCTATGTGTAATGTCATGTAATTACATTTAATATAGAAAAGGAACAAAGGCGTTACTAAAGCCGAAAACATGCGCTCAATCAGGTCAATTTGAAAGTAGGGGAAGTAAGTAAAGCTGAGAGCGCTCCCTAGATCTAGGAGGTGTGTGCTTTGTATGCCATTGGACAAGTCCGCCTTGCCCTATATTGGCTACAAGCCACAATGGGAGGTGGGGGGGGGGGGGGACCTACCATCCTACCGCTGAAACGTCTAACAGATCTAAGGGTATCTCACCATTCATAGTGCCCCCATTCCCCTCCCACCGGGAGGAAAATGGTCGGTACGACCAAGGCCATATGAATTGGTGATTTTAGCCGCTCACGACCATGGTTTCGGGTCAATGGGACCCTCATCAGGTGAGCATGCGGCGATACCCTCGAGGGCTGCAACGTCCAACCAGCACTAAAAGGCTGCCCCATAATAATCTGGTGCGTCTCCAGTACTAGCAGACGTCACTACCCTAAAACATAGATTCTATACCACGAAGAGCTGTGATAGGTGATACCGATATTTCAGGGATTCCGGGCTGATTGAGGATTTTATCAGTATCTCCCCGCTTTCCTGCCCCGGCAAAATTCGAAAATAGAAAGATGGGTGGCGCGGAGCCGCGGTGACAAGCTATCTCCGGAGAAGCAACTCGAATTTCCCAACGGAACAAAGCGTCGATGAAAGCACACAGTATCGAGTGACACCCAGTTTGCATACAATAGAACAGTAAAATCAAGACACGGGAGCTCTCTGGTAGTTAACAGTCACTGGGTCAGTGATAGTAACAATGCTATAGTATCTGCTCTAAATAATCGACACGGTACATGTCAAAGAAAGCAATGCCTCGGGGTACAGGCGAACACAAAGGACGCTAACGTGCTGCAGCAGACACAGAAAAACTGGCCACAGCGAGCTACTATAACAGCTACCGACTCAACCCTGTTCCGGGTCCGTCGCTAACGGCCACATGACAGTCAGCTCACAGTGTCCGTACGATTGTTACGGTCGCCGTACGATATTTAAGCAACCCCCCCCCCCTTTTTTTTTTTTTTTTTTTTTAGAGTTGCCAAAATCGTACGGCAGCCATGGTAATCCTAACGCTGCCTTACACACACCTTGCCGATACTGTACTAATGTCCCACGATGCACGTATGACTTTTCAATAACCTTGCGGATATTGCAAGTTTTCACTTCTATGCCCGTACTACTGCTGTGTCACGTACGGGTACCTTGAGGCAATCTGTTGAGGAGTGTTTATATAGCAGGCATTTCCAGGGATCAAAACATTTCTCAGACTAGAGTACTGGAAGATGGCGCTGATCCCTCCTGATCGTCTGAGACTGGCGTACGTCAGCTTGCACCCTGTACCCTTGGGTGGCATTTTTACAATGTTTACCCAGCTTCTTCTCTGCAAAATCTAGAGTTTTCTTTTCCAAAATTGTTGATAACAAGTTAAGTTCTTTTCATTAAAAAAAAAAAATCATTCCAAAACTGCACACAGGCCCCAGCTATTCTGCTGGGTGCGCGGATGCCGTAGCATGTGACGGAAGCCTTGAGGGAGCAGCAAGGAAGCTGTGAGATTTTCAAGCAATCGCACGGCGTCGGTGCGGTTGCATTGCCATAACCGAGCGGCATTACTTCATAGGCTATGCGGTCGCCTCACGGATTATGTACAGAGAAGTTAAAGGATCACCCCCACGAATCCCCTACGATGTGACCACGAAGCTCCTGAAATGAAGAAATCTTGCAGCGTCCCCAAACCACACACTCGCCGCGGGGTTCAACAGTCATAGGGCGGCCGTGGTATATGTGATTGTAGCAACTCTCAATAATCTCTAAACAATAAACAGGTTGAGATTGTACTGTGCTGGTGAATGCGACAGTTTTCACCGCTTCTGAGCACAATGTGAAATAACACGGGGACTCAAAGTTGTTCGCAACTGTCCGTTTTCCTTGTCACCGAGTATTTTTTGTTTTTTCCTTGTTAGGTATCAGTCAGCTCGGCTCGGTCTAGGTTAGCCCGACTTGGGTGTCGTCGTAGGGGCCTAGAGTTATCGACGGACCCGGAACAGGGTTGCTACAGACTTTGGATGAAAGGCATTGCGGAAAAGAGCGTGGAAAGTACTTTAGGAAGGTACAGGTATGGAACCTTACCAAAATAGAGGGAATTTCCTATCGCCGATCAAAGAGTAGAAAAGTCAGGACTCTGCTTTAAAAACGGCTAACTAAACCAATTAAATTATAAACTATCACTAACGACAAAACATGGTTAAAACGTACAAACTCTCCTGGAACTACTGCAATTTACAGGAAAGCTCCAGGTTAAGTGACTTTGACACTAAATAGACACAAACAAACAAATAAACTAATTGAGACATGCGCCATCGTACACGCGCGGCTAGTGTACCGGTCAAGAAATGCAATTTTACAGACCTGGCCTGGGCGAGAGGGTGTAAACCACTCGGCTACAGATGTATTGGGGCGTTAAAAGAAAATAAGAATTTGAGTACGAGCTTGGGCTTTTTTCCAGACAGAAATTAGATGGTATTTTGTAAATAAAAACAAAAAGACTTACACTTCACGTCAATGCAGACTGACTCGGAAATTAATCTCTGGATTGCTTACTTCAATAAAACTCAAAACTTTACGGACCGAAGAGAACTACTGCTGAAACACATTCCTTAATGTTAAGTAGTGACGGAATCGTTTCTTTTATACGATTACATTTTAACGCTGCGTATTATAAAGGAAGGCACACAGTAGGAGCGCCGCGAGACGTCATCGGCTTTGTCTCCAATGCCCTCAAGGCAAGGCGGATGAAAAGGGAGTACTGGAGAGTAGAGCTGGACGGCTCAGGCAGCGCTTGGCTCGTGATGTGTGCATGTATGTCTTACGGGGGTGCGGCACCACCGGGGTTCTCAGTATGTGATAGCAGGTTGACAGTCAGTGAAAAAGTGACTGAACACACAGCTCACGATACTGACAAGCAACAATAGGTGAACAGGGCTCATGCATACAATACACGTGCTTACTCGCTAAAAATAGTTGTGGTTACTATTGTCTGGACACAAGGGCAGACAATACTACAGATACAAAAAGTGTCAATACGAGAAACTATGAATTATCTCCAAATGCTAACAATTACTTTATTTGACAATTCATGATAATTATCAAATTAAGGATGTACATATGTCACATGAATGTACTTTTCTTTTATCTGAAGTCTTACATGTAACAACCACACAAAAATATTATCCAGTATGTATATTATTAGACCCTGTAAGAAAACAACTCTGCCTCTGGTTATGTGCAGCTTGGTTTCAGACTCATATTATTGCGTACAATTCCTACGTAAAATCTCGATCAATTATATATATATATATATTCTTTCTCTCACACACACACACACACACACACACACACACACACACACACACACACACACGCACTGCTACATATGCATGATGTGCCAATGCAGCCTAAGTCTCGTTGGGGAACAGCGGGTGGGTGGGTGTTTGGGAGTTTAACGTCCTTTTCCACCACATTCGGGTGATATCAAAGACGGGGCAATTAACGATGAAAAAGCCAACACAAATATTTGGTCCCAGCGGGGATTCGAACTCATGACCCGAGCATTGGAAGTCCAACGCTCTACCATTCGGCCACCCAGGCTCCCCTGTGGGAACAGCTATTGGGGCCGTGGATCTTTGTGTCACTGAACAAGAAAGTACAGTAAAACGTTGAATCAACTGCATCAAATCCTTTCTGTGGCACGTCTAATTCAGAACAGTAGATTGCAGCTTTGTGTTGAGGGACTTTTGTAAGACAGACTTTGTGTTTGTTTTTTTCCCACGAACATTCAGTGACGTGAGCGTGCACATGGAAACAACATACAAAGGGGAAAGTAGTAGCCAGTTAAGTGGAGGGATTTCTCTAAAAGCAGTATACATGCATTTATTTGTACACATTTACTCCCTGTATCCCATTTCATTGCCTTCCATCACAGCTGTTCGTCGTTTCAACAACAACAAAAAGTTGATACGTATACTACTATTAGCTTATACTGTGAGTCGAAGTTCAGTTAACGCGCAGTATTGAGGAACACATTAATCGAAATTTTTGTAAGCAAGGCCGTATTGTCAATCTGAAGTCCCTCCTGAAGAAGCACAAAACCTGTGCAGTCGGCACTGTGTGGACGGGAGCGGGCCCCTTTAATTTGGTTTACAAATACACCTCACGCAATGAAATATACTCCACATTGCTGATTGCTGATCCTAGCCGGTCCCTGTGTTACACTGGCACCGAACATGCCCGGGCGTATTCTGTGTGTACCGACACATATCTATATATACGGTATCCCTGATCAGCTCGTAGCTCAGACACAGCTCGCAAGCTTATCAGCGCTTCTCTCTTCACCGTCATTTTGCTGCTAGCCGGTAAGTGTTTCCAATACAAAAAGGAAAGTTCAGCCGATAGCAGACAAAATAGTCGTGCTTTAAAACATATGTACGGGGTTATAAACGGCTTCGATGGGCATTTTATGCGTGTGTTACCAAAGACATTACATTACCAAGATGTTCCACTCACGACGTTTTTGCGGGACCGCTGACGGAGTGACGTCCCTTCGCTTGATCAGGGATAACGCCACTCGTCACAATGGCCACAAGCAAGGAATTGCACAGGGGTGGTGACGCCTGCACCGCGATTAACTATTCGAATGCGCGATACAAGAGCGATTGTCAAGGAATGTCATTTTTTCGTTTCCCAAGAGATGAAGAAAGGTAAGTTTCTGTCCATTATTTCAGCATTTTTAGGTTAGAAATTGCAAGACTGGTAGCCTGGTTTCTTTCCTCTAGATCTAAAGTGATCGGCGGGGCAAAGAAACAGCCGCCTTCTTCATTAAATTATCCAAATGATGTACTTACATTTGTGGATTGAAATAGGGTTGGACTTTAAAGGGTGATGTGTTTGTTCCATCTTTATTTTGTGAGTGCTATCCGACGATAATTATACAGTATACAGCAAACACTTTTAAAGTGAATCACTTTTCGAACCGTCACTAAGTCCTGTTTGATTTCTTCGTGCGGAATAATAATAATAATAATAATAATTTATTTATATAGCGCTTAATCTATATGGAAGGTAGTTCTAAGCGCTTAGAGTACAGGTAAAGAGACAGATAGACGTGAAGGTTCAGGGCCAGGGCAACTGCATGTATGGTGCTTAATAAGGAGATGGAGAAAGACGGAGGGAGGTTAGACGGAGCTTTGAGATGAAAACAGGTAGGTTTTTAGATTTGTTTTGAAGGTTTCGAGGGAGGTTGACTGGCGGAGCGAAAGAGGCAGGGAATTCCAGGCTTTTGGACCAGCGTAGGAGAAGGCTCGAGAGCCAACAGAAGAAAGTTTAGTGCGTGGGATTCTGAGTATCAGCGTATCGGATGAAGACCGGAGGGAACGTGACGGAGTGTAGAGTTCTAACAAGTCAGACAGGTAGGATGGGGCGGAGTTATGGATGCACTTGTAGCAGAGGGTGCAGATCTTGTATTTAATTCTTTGAGAGAGTGGAAGCCAGTGCAGAGAGCAGAGTGCACGAGAGATGTGGTCGGACTTTTTCAAGCGAAGGACAAGGCGAGCAGCAATGTTCTGGATGCGCTGAAGAGGGAGAATGGATGAAGCGGGAAGACCAGCCAGCAGAGAGTTACAGTAGTCAAGACGGGACAGAATGAGTGAAGTGACCAGTTTGGCTGTTGCATCGGTGGAGAGGTACTTGCGGACAGAGGAAATTCGGCGGAGTTGGAAATGGCAGGACTGTGAGATCTGGGCAATGTGCTTTTTCATGGTCAGGGTGCTGTCAAGTGTTACCCCAAGATTTTTGGCAGAGTCGGAGAAGGGAATGGAGAGGGTGTCCTCTAGTTGAAGGGAGTTGACAGAAAGAGATGCTAGTTTCTGTGAAGTGCCAATAAGCATTACTTCTGTTTTATCACCATTTAGCTGCAGCTTGTTCTCAGTCATCCAGTTTTTTATGTCAGCGTAACATTCTGATGTGATGAGGGCAAGGTGGTGTATGTTTTCTGGTTTACTACTGGTGTGGAGTTGAGTGTCGTCCGCAAACATGTGGTGTTGTATGTTATGACGGCTGATGATGTGGATGAGGGGCATAGTGTAGAGAGTGAACAGAACAGGGCCGAGTACGGAGCCCTGAGGGACTCCGCAGGTGAGCTGAGCAGGGTTGGAAGAAATGCTGCTAGTGGGCTGAGCAGGGTTGGAAGAAGTGTTGCCAGTGGGCTGAGCGGTGCTGGAAGAGGCGTTGCAGATGACAACTGTCTGAAATCTGTCGGAAAGATAGGAACGAAAGAAAGAAAGAGCAGTGTCTTCGATACCGAAGGTTCGGCAGAGGCGGTTGAGGAGGAGAGAGTGGTCGATAGTATCGAAGGCGGCGGACAGATCAAGGAGAGTCAGGATAGAGATGAGGCCAGAGTCTGTAGAATTGAGGAGATCGTTTGTGATGCGGAGGAGGGCGGTTTCAGTGCTGTGGTTTGGGCGGTAAGCTGATTGGAATGGGTGGAGTAGGTTGTTTGTTGTTAAGTGAGCATCAAGCTGCTTGAGAACAGTTTTTTCAATCAGTTTTGAGACAAGAGGGAGGTTGGAGACGGGGCGGTAGTTTTTGAGGTCGTTAGGGTCCAGGCTGGGTTTTTTGAGGAGAGGGCGGACTATAGCAGTTTTGTAAGCTGTTGGAAATACTCCGGAAATGAGCGCGGTATTGACAATGTCGGTGAGAGTCGGCAAAAGATCAGCTAGGCAATCAGAGAACAGAGAAGATGGGATGGGATCAAGGTCACAGGAGGTGATGGACATGGTCTTGAGGGTTTGGCCGATCTCATCGGAAGTTACTGGCCTAAAGCATGTGAGGGGACTTCCGGTGAAGGTAGGGTCGGGTGGGCTGGGCACAAAGTGTGTCTGGTCAAGTTTGGAGCGTAGGGTATTGACTTTAGTTGTAAAGTAGTGTGAGAACAGTTGGGGTAGGCTTTCTTTGTTGTAGATGGTGGGGAGGGGGGAGGAGGTGGAAATGCCGAGCAAGTCAGACATTGCGGTGAAGAGTTCTTTAGAGGATGTTGAGTGCATGATCTTGGCATGGAAATAATCCGTTTTTGCTTTGGAAACCATCTTGTTCACTATGTGTTTCTTTGCTTTGTAGATCTGCTTGTGAACAGTGAGTTTGGTCACGAGCCATTTACGTTCTGCCTGGCGGCGCTCTTGCTTGGCTAGCCGGATTTCGGGTGTGAGCCATGGAGAGGGGGGATGGTTTGACACCAGGCGGGTAGATGGAGGTGCGTGTTCGTCGAGGAGACTACGGAGTGTTGTGTTGTAGTGAGTGGCAAGGTCCGTGTGGGGGTCAGTCTGCGTTAGGCGCAGAGATGCTTCAGCGCCAAACGCTTCGCGGTCAATTGCTTTCAGGTTACGGCGAGTGACTGGTCGTTTTTGTCTGCGTAACTGCGTGATATTGAGTGTGCCAATGATAGCCTTATGGTCGGACTCGAGCTGGTCAGTGACGGTCAGGTTGGAGATGGGGTTATCAAGTGGACGGGCAATTATCCAGTCTAGGATGTGACCCGAACGATGAGTGGGTTGGGAGACAAGCTGTGTGAGACCATGCATGTTGAGGGTCTGGCAAAGGCGCTTTGTGTCTGGGTTGTCGGGCCTGTCAAAATGGAAATTGAAGTCTCCAAGTAGGAGAAGTGTACCAGCGCGGGTAGTATAGTGATCGAGGAGGTTTTCGAATTCCTCATGGAACATTGCGGTTGTGAGTTTGTTTTTGGTGCTAGGTGGGGGACGATAAACACAGGTCAAGATGATTGACTGACTGGGGGTAGTAAACACTAATTCAACAAACTCAA
>JACVVK020000029.1:1070000-1127500 GCA_018292915.2 Batillaria attramentaria | reverse complement strand
TAGCATGTTCATTTTCGTTTTCGTTTTCTTTTTTATTCATTTATCTGTTTGTTAAACTAGACTGTCAAGATTTATTTTGAACCTCTAAGGTCTTCTTCTGAGAAAAAGCATTCCCTGACAGAACCATAGTCTCGTAGTAAAACCACTTGCTGCGGAGAGACATGTACACACCATGCAGCGAGATGCCACACGGATAAATCACTAATCACACAATTAAATAATAAATAACAAAAAAGCAAAAACAACAACTACAAACAACAACAACAATAACAAGGAAAAGTCTTAGAGACCAACAGACACAGATACACAGACATACACTAAAGCAATAGTTCATCAGAAACTAAAACATTAATTCAAAAGAGACTAAAACAATAGTTCAAAAGAAACTCAAACAGTAGTTCACCAGACACTAAAACAATAGTTCGACAGACACTAAAACAATAGTTCAACAGAAACTAAAGCAATAGTTCATCAGAAACTAAAACAATAGTTCAACGGTAACTAAAACAATAATTCAACAGAAACTAAAACAATAGGTCAACAGAAACTAAAACAATAGTGCAACAGAAACTAAAACAATAGGTCAACAGAAACTAAAACAATAGTTCATTCTGGCAGGGGAACTACAGCACACCCAAGGCCACCTGAAGACATTTCATCCAATGACAGGCGCACTCTCTGTAGAAAGAACAAAATTCCTGAAGTAGGAATAGGTGCTACGAGTGGAGGCCCAGCTGACGTCACCGCCGCCGAAGAAAGTCGAGAAGACAAAGCCATCAATGTGGATGGAGGCGTTGTTTCGGAGAGACACGTTCTGAATCTCGTACACCATCGCACCATCCAGAAACACCTACGCACATCGGAACGTCAGTGCAGAGTGATGGAATATAATAATAATAATAATAAATGAGTATTGTATAGGCGCTTTACCCAATTTCATGAATCGGCTCAACGCGCCGCGAACTGAACCCAACGCACGCTCACGTGAATCACACGCAATCTCTCACACACTGGACATAAACACATTACAATCACGTAGTGCGAAGGGTCAGCTCAGCTATTTAAGTTTCGGAATTTAGAGCTGCATTTATTTTTCAAATTTGGTGGGCTGAACATTTCCATCGCACCACCCAGAAACACCTACGCACATCGGAACATCAGTGCAGAGTGATGAATACAACAATTAAGTCACTGTGCATACATCTTATGTTACTGCGTGACATTGAAATCGGTGATGCAATAACATTAATGCTTTAATTTTGCAAGGCAGGACACATGTTCAGTTAGAATGAGTGGGCGTTTTCGGGCTAGGTCAGCTCTTTTTAAACAATGGCTTTAGCAGTCAAGTGACAAAGGACAGTAATTTCAGGCCAGTGGCGAGCCCGAAAATCTAACCCTAGCCCTGAGGTAGACTATGTGCTGTCCCGAAACCGTACTGAGCACCAGAGAGCACGTGATTTTTCGGGCTCGCCCCTATACTGAATTTGTCCCTCTCCTTGCACTTGTCACGGGCATCCGTATCTGAATCTCCCCACTATCATAACCACTGTAACGCCACCACAGTTGCAACAACAAAATTTAATTTACCGGCCCCCGTAGTGTAGTGGTTAGCACTTCGGACCATGGACCGGGAGACCCGGGTTCGAGCCCCAGCCGAGGCAAGCGGGATTTTTCATACCTAGGTCGGCTCCTACCCAGAACGGGTGTGCTATGGGCCCAGTGGGGAGGCTGTTGCCACACAGCCGAGCTTCACCCACTTCACGGGTGCGACTTTGGGGGTGCTTCCCTTGGTATGACACGTCTTATGATGTGGATGATTACATGGCCGGCACCGCAGGTGCCGTAGTTCCCGGGCCTGGTTAATGCCGGGATATCAGTCTATGACAGGAAGCGTGGAATGCATTAGCAGGCCTGTCCCGCAGTCTCAAACCACACGGACCTCCATTAGCATCATCTTACCATCATCCTCATCTCCATCATCATGCATAATAGAAGCCCCAGCTTCCCAGACCTCCGTGGATTTCCACCCATTACCTGGGAGGAACACCACTGGCACTGGCAAAAGAACAAACAAACAAAATTTAATTTACCTTTATGAAACCGTCGTGTTTCCCGGGTGTGTTCATCGTAACAAACTGCGCTACATTCTGCCATTGATTCTTCTGGTACTGCCACCTCCCTCGTCCGAGAGAATTCCCGAAATTCAGATTACAGTAGACGTCGCTACGATCGCAGAATCCGGGTTCTTGGTCACGTGGCATGTAGGCGTACACCTCCCCGGCTCCCCCCGCCCTCCACACGAAGCGAGTCGTGAAACAGGTGTCAGAGTGGCGTCCCCCTGAGCAGAGATAACTCCCTCCCCACAAACCTGAAACAAATTGAGATGTGTATGCAAGAGTACGTTGCATGAATTGTTGGAATATGTCTGGAGGAATTTCTTTCCTACCCTTATGTTAGCTCAGCGTCAGCCTGTGAGATGCTGTAACTGTGCAGGCGTCTAAGTGGCTAGACATCAGACACCGTCAAAACTGCTTAGAACGATTTACCACAAATTTAAGATACAGAAACTAAAACCACCACCATCATAACCACACCTTTCAAAAACCATTCTGCGTAATAGACGACTTCGCTCCTGTCAATCAAAGGGGGCCAGCCACAAGAATTCAGCCAATCGCATGCCGCCACGTCATGATGACAACACGTGCCATGGTCTGGCAAACTTTCTTGTCAGACACTAATAAGAGAGGAAGCACGTTTATGTTCGATATGACTGAAGTCCATTGACGTCATTTGAGGCATTGAAAATACTGTAGAAAAACCATTATGCACACTAATGAACACTCAGTATTTATTCTGTTGACCGGTGTGTCATCTCTTTCTTTCTTCAATCGTCACCTGGTAGTTTTCCGCCCTTCACGAAATCAAACGTGTCATCGAGGAAGACGTCAAAGCTGAACATGACGTCATCGCGCGGAGTTATGACAGGGGCGTAGAACGCAGCGCCTCTCTCGACGGTTTTTGTTCCTGAATAACTCCCATTAGCGTAATGGACACGAAGCACGTGGTCTGCAAACAAGGCAAAGATTCTACAAATGGGTTCAATGAGGTCTCTTGTGTATATGACGGATTATATACTGCGAATATTGTTACACATCATTTCAGCATGGAGGTTTTTAGTTTTGTTTTTTCAAAACCAGTGTAATGTAAGCAGTTAGTATTGAGAACGTCAGAAAATTGAAATTGTTCATTTCTCAGTTCGTCACACCAACTAACTGGCTGACTGGCTAACTAACTAACTAACTAACTAACTAACTAACTAGTCATATCAATGCTTCGGCATCTGATAGTAGATAGCACAATATCTTTGTACACCTTCCCTCCCACCTTCCCCCCCATCCCCATCCCACCCCTTCTTTACGGGCAGCCAGGATAGCCGAATGGTAGAGCGTTGGACTTTCGATGCTCGGGTAGTGGGTTCGAATCCCGGCTCGGGCCAAATATTTGTGCTGGCCTTTTTCTCGTTGCCCCGTTTTTGATATCACCCTTGCGTGGTAGAAAAGGGTGTTAAACACCCACACATCCCCCTCCCCTTTACACAAACACTGCTCTTCCCCCACCCCCACCCCACCCCACCCCTGAATTACACCCCTCTCTCCTTGCCCTTCCCCCACACCCCTCGCCACACACACGCACCATCACCACCAGCAGGATCGGCGACAACATCCAAGGAAATCGGTCAGCATCCCACTGCCTTCAGTGAAAGTTGAGTGCTGGAACAACACCTCGCAACGAACTGTAAAAGGGAGACGACTTTCGTGGAGCACTCGGAGCTGTTGGAAAAGCTGAGCCACCGGGGCATCTTTGAAAAGTTATTTCCCCTTGGATTCCCTTGTGGCTGGAGGGCGTTTTGGTTGGGCGTCTCAGTCAGTAATCAGTATTTCTTGTGTTACGAGGAGGGACAGAAACTCACTGAAACTGTCCCTGATGGCTTATCGGGACATTTGGCATAATAGAGTGAGATGCAGATATGTTTGTTTCCGGGCAACTGCCGGATTGCAGATGGATCTCTGATACTGAACTAGTCATATCAGAGTATGTACTAGGACTCAGTGTGTCTTGCTGCGCCGGGTCCAATCGCTCGTCGCGAGCGAGCGACAACATCTCGACTGACGAACAAACAGACTGCGCTTTGACAGAATCTCGAACTACATGGGATTTCGTGGTTTCACACACACAAGCGAAATTGGGCAACGCCGCAAAACTGAAAACTTTCATCTTACAGCTCCTTTATTTAGAGAGAGAGAGAGAGAGAGAGAGAGAGAGAGAGAGAGAGAGAGAGAGAGAGAGAGAGAGAGAGAGAAAACGAAACAAAATTTAGAATAAACAATTAAGAATTTTAAAAAAAATATGTCATACTACATGTACTATTAATTTTTGTGATGCCATACTTACCGACGATGGTCAGAGTGACGCATATCAACAGCCGGAACATCATTCTGAATCTGCGATACAAAAGAAGTCAGATTATGTGTAATAATGTTTATGTGTTGTTTATTATAATGTTTAAAGTTACAACTGACGAACAGGATTTCAATGTGAGGGAGTCAGTTCAAGTCAGTTGTGGGTAAAATGGAACGGGCTAGGGAAGGTCATGGGTGTGTGTGTGGGGGGGGGGGGCCTTTAGAGTATGCGCAGAATAGAACATACGTACACAAAGAGTCAAGAAATCGCGTTTATCCCAATTACCGAAAGATAAAGAGAATAAATTTGAGTGCAAAGGGAAGCAAACAGCGCTGACTTGAGAGAATTAGAACGGAGAAGTTATTTCCCTTGGTTATACTGAGCTCGCGTCGCGGGGGACACAGACATGATTGTATAGATCTAAAGCAGACATTGACATCAGCCAGACAGCATTGTGCCAGCAACTTGGTTCACTGCTCATCACATGACACGGACAATGTGCGTGCAGTACTGGACATGACAGTCGGCTATTCAGTCGCCGGCTCTCGTACACGGAGACGGTGAACTTCAACTCACTCAGTGACTGGAGCCAGTCCGCGGTGCCGACTAGCATACCGTGACACTGAACTGCACAGCCGTATATTCCTCAGCACAGAGGACGGTTCCCAGTAAACGAACACTGTGGTTTGCAAGAAGTTTCTTCTTATAGCCCTAGACAAACTGACCAGACCGTTATCCCGTGAATGACTTTCTCACCTGTATCAGTAATTCATCACTGTCTCAGTGCGGCTGACTGGTAACTGACTGACGGCGGACTTCCAATGAACCTCCTAAAAAACAGTATTTCAGTGTGACACACTGAAAAGGAACAAATTTCCTGCACAGAGATAAGGAAAACCAGTGGGTAAATTAAGAACCGAAGTGCGTGGCGCTGGTTCAGTGTCTCAGTGACCCGGCTTGACTGAAAAACTGAGGTCGGCCGCTTTATCTGAGCGAGTGAGCAGTGATCAGTGGCCGTCACGTGTAACTCAGTGTTGTCAGCTGGTGTCAGTCACGCTGAACTTTACTGATGAGAGCGATGGGATAAATAGTGGGACTGATTTGATACATTTGGATATCACACAGAAAAAAAAGGAGAAATTAAAAAGAGTGTATCAGTTTTGGAGCACTCCGAGTAGGAAAGAATATTTTTTTGTTCGAAGTTATCCTCACATGTTAAGCCACAGTTGACTTTCGCCTAGAGTACAAGCGAGTATTTTTGTATTTATTATTTTTTACCATTTCTTGTCTGTAAGTTTTGCATCTCAAAAATACGAGTGTATACGTCTCCGTCTATTATCATAGTTGTTTTTGCCCGCTTCAAGTTACTAAGTATGGACGTCAGTGTTCGCCGGACTGACCGGCGTTTGCTACTCAGTCAGTGTTGTCAAGTTCTAGTTTTATTCACTGACTGGTCGTTGTTAATCAGTGTTAGCTATGCGTCTGTTTCGTTTGTTAGTTCGTCGTCGGCGACACGGTACGGTCGTCAGTCCGTCGTCCCGGCTCTCTCTCTCTCTCTCTCTCTCGCGTTGGACCTGATGTCTAATGCTCGGGTCGTGAGTTCAGTTCGCAGTATCCCGTATCCCGGCATAAAATTGGCTGGGGCCGGCAAATATTTGTCACAGTGCTGGCCTTTTCGTCGTTGCCCCGTCTTTGATATCACCCGTATGTGGTGGAAAAGGACGTTAAACCCCCAAACCCCCATCCACCCTCTCTCTCTCTCTCTCTCTCTCTCTCTCATGTCTCTCATGTCTCTCAGGTCTCTCATAGTTTGTATAGTATTTTGTTTGTTTATTTACTCAGTGGCTGGTTTGCCGCTAAGACGGAGCTCACACCGACTGATAACATTTTACCTAGACGCCAATACCAATCAATGAAACAATCTTGTGTCTGTGATGCCACGGTAGCCATACCGTACGAGACACAAACAGAATACTTAGAACATGTACAACCCCAGTGCTGAGTCAGCCAATGGCGCGCCGCGTTTCATTCACGTCTGCTCACGGAGCGCTCAGACAGAAAGGCAGACGGCGGGAGAACGAAGGAGCGACTTCTGAAAACGATCAGCGCCTGGGGGCAGACAGAACGAGCGCAAATCGGATAGAAGACTGCACACGTGCTATGCAGGTTTTAACTGCCACCTGCAGGTATCAGACCCTGGGTTCCGCCTCGGTTTTCCGTCTGTCCACATGTGAAAATACGAACTTGTGAGTGAGAAGGGCGGAAAATGCCAGAAATAAGAAAAATAATCTTCTGATTTTTTTCCATAAACTTTTTTTTCTCTCCATGTTCTCCTTTTTCTTCGGTGAATTTCTTCCCGGTGTGAAAACGTTGTCAAAGGAATGCCAGACAACCGGACCGCAAAACGTGAACATTGATAAATAGTGCAGACGACAGAATACAGACGGCAGTATTAGGACTGAGTCTGACCTCATAACATAAAATTTGAATAAAATAGTTTCCGCTGATAATTCTTTGACTGCTAACCGGAGCAAACGACGTTTTTGTTCAGTGGTTTTAAAGTTTTCGACACTGAAAACTTTATCAAAGACAGTGCAATGAAAAATGCATGCGGACTTGTACCAGGGGCTTGCCTTTAGGACTGAGTTTTGGAGAGACTGGAATAAGTGTTGGCAAATGTTTTGAACTCCAAGAACTTGAATAGTTTTGTGATTCTGGGAAGTCACTGATTTGTCGCGTTTTATTGTTCGTGCCGTGCACTATGGTCAGATTTTCTGAGTTGTTTTGGTTCGGTGCTGAAAATTTCATGGACAGTATGTCGAAATTCAGAACTCTGTGGTTGTTATGGATACCTGTGGTGCTGGAGCTGGTGGTGTTGCAGTCGTCGTTGTCTTCGGCTGCTCCGAGCAAGGACAGTGTTGTTGGTACAGACAGGAATGTATGGTTAGCTGATGAGGTGGGTGATCTCTCTCTCTCTCTCTCTCTCTCTCTCACACACACACACACACACACACACACACACACACACACACACACACACACACACACACACACACACACACACACACACACACACACACACACACACACCATCATCATCGTCAGCGTTATTTGTCATCAGAATCATGTCAAACATCATCAATATCAGTCGTCATCGCCATCTCTCTGGCCATTTCTACACTAAGTATCTCCACTTCAGTGGGGCAAAATTAATCTTACAGATGACTTACATTTTCCCTTAGTTCCCCTTCAGAATACGTTGAAAGACGGACGATACAAGCCGTCTCCCCCCCCCTCCCCCCCGGCTCCCCAGCACTCCACCCCTCACCTATCAGTCTCTACAACCCATCCCTTCCGTCCTTCAAGTTGTTTTCAAGTTACTTGCAATGCTAATCATGACCACCCGAACGCACTCGATAAGCTATTTCATTGAAAGTAAGTCTGAAAGGAATATCAGTATTAAGAAACAACAACAACAACAACAAATAAAACAGCCGACAATATCAAAAACCCAGGAGACTATACCCTAATCTGTCAGGACCCATATAACCGACATAGACACAACTGACATCCTAACATCATCAGCCGAAGCTTGCGAACAGCCGCTGACACGAAGGCTACAGGTATAGCCTCTCTCTAACATTATCTTCCCTCTCAACCTTAATCCCAACTCACTTAGCTTGTCATTACCGTCTCAAGTGTGCTGTCGAGCGTTAAGCGAAACACGCTTCATTGCCGTGATACTCAGGCTCGTATCCCATAATACCCTGTCGTCGCTTCACCTGTCTTACGTCATCACTGTGAGGAGTTTTTGGCGAGGGGTATCGCCGTGTCTTTAGTGGCCAAGTGACCCAGCTGGGCTTTTTAATGGGATGCTTATTTGGCAGCAAACCGGCTGAGTTTTTTTTTTTTTTTTTTGTCTGTTTGTTTGTTCTTTCTTTTGATTTCTTGCCGTGGAGAGAGACTGTCTTGCCTTAATGGGACCAAATATTTGTGCTGGCCTTTTTCACGTTGCCCCGCCTTTGGTATCACCCATACGTGGTGGAAAAGGACGTTAAACCTCAGACTTATCTTGCCCGAGTTTCGCATACAGGGCGAAAACTTGAAGAGTGAAAAACGTGAGATACTCGCGTGCGGTACGAAATATGCTAAATATACTACAAAGTTCTCTCTCTCTCTCTCTCTCTTTCTCTTATTTACATAATAGTAGTTTTTAGCAACGTCAGGTATAAAAAACTGACTATCTGACGTCAACTGCCTCTACCTATGTAAAATAAAGTTTCATTGATTCACTGACTCTCTCTCTCTCTCTCAGTCCCCCCCCCCTCTCTCCCCGGCTTTCATAGCCCCCCCCCCCCCCCTCATTGGTCTGGGCTGAGGATTGGGAATTCTCTAAGCTTCAGTACCAGTCTGCGAGTACCTACAGAGAGCATACGAGTACTTAGGCCACGGTATTAGTCTGCACCTGTTTCTGACTGTTTTGCAGCGTGTTTGCACGCGTAGTGTGGTTTGCTGGATGTTTTGACAAGTGTTCCACACAGCCTTTTGCACCTTGACTGCCGTCTACACGGAGATCAATGGATGCTCGGCGAGTCGGGCATAGGCAGCGTTTATGTGGTGTTTAACCTTTGTTGTTGTTGCTGCTGCTGCTGCTGCTGCTCTCTCTCTCTCTCTCTCTCTCCAGGCTCTCTCCGAGCTGTCTCTCCGGCCGCCGCTTTCATGGTTGTTTTTCTCCCCTCATTGGTCTGGTGTGAGGATTTGGAATTCCCGCGCGATTTGTGCCCACTAAAGCTTCATTTGTCCCCATCAAACCTTCATCATCATCATTATCATCTCTCTCTCTCTCTCTCTCTCTCTCTGTGTGTGTGTGTGTGTGTGTGTGTGTGTGTGTGTGTGTGTGTGTGTGGATCTCTCTCTCTTGAAAAATAAAGTTTTCTTGATTCTCTCTCTCTCTCTCTCTCTCTCTCTCTCTCTGTTATTCTTATTATTTGCTCTAACCTTTTGTAGTATTAGCAACGGAAAGTTTGGAAACTGACGTGTTTTTTTCTGCCAAAATTCTTACCGTTGAAAAATAAAGTTTCATCATCATCATCATCATCTCTAATAGCCGTACAATTGCAAAATACAGTATAAAAAGATGCCAACGGGAGACAACTCCTTTTGCTGATTTTGCTAACTTTCAATAGCGTATCAGTTCACCTAAACTACCACAAAGTTTGTTTTAGTGAGAGAGTTTGGAATTAATTTAATACCTGAAAAATTAGTAACTATTGTTACTGTTTCATCACTATTATCATTCCTACAGGGAAACCGTATAAAGATTGAATTTAGCAAACCCCCATCCCCTACCTCAAGCTAGTAGCAGTAAATGCCTGTCTATTTTTATATGCCATTTCATGATTTTGCACATGGATATATATACCCCGAAAATACGTTTTCTCTTCAGTATTACGTTCAAAATGTTCTGCGCAGAAGGTGATAAAAAAAAGAATATTTCAGTTGGCACAAAACTGCACCTTACTCATCACAGTTGCGCGACTCCTGCATGGTTTTCTCCAAGATTGAACTAATTTTGAAGCCACTGACGTTGCTGACATCACACTGTGAACACCTGCCGTCGCCGCTCATCCTTTGCCTACTTTGCGGGGGTTAATGGAGATGGTGGGCAGTGTTTCAGTGCTACCACGATTCAGACGTTATCAGGACGATTGCTCCCAAGTAAAGCAACATGTATGATATATTCAAATTCAAATTACTTTATAAATACCAGAAAGGAAATTATAGGCCACCATAAAAAAATAACATTAAGATATTAAGATATACTAATAACAAATAAAACTTGCACCAACAGAAGCATCAGCCACGCACACAAGTAAATCTTGCACACAAAGTGCACACACACACACACACACACACACACACACACACACACACACACACACACACACACACACACACACACACACACACACACACATATCCGTGTAAGTCCAATGCACTCACGCTCTTAAAATGTAAAACCACGCACAAACACTCGCACACTCATAAATAAAACTTACCCTCACACACACACAAATGAAAGTCGTGTGTACTCACAATTTCTTTTTTAAACGAGCAAGCACTGTTACAATTTAGTCACGTTCAATGCATTTTACGGTTCAGGCTACGTGACACAGATGCAAATCTGGAGGAAAACACTATATATTCCTCTTACACATAACGCTGCAGGTGACACCCTAGAAATGCTTTCAAATTCACCAACAAATTCACAAAAATCAGGCAGCCATAGGCTCATGCGTAGAGTAAATTTAAACAAATTCCAATATTCCGTTTTTTTGGCAATATTGGCAGCGACTACATACCCCCTCATTCCACGGTCGTCTGCTGGCTCCTGTGCCAGCCGCGCATGAATACAAATAGTCCACAAGCCAGCCTCATTTTTCCCTTATTTTACTATTACCTGGCATGAAACTTGTTTACAAAGCCAAAAAAAAGCACCAGATTGCGATTTTTTTTATTTTTTTTTTTACTCTGCACACAAAATTTAAAAGGGGCAAAGATTTTCTACTATATTTAGCCCCGGAAGGTAATACCGTTGTGTAACCTTATACACGGCCTCCTTCCAGTCACGCAGACGAACTGAAATCCAGTAAACGGTTACAATGAGTGTTCCCATTTTCAAATCTTAGGGCTTAAAGTCTTCCACCGTTAGGCAGATTTCCATCTTTTGCTAACAATGTTCCCACCTTAAAAAAGGGTATTATCTCCTCTGAAGCATTGAAACTAATACCAAAACGCACCAATCTGCACAGATTTTAGTCTAATTCTCAAACTATTCCTTAAAAAAGAATTGTTTCTCCTCAGAAGCACTAAAATTACTAGTATGTCAAAATGCACTAAATTACACTGATTTTAGTCTATTTTTTTTTAAAAGAAATATTCTGAGGGAGAATGCCCCAAGACACCCACTAGTCTAACGCATCTACACCTTAGATTTCAGTTTGTCGGTTCGAGAGAAAGACTGAGCCCATTCAAATTTTATCAACCATAACATGACTTTGATATACAACTTACTACAATGTAAACACGCATGTACGTTCAAATTTCAAACACGTGGCTATGCCTGAGAAGAACTGTCGTCAAAAGTTTGAATAGCAGTAGCAACAAGAACTTGAAAATTCCGCCATTGTGACTACACCCCGGGTACCTTTCTCCTCGCGGGACTTCGAAAAACTTCCACAAACAAATTTGCTCCAAGGAAAAAAAAAAAAAAAATTGGCAGGTAACCAAGAACTGTTAGAGTCATCAGAGGAGAGGAGTCTTCATGTGTGTTAGTCTTGAACAGTCGTTCTCGTGAGTTCTACATGACTTCACCCTTCTGCCCGACTTAACAGTTGAAGAAGCTCGTCAGAATACGCTACAGTTCGCGGTACTGACAGAACAAGTGTTCGGGGAACAAAAAAATAAGTGGCGCACTTACGAGTTTTTGTGAAGGAACGGCCTAAAAAAAATTAAAAGAGAGAGAGAGAGAGAGGGGGGAGGGAAGGAGAGAGAGAGAGAGGGAGGGGGGGAGGGAAGGAGAGAGAGAGAGAGGGAGGGGGGGAGGGAAGGAGAGAGAGAGAGAGAGAGGGAGGGGGGGGGGGGGGAGGGAAGGAGAGAGAGAGAGAGGGAGGGGGGGGGAGGGAAGGAGAGAGAGAGAGAGAGAGAGAGAGAACGGCTACTGCATCAGCTTCGTTATTAGTTATATATTCTGATGTGTTTCTTGTTGTTGTTTGGGAGCGGTTAGTACATGCAGACATATTACTAGTATTGACAAATCTAGGGTTGGAGTAGAACTGAGAAAAAGGTTAGCTTCTCAGCTCAGCGACTTCGGAGTTTCTGTGGGGAAAATGTCGGCTGAAGACACGTCTAGAAGCGAGTAAATGTTCTCATGTGATTAGCGTAAAAAAGATTTTACAGATCTGCGTTTGTTTTTTTTTGTGTGCTTTTTGCGAGTTTCACTTGAATACCTTTTCCATCTGGTGATGTTCAACTGACAAAAAAAGAAGAAGAGGGTTGGTGGGGCGGGTGGGTGTTTGGGAGTTTAACGTCCTTTTCCACCACATAAGGGTGATATCAAAGACGGGGCAACGATAAAAAAGGCAAGCACAAATATTTGGCCCCAGCCAGAGAAGAAGAAGAAGAAGAGGAGAGAGAGAGAGAGAGAGAGCCCCTCCCCCTCCCACACGACATCGGATAAGTGTTGATCAGTGCTTTCGTGCCTCTCCTAAAACGATACTTCACACCCTGCTTTGCTAAAAACACATCCTAGCACAAGTTATCTGCTCCTTTTCGCCTAGCCTGGCAGTTATGTCCCCTGATTGAATGGAACAAGGTGAGGCCCCCAGCAGCGGCCGAGCGCGTCCCAAATTCTTGTTGTAGGGGAGGCAGGAGTGAACAAATCGTACGGCGTATATAGCCAGTGCATAGCGAGAAGACGCAGTTTTTGTAAGGCGAGGTATGACCACTTTCAACCCAATTCGATTCAGTATATCTGTCCATAAACAAACAAAATCAACAACAACAACAACAAACAAACAAACAAACAAACAAAAACAACAACAAACAAACACTAGAACAAACAAAAGCCAACTCATGCAGGAGATTTTGAAAGTTTGAAATTCGGATACCGCGGTGACGCTACCGTTATCACCAAATATACATGACAGTGACCATTTTCAACTATACCCCATTTCAGTGCGTACACTTTAGGCGGCGGTGGAGGAGCGGGAATAAAGTGATATTTTCAGATCTCGCACCGCGCCAAGTTTATTTCGGTGGCCAGGATTTAGATTTATAACATCGCCGGCTGCGACCTGACGATGGAATTTCGGTCTCTTCGTCACTCGCTGGGGATTTTCGGGACTCAAGGGGTCAAGTTCGTTATAGTTTGGCATTTTCTGCCTTAACTCAAGTCCTACCATTAAAGTTTGGGTTTGTGCACCAGGGTAAATCATAGTGTCTGCATGGATTTAAATTTGACCCAGTGGGGAGTGTTGCACTTTGATTATACTCATATTTGCTGCAGTAATAACCGCCAGGGAATCGTTAATCTGGTCTAATTTTCGCGTTCAGGGCCAAAACCGAAAAAGAGTAAAAAAAACTGAACGTGGGATTCTCGTCCGCGATAGGGAATGGGTTAAGAGGTCAGATTAATGGGACAAATAAAAGGGCACGGTTACTTAGATCAAAGACTATGAAAATATGAAAAATGACTATTAAATGAGCCTCTCTCTCTCTCTCTCTCTCTCCGTTAACTCTTTGACGACGGAGCGCAATTTCTGACACACGATTTCCTATCAGAAATTGCGCTCCGTCGTCAAAGAGTTAAACCCCCAAACAGCCACCCACCCACCCTCTCTCTCTCTCTCTCTCCGTTAAATCCCCAAACACCCACCCACCCTCTCTCTCTCTCTCTCTCTTTGTGTGTGTGTGTGTGTGTGTGTGTGTGTGTGTGTGTGTGTGTGTGTGTGTGTGTGTGTGAGCGCGCGCACCCCCTCCCCACCCCCGACACATTGTCAATAATCTTTTGATGTGCCCTTTTATGTCAGGCCACACTAAAAACAAACCCACAGGGCTGCTACACATGGCAAGTATACAAACCATGAACACATGTGCAGGTAGACACTGACAGGAGGCTATTGAGTCCCCGGGCTAATTCAAACAGAAACATCTTCTAGGGTGGTCCCAGCAATACCCTAAACTTTCTACCTGACCTGACTAAACTTGAGTCGGTCCACCGGCTCCCGTCGCACGCCCCTTAGTCAGGAAACATAACAGCGGAAACGGGTATCCGGCGGGCAAAGGTGACTAGGTGACGCATAGCAGACATGCATCCACACACACACACACACACACACACACACACACACACACACACACTGTCACACATACCGACACACACACCGACACACACACACACACACACACACACACACAGAGGGAGAGAGAGAGAGAGAGAGAGACTGGAGCATTAACTTTCAAATGTTACTCAGTCAGTAAAGTAAAGTTGTGACTGAACAAAATTAAAGTCCAGGCTGTGAGAGAAATCATCTCTCTCTCTCTCTCTGTCACACACACACACACACACACACACACACACACACACACACACACCGTCACACACACACACACACACACACACACACACACACACACACGCTGGCAGAGCGGGAGGAGGAGGTGGGGGAGGGGTGTTCTCCCTGGATCACATACCGTGCCTTCACTCAAAAGACGCCCTGAGTTTCAAGATGGATTTCTGCGGAATTCGCGAACTATCACTACTTTCAAACTGAGCCGCAGACCCAAGGTAAACCGCTTCAAGCTGTTAATGCAATTATCTCGCGCGCTGGCTACAGCCTGCATGAATCACCACCTGAAATTCTTACCTGTGCCTGGGGGCAAGCCGGTTTGGCTCCTTTGAAGACGCCGACATTCGGCTGACCCCTGGCTGCCGGAGGTTGGAGGTCAAGGCTAGGGGATTAGAATGCTTACTCAGCGGGTGGGGGTGGGTGTTTGGGAGTTTAACGTCCTTTTCCACCACGTAAGGGTGATGTCAAAGACGGGGCGACGAGAAAAAGGCCAGCACAAATATTTGGCCCCAACCGGGATACGAACTCACGACCCGAGCATTGAGAGTCCAACGCTCTACCATTCGGCTATCCCGGCTCCCCGCTTACTCAGCAAATCTGTGTACTTGTAACTGACTTTTACTGCTTCAGAAGTTTCACATGCTGGTAATTGATTTTTAGCTTCAGCAATTTCACATGCTTGTAATTGATTTTTAGCTTCAGCAATTTCACATGCTTGTAACTGATTTTTAGCTTCAGAAGTTTCACATGCTTGTAATTGATTTTAAGCTTCAGCAATTTCACATGCTTGTAACTGATTTTTAGCTTCAGAAGTTTCACATGCTTGTAATTGATTTTTAGCTTCAGCAATTTCACATGCTTGTAACTGATTTTTAGCTTCAGAAGTTTCACATGCTTGTAATTGAGTTTTAGCTGCAGCAATTTCACATGCTTGTAACTGATTTTGGCTTCACTGAACAGACGACTCAGTTATACATACAAACTAGTATGCTAGTAAATCGTGTATTCCACATAATTATAATTATATTCCATAAACGTTGGCACTACATCATTCTGCCAACATCTGTAAGAACACGCTCGTGTACGCGAAACCAAAAGATATTTTCTATAGACTGTTGCATGTTCAACAAATTCTAGAAGCCCGAACCATGTAGAAATTCCTTGTCTGTTCCACTGTCAACAAGGGAGATAAGCAAGTGCCGCAAGCGGCAGATAGATGAGTTATCCTCCCGTGTCCTGTCACCACTGAGGATCAGTACTGATGATAACGGTTGGATTTTTTTTTTTTTAAATATATATGAGGTGGTCCTAAAAATAGCTGTTTGGAAAGATTTGTTTTTCTCTGTTAAACTGAAAACTGTTCTCTCTGGGGTAGGGGAGCCGGGGTGGCCGAATGGTAGAGCATTGGACTTCTAATGCTCGGGTCGTGAGTTCATATCCCGGCTGGGGCCAAGTATTTATGCTGGCGTTTTCATCGTTGCCCCGTCTTTGATATCACCCATAAAGTGGTGGAAAAGGACGTTAAATTCCCAAACATCCATCCATCCAACTCTCTAGGGTAGCTGGGATAACCTGGGATCTTGTAACGCGTTACTAGAGTTGGTTCAGTGGCCGTTGGTTGGCTGGACGGCTGGTCGGTTGCGACCAGGGTCAAATCTAAGATGTCGCAAACAGGAAAATGTCAGCACAATTTTGGGCTCCCATTTGGGGTTGAGCGTTCGCCGACTACCGGTGCTCGGGACGTGAGTTCGATTCCCTTGAGGGTTGTGTTGTGTTGTGTTGTGTTGTGTTGTGTTGTGTTGTGTTGTGTTGTGTTGTGTTCTTTCTTTCTCACTGTCTTTCTTTCTTTTTCCTTTATTTTCTTCGTTGCACAGTCTTTGATATTACATCATAAAGAACGACTTAGTAGCTTCCCCCCAACACACACACACACACACACACACACACACACACACACACACACACACACACACACACACACACACAAACAACAACAACAACAACAACAACTTTTCTCTCATCAAAAGCTGTGCACTGGCCATAAATCACCCACGGAAGTTCTCACGATGTATGCCAAATGTCTTGTGACCTCAGCGCTTTTCGAGATCCGTCTCAGAAAAAAAACTGAAAATTGGTTTCGCGTCGCTGCAAAAACCCTCGTCAAAACATCATGTATTCTCAGTAGAAGTGGCTGGTGTTAAACCTTGAAATGGCCCATGCACACACAGCTTGCATCGGCTTTGGTAGTCGTGCTATGTCTGTTGTGTATTCATTCTGAGCGGCGTGCCTCTCGTGGCTACCTGTCTGAGAGCGTCGCTGTTATCAGCTGGCAAGACAGGTTTGCCGTCTATCAGAGATACATGTCAGTTACCTTTGTAAACTGTTCGTTCGTAGATCTATATACTGTGCTTGTGTAAGGGAATGAATTGTTTCCGGCCTATCCGTCCTTGTCGGCTGGTTTCTATTCATAGGATGGAAGGACAAGACTGATGTAGGGAAGGTTTTTTTTTTTCTTTTTTTTTCTTAAGATTCCAGGTGAAATAATAAGTCTCCTAACTGTGACATTTTCAGACTGAAGGGGATGGGGTTTTGGGAGGAGGGGTGTAGGGTGAGGGGTGTAGGGTGAGGGATGTAGGGTGAGGATATTTGGTAGCAATGACGCTTTAGTTAACTCTTAAGACCCCGACCACCCCCTGCTATATGATAAAACTGGTTGAAAAGAACAAGCCACTGCACACCAGTAGGAGCCACTTCAAGCCACTATAAAAATGCGATTTTAGCATGGGCTTTGAAGATTTAACTGACAGCTTCATCAGTGACAATATTATAAATCAGCAGTTGCTTAGAAGTTGGAAAGCAGGTCCGCAGTGAAATTCTGTGTCATGTAACTATCAGAACTATACCGTTTTAAAAACAAAACAAACAACAACAACAAACAAACAAACAAAAAGCAAACAAAGGACTGAAAAGATCAAAGGGCAAACGGAAGAACGCGTGACTGAATAGTTACAGCTGCAAAGTTTAAAGAAGGCAGAAGCGCTCTAAAGTTGGGTGCATATGGTTATGATGGTCACTTTGGGAATGCGTGTCTGATACGGCGACATTTTCCTTCCTGTCTGCCAATGCCAGAGATAACGAGATGCAGACATCTCTCTCTCTCTCTCTCTCTCTCTCTCTGCCACTTGGAAACGTATGAAAAGAGTAAGTATGCTACGTTCCGAGGTGGAGTACATATGTGGAAGGAAATGTCCACAAGTGCACTTTTTGGGGGGAGGTAGGGGTGGTGGGTGGCGGGGGTGGCCGGGGGCCGTTCGAGATGGGGGTCAGTGGAGGCTGTTATGGAGATCAGTAGTGTAAGGGGTTGGAGGTGTGGAAAAGGTGTGCGTGCGTGCGTGCGTGTGTGTGTGTGTGTGTGTGTGTGTGTGTGTGTGTGTGTGTGTGTGTGTGTGTGTGTGTGTGTGTGTGCTTAAAAGGAGCTCAGTTTTGCCGACTACTGATTCAAACTGAGAACCATTTCTACTGCTTTCAGACTCTGTCTCACACATTCAGCTTCGACACAATTGCACTACCGCCCTAGTTCAAGTTCCCTGTACTTACAGATCTAAAGTACTTCTCCATCCGCACAGACTCGACCGAGCCAAAAAGTGGGGTCTGAACACCAAAAACCAATTTCCTAATAGTAATAGACCCACCGTGCCCCGACCTCCCCTCTTGAGCTCTGACCGACACAATACACGAAGCGCTTCAGTTCTACTTACCTGTACGCCGGAGGATGCAACTCTTTAGAGAGAATACGGGTAATAGAGTTTGGCAGCGACAACCCGACTAATCAGATCAGACTGTAACCAGCTACTCCGTGTCGGCGAGCAGTTCTGGGTACCGTCAGTCACGGGGGTTAAGCAAGATGGCGGAATGTGTTTCTGGTACTCCTTCAATAACAGCTTAGGCACCTTGCTGAAATGGGCCCGCTTCTTGATTTAAAACGTGACAACACACACACACACACACACACACACACACACACACACACACACACACACACACACACACACACACACACACACAGAGAGAGAGAGAGAGAAAACTGATTTAACCCTAAAGCTAGTTTAGTTCGAGGTTAGACTCTAACCCGGGGCTAAAAGCCCTAACCTCAACTATTTCATACTCGGGTCGTGAATTCGAATCCCGGCTGGAGCCAAATATTTGTGCTGGCTTTTCCTCGTTGCCCTCGTCTTTGATATGAACCTTACGTTGTAGAAAAAGGACGTTAAACTCCTCAACACCCCCACCCCCTCAAACGCGTGGCTTTACCTGAGAGATCTGAACTGATCGTCGAGAAAACTGTTAAATGCCGTCGCAGCTCTCTCCGCCATCTTGACTGGCACCCGTGATGGAGGGGCGCTTCTAAATGAACGACCACCTGTGGTAAGACCGAACCGCTGTACTAGTTTGGGTGAGCACCAAAGTGGCTGAAACTCGTTTTCCTAACCGCTACCGCCGCATCAGTCAGAATGTCTATGGAAGCCTTTCCTTTGACTCAGTGTTCATGCAGTATATGATCAAGGTTTACATTTTGTACTGAGACTCAACAAGTACGGTATAGTATTGCCAGCAGCTCCTCTCTCTCTCTCTCTCTCTCTTTCTTTTACTGCTTTATAATCACCCTTATGTGGTGGAAAAGGACGTTAAACTCCCAAACACCCACCCACCCTGCATTATTATCCCTTTCGGGAAATTCGGGCTGCTTAACTCGCGGGAAGCGCGTCGCCGCGGTGCAGCGCCACCCAATACCTATCCTATATTTTTTTTTACAATTTTGCTGGGGGAGGAAAGCCAGATAACCCAGAGAGAAACCCCCGATGAGCAGCCTGGTAGCCAGGAAAAACCGGTATCACATGTCACAAGCTCGACCTGGGCTCGATCGAACCCACGCTTCCTCGCCATGACATTGGTGACGGCCGTTCAGTAGCCCAGCGGCTAAATCCTACCTATCTGACCACCGCTCATCCCACTTCAATTGAGACTTTGATTAACAAACAGTCATACAGAAGTGTAATTTTATTTGAACTGCCTGCATTTCGCTTGAAAGAGCGGGAGGGATTTTTTCAGCTTTGTGTTTTGTTTTTGTTTTGCTTTTTACCAGGTGATGCTAAAATGTTTCGAAAGTATATCACAGCATGTATACCGCTGACGTCTAATACTTGTGGAAGAACACAGACTCGACAAGACCGCAAGAACAGCAAGTCGATTTTTGGATATGAACGGTCCTGGCTAAATATCTCCATGGTTTCTCGAACAAGCTCATTGAAAGGCTATCTGCTTCCACACAAATCAAGCAGCATAAACACAATTAGCCGCAAAGGGCGATCTGTCTAATTAACGTACTGATTCGTCTCCCCACGGGCTGCTAGAGGCTATTACCCGATATTTACAATCGGCCCACCAAGTGTCTTCTGCTTCCCCGCCTACGCGGTACCGTCCCTTTGCCCGCGGAATTGCTTCCCTTATCTTCTGCGCTGCACGTGCTGTACGTGCAGGAGACGTTACACTGGCCTTTCATGTCCGTTTGGAAGCGTAGCGTACCTCGGTACTTTGAAGTTTCGGTGACTGGAAATACCGACTAGACGACTACATACGATAGGGTGCCAAACTTCTGAACCAGAGTCACTTACTTGAACGTAGATACATGCTCCTCAGTCGATCAGCCAGTCAATCAAGACCATCAAAGTTTGAAATTTTAGGGGAGCCGGGGTGGTCGATTGGTAGAGCGTTGGACTTCTAATGCTCGGGTCGTGAGTTCGATCCTTGCTGGGGCCAAATATTTGTGCTGGCTTTTTCTTCGTTGCCCCGTCTTTGATATCACCCGTATGTGGTGGAAAAGGACGTTAAACCCCCAAACACCCACCCACCCACTTCAAATTTTAGCTGTTTGGTTAGTTAGATCCAAGTAGCGTAAATCTGTTTATATAAGTTGGTGTCTTAACACTCTTAACAGACACTTTCACCATGGTGTTCAGGACTATTAAAACTAGTTCATCCTTTAAACTTTTTGAAAATTTTATTTTAGTAAACCCATGTTTAAACTGTAAGTGATGTGCCTAACATGCACAGCAAGATGAAGAAGAAGAAAAAATGAGGAAAAAAAAAACAACACTCTTTTGTTTGCTTCTTTCCTTCTTTTTTGTTTGACGTGTTCAGTGTTTGTTTGTGTCTTCTCTTGGGGAGCCGGGGTGGTCGAATGGTAGAGCGTTGGACTTCTAATGCTCGGGTCGTGAGTTCGATCCCCGCTGGGACCAAATATTTGTGCTGGCTTTTTCATCGTTGCCCCGTCTTTGATATCACCCTATGTGGTGGAAAAGGACGTTAAACCCCCAAACACCCACTCACCCACCCTTGTGTCTTCTCTTCTCCTTTTATTTTTTTTCTCCTCATATATAGTATTGTTAACCCTTGGGTTGATCTATGTCTGGATCAGGGCACATTAAGTATCCCATTTTTGCCAGCAATATTTCTCTAAGCGTGCTAGAAACCGGAGATATATAACCACTGATACAGTAAGCAATTGTGAAACTCCACCACTTGTCACTCTCGTCAGATTTATCTCCCTTCCTGTAGCGTTCTTGGGCATACACTAGACATTTTCTCACTGACACGGTCTCGACAAAATCTCGAACTCTCCTTGTGAGCGGAGTAGTAATCTCTTTATTTAGATCCAAACAGACATTTCTGAGAGTCCCGCGAGCCAGGTAGCTATTGCTGTATCCGCGATATCTCACCTCGGCAGTCAGGCGAAGGGGTCTCAACCCCAGGGGGGCAAACATAGGATAAGCTGGAGGAAGTATGTTGTATGCCGTAGCCTGTCTGAAGTGTACGGTGCACAGGGAAGCTTTGTACCTTTCAGAAATGTTATTTTTTTTTAATTGAAGTTAAGGGAATTGTTCGCTTTTTTCAAGCCGCAAAAATAAAATAAAATAAAATAAAATGTAGAAACGTTTAGAATTGTTTGGTTAAATCATCACTTCCGTTGGAAAATGAAGTTCGTTCGTTCGTTCTCAGAAGAGACTTTAATTTCTGGTTGGTTGTGTGTGTGTGTGTGTGTGTGTGTGTGTGTGTGTGTGTGTGTGTGTGTGTGTGTGTGTGTGTGTGTGTGTGTGTGTGTGTGTGTGTGTGTGTGTGCGCGCGCGCGCGCAACCAATTACTTTGATGAAACCAGTGTCTCCGTATTTGCAGGCAGTGACCTGACAGAATACAAACACCGCACTCAGCTTGCGTCGCATACCTACTAACCCTTGCCCATGTCTGTCCTAGTTGGGCAACTAGAGACTTACATTGCTCAAAAGAAAACTGTGGCCGACACAAACAGTCTGCAAAAGTTTATTCCGGTGGAATCTGAAACAAAACAAAAAAAAGAGATAATTTTTGTCGTTAAAAAATAGATAAATTTAAAAATCCTTCTTTGTCATTACAGGAGTTTTATGATGACCTCAACATCTACGACCGTCCCCAAGGCGATCAGGCAATGCAACAAGATAAAGAATTGTGTCCTCCTGTCCCGGCTATACTTCCGGACGGCTCCTGTCATGCGCAGAAGTGCAACTCAGATCGGGAATGTGCAGCACGGGGCAACGCTCACTGGAAATGCTGCTACAACGGATGTATTTACACCTGTCTGCCTGAACTTTTACCACCAGCATGTAAGTACATGTACTGTTACTAGTTCAAAAGATGGATGGATGATAATCCAATATCCCATTGATGATACATTTGTGTTGGGGTCGTTTGTTGATTACTGAACAGACAAAATGATCTTTTGTTTTTCTTTGTTTTGCTATTTTGTTGTTGTTGTGTTTTGTTTGTTTCTGTTTGGTTTGTATGTGTTTAATTTACTGGCTGCTCGCTTGGTGCCGGCCGACAGTGTGTGTGTGTGTGTGTGTGTGTGTGTGTGTGTGTGTGTGTGTGTGTGTGTGTGTCCTTTCGATCTGTCGTAATTCAGTGTCACTCAGTTATTCTTAACACTGACGCTTTTTTTCGCGATCAGCGAGCCCGTTCAATGATTGTAATTTATTTTACATGAATTACAGTTATTTTCTCATCAGGTGAAGCAACTGATTTCTCGCCATTCATTTCGTTCCCCCCATCTCTCTTTCACAGTTCTGGACTGGATCAGAGAACCGCGAAGACGACTCAGCTCAGGTGAGTTACTTGCCCTTTGTTTGAACTCCTCAAGGTCAGCACAGATCATTCAGCGATGGGCAAAGGTCAAGGAAACGGAGCGTGTTTGTCTTGGAGATAACTCTTGTTTGAACACCGCCTGGCCAAAACATGAGGGGTGAAAGTGAAGACTTGTGATCGTATCCCTATCTTGTGGGTTTCTAAAAATGAGAACGGTTCGTGCAGAGGGACTACGGTGTACGTGTGTGTTCACTGTAGGGTGCACTTAAAATAATAATGATATTAAATAACATTTGTATTGCGCGATTCTGGAAATCAACTCATCAGTTGCGCATTCACACATCCCTCACATGCACATAAAACACATCCTTAGACGGCAGGTACCACAGTTCCAATCAATAGAATGCCAGTTGGAACAGGTAGGTTTTAAGATCTGATTTGAAGGATGCCAGAGGAGGTTGCTGTCTCGTGGGCTAGCAGGCAGAGAGTTCCAGACTATTTGGGTGGTGAATCAGAAACAGCGTTGGCCGAAAGATTTCAAATTTTGCCTAGGAACTTTGAGGAGCTTTTCAGTGGATGAGCGGAGAGTACTTGACGGCCGGTTGTATGTGGATAGGGAAGCGGACAGATAGGGCGGTGAAGTACCATCGAAGTGACGATACGCCAGAACTGCTAGCTTGTACTGAATACGGAAACTGACTGACGGCCAGTGCAGTTCTTTCAAGAGCGGTGTAATGTGGTCTCGACTGCCTTTCGTAAGCACTAGACGCGATGCACTATTCTGCACTCTCTGCAGACGAGGCCCGGCGTGTTTGTCTTGGAGATAATTCTTCTTGTTCACTTGCAGACAATCACACGTCATATCTGTTAGTCAAGATGGCGGGCTGCATCTGAGCCTTAATTTTCACAGCTGTATATGTTACTGAGCCGCGGGAGTTTGCTAAATTCAATCTTTATGGTTACCCGGTAGGACAGACAATGATAACGAAAAAATGACAATAGTTGGTAATTTTTCGAGCATGAAATTAATTCCAAAATCTCTCACTGAAACAAGCTTCTGGTAGTTTACACAAAATGGTGAACTAGCTATTGAAAGTTAAAAGAAATCAGCAAAAGGAGTTGTCTCCCTTTGGCACCTTTTTCTACTGTATTTTATAATTTGTACAGCAGCTAAGAGAGAGAGAGAGAGAGAGCTCTGTAAAATTTTGCGTAATTAAAAAATAACATCGTAAAAAAAAAAAAAAATAATGAAATTCAGGCCAGTCGACTGAAGCATTTGCTTCGAAACAATATTGAGGAAAATTATCTCTTGGATGTTAAGCATTTCATTAGTAGACATGCAATAATTTATTAATTATGCTGCTGGAACAACAGTTTTTCACTCTCGTAACCAGTTTGAATTTAGCAGTAATTCCCCCTCCGCGGCGCATGGATGTGACATAGTTGCACCAAACACCGCTTGGCTGCTATGAGATGTAAGCCTGTCAAAATCAAGGTCACTGACGTCACTACAGAGCAAGGCATTGGGTTCTCACATACGTCCCGGTTATGTAAAAACAATGCTCGGAAATACACAGGAAACGGCGGTAGACGACATCCAAGATTTGCACTCAGTACAAGCACAAATGCTCGGGACCGAAAAAAATGGCGTTATTTTGCCAGACTCAGCAGATTAATTCCTCGCATTGTCACCCTCTGCCTTTTTAATACAAAACCACAGACAAGATGTTTTGCTTTGCGAGTTCAGGAGTCCTAATATTGTTTGAAGAATTATCGCAACATTCACAGTTTGTTAGTAGAACAAGTTGAACACCCTTAGGCGTGTATACCTCAGTATAAAATTCACTTTCCTGTCGTGAGACAGCAACCTACTCTGTCGTATTTCAAAGCTTAAAACGATCTGTTTCAACTCGCCTTCTACTGATTCATGTCACCGTAGTGCCTGCTGTTTTAGGATGTGTTCTATGTGCGTGTTAGTGATGTGTGAATACGCAGCGAGTCGATGTATTTTCAAAAATAACAATGTATAAATGTGATTTTATTATTATTATTATTAGGCGGTCGGTGGTCTAGTGGTTGAGACACTTGTCACCAATGCGAGAGGTCAGGGGCTGGAGTCCAACTCGGGACGAAGAATTTTTCCTTCTCGTATCAGTGTGGCGGCTTCCTCCCCCGCTGCTTTGGAAATGTTCAGCCCACTAAATTTGAAAAATAAATGCAATTCTTAAAATTCCGAAATTTAAATAGCTGAGCTGACCCTTCGCACCACGTGATTGTAATGTGTTTATGTCCAGTGTGTGAGAGATTCACGTGAGCGTGCGTGTTAGGTTCAGTTCGCGGCGCTTTGAGCCGATTCATGAAATTGGGTAATACAATACTTCTTCTTCTTCTTCTATATGCAATATTTTAGTTTTATCCTTTCTCGGCTTGTACTTTCAAAAAAGATCGTAAATGTATCACAGGTACCAGGTTACCGAACTGCTATGTGTTTACAGGGCTTTCATGGTTAATAACTGGACCAGATCTCGCCAATGAAGGTAAGAATTTATCCTTTTGGTCTTTGTCAACAAGAGTTATTAAACGTTTATCATTTGATTATTGACGTCATTAGTTTACGGCAATGCAAGTACGAATGACAAAGACAGTGGTGGTGATGATGATGATGATGATTATGATGATGATGAAGTACGTGCGTTTGGCAGTAACTCCTTTGTCCGCCGTTTAAAAAAAATAAAATACAATAAAAATAAAGTGGGCTGGGGAGGGGGGGGGGGCTGAGTTGGTAGTATGGTTTGAAGTTTCATTGCACCGGTCGTGAGTTCGAATCCTTATGTAACACGCGGGATAAACTCCCCTGCTTCATACACCCCGGGGCACCTCCCGCCGGATGCACTTCCACTAGTCTAAGCCACGTGCAGACTAACAATCTGTCTCGTTAGTGGAGCATTTCCAGCATGGGAGTAAATCTGGCGTGTGAGGGTGGAGTATGTCTGGCTTAGACTAGAGGGAGTACATTTACCTTAACGCGGGAAGTGCTGGGGGAGGAGACATGCGTATGACTCCGTACCAGGACCCAAAATTTAGTTTGTGCTCGCCCAATCCTCGCTGCCTCGTCTTTAACTACATTAATCCACGAAGAACTAAACATTTAAGTACCTGAGATGTTAAGGGCCCGTATGTAAAAGTCGGGGTTAGGGAGCTTAGCCCCGGGTTAGAGTCTAGCCTCGAACTAAACTAGCTCTAGGGTTAAATTTTCTGTTGTTTTTTGTTTTAAATCAGGAGGCGGGTTCATTCCAGCAAGTTGCCTATGCCGTTATAAATGGAGTGTTGTCTATGTTTCTTCGCTTCCTTTTTTATTTATTTATTTATTTATTTATTTATTTATTTATTTTTTATTTATTTATTTATTTATTTATTTATTTATTTATTTTTTTTTTTTGGGGGGGGGGGGGTCTTTTGTCCTAGTCTGGATTAGGCCCGTAGCCGAGGGTTAAAGTAACCTCGAGTTTTGCATACGGGCCCTGGGCAACGTTTCCTTTTTAAGTTACCACGTCTATCATTAAGACGATACATATTTTGCTCGTGTTTGTCTGTGTGACTACCTGAGCAGAAGAGCCATGCAGTACTACACCGGTGGATGACGACTCAGACCCCTTGTTATGCCCCCAGGGGTATTTCTGCGACATCTATGACGCAGGCGACTCCAAGAAGGGCATTCCCAACCAGGGGGTCTGTATCAAACTAGCGGGCAAGGAGACTGACGATGGTGCAGGTAACAGAAAGTTAGATCTAATCGCCGGTTCAAGTAAACAACATGGTAACTCTCTGTGATAAGGTCTCCATTTTGGCACTCACATTTACAATGCTTGGCTGCAGCGATCCGAATTTCTGGGATCGCCAGCTTTCAAAGTGCGGAACTAAAATACAGCGCTAGCAGAACGGGTTTCTGCCAGTCAAAGGGAAGCAACCATCTGCTAGTATGCTAATGGGAAAAAACTCTCAGCATAGAGAGAGTTAAGAAGGTTTGCGGTAGTTCCTTGATGTTAATGGGATTTTATACAGAAGTGCTTATTTTTTAAATTATTTTTGAAAGCGAGAATATCATAATTCTCATAGTGTCATGTTCAGAGGGTTTGTGCCCTCCTCTCCTTGTGTGTGTGTGTGTGTGTGTGTGTGTGTGTGTGTGTGTGTGTCTCTCTCTCTCTCTCTCTCCATACGTTCTGATCCTCTTTCGCACCTAAACGGAAAATGTGTGTGTGTGTGTGTGTGTGTGTGTGTGTGTGTGTGTGTGTGTGTGTGTGTGTGCAGATGTTACAGCTTTAATTGTTGGCCCGGGTGATCGTATTGACACTCTGCGCGACATCATTGTTAAGGGCGTGAGACCTTCAACAATAAACTGTTCGAGTTCGAGTTCTCTCTCTCTCACTCCCCCCCCCCCCCCACACACACATTTGCTTGTTTGTTTCAGTGGGGTTTTTTGTTTTTGTTTGTTTGTTTTTTAGATCTCGATTCAACGTCAAAAGAAGATGCTAAAAGTCCTGACACACCTGAAGTATTCCACGCGCACGCTTGTGACATGGACGGGAAAATGTTGCTGGAGGGACACGCGGTCAAGGTCAACGAAAAGTTATGGTCAGTATTAGGGACAAGAACAGTAGCAGTAGTAGTAGTACTCTGTGTGTGTGTGGGGGGGGGGGGGAGGGGGGAGAGAGAGAGAGAGAGAGAGAGAGAGAGAGACAGAGAGAGAGAGAGAAAGAGAGACATGGTTTTAGCCCTGCTAGCCAGTGGATGTGGTTGGTTGGGTTTAACGTTCCATGCCACAAGATATGATTGGTTAAAGGGGGGGGGGGGCAGCTACCCTGTGAACAGTCCAGCTGAACACTGTTCAATCCAGTCGTGGTGTATCCTTGATTGTGATGGACAAGTTACACTGACACGGGCAACGTTTAGCACAAACCTTTCCGGGCCTCCCGCCTGGGGTCGGGATCGAACCTGGACCCCTTGCCCGGCACGAAAGCGCACGGACCAACCCACTAGACCACTCCGTCCGCACAGTGGCGAGCGTACGTAGCGCATATAGTGTGTTATGCCCTTTGAGAGACACTGGCCTTTTTTATTTAAAATTACATGAGTAGTTGGAGCAAGACAAATAATTATACACCTCTGAAACTACATCCAACTTGTTACCTTTAAAACAATTGGATAGGTGCTTTTGTTCAGAAGTTACAAGAGATTAAGTACTAGACTGAGGTGTACAGAGGCTGCTGTCAGTCAGAAAACACGTGGCGCTGAGCAATGCTGCATTCTTGAGTGGCTGGCGATGAAGCGGTTAAACTCAGTGTTGTCAGTCTATCTGTCTGTTCCGCCCTGAGATTAAAGGGAAGCTACTTTAGCTTCTTGGCAACCAAACCGCAGTTGTCGCTCGTTCCTGCGTAAGATTAACCAAAAATGTCACTAATAATGGTGATTTTCTTTCCTGGTCTTGCTTTTTCAGTGTTTGCAAAAGTCGTAAGCTGGACTGCGATGGCGAGGCTAAAGATACAGACGACAAATTCTGATGCTGAGTGGACTCCTGATACATACATTCCTCCGCCATAGGAAAAGCGACACTGGTGTTCATGAGGCGACTGAAAAATGTTAAAGCGTTTCTTGGTTTGTTTTTTTTTTTCTTTCTTTTCTTTCTTTGTTTTACATTCAGAATAATGTGTCTGTGTTTTGTTTCGTTTTGTTTTGTTTTTACTCTGTCTTTGTGTGTGTCTGACTGCTTGCGAGTGCCTGCCTGCCTGCCTGTCTCTCTGTCTCAGTCTGTCTCTGTCTCTCTGAGTCTCTATCACTACCCCCCCCCCCCCCCCCCCCCCCCCCGCGTCTCTCCCCGGGCGTACTCTATTTAATTCTCGTAAACTAAAGTTGTTAAGTTATTGTGTGTATATCGTTACAGGTGTTTGTCTATTTGGGCGAAAACTAACACAGAGTCGTATTGGATCATCACAACTGGTCAAACTACAGTATATTAAGGATAAACTTCATTCAGTGGTTGTGCCTTAGTTAGTTCTCTGATTAATTCCGCTCTTGCCGCCGTTTTTGTCAATATTTCTGAAAACCTATCATCATACTGAGAGAATTAATGCATGTGTCATGACTCCGTGATGTTGGGGTTCTGGTTTCTTGTTGTTGTTGTTCCTTCTGCTGCTTTTTTTGTACAGATATGTGTCTTTACAATCTTCATGTTTTTTTATGTTTAGATTAGATTTCTGGTTGCTCTGCTTGCTTACTTTCATACCATTCTTGAATAGCGACCAGATCACGAAATATCAACTGTCACCAAGAAAGTATTCTAAAAATGTATTCGTTTCAGATTTCAGTATGATGCTTTCAGTACTTTTTTTTCAGTTTAAACATGATTTTGTAACGTTGCTTTTGCTTTCCTTGACAGAACCTCTCTGGTTTACCACCAACGTGTTCCTATATAATAAATTTCAAGTCCTGACTTTGTGTTGTTGTATGAATGATGGTGATGATGATGATGATGATGATGATGATGGATGACGGCTCCACCTAACTGAGTGCTCACGGCGCTTATGGAGAGGGTTTGAAAGGAAAAATAGCGTGGGGAAAAAAAGTGCAGACGATAACTGGGGTGAAGCACTCAGCTGAAGAGATGAGTCTTCAGGCGCTTCCGGAGTGGAGTGCCGCGCAAGCAACAGAGACCATCTTGCAGCTAGGCAGGGGTAGCAGAGCCACACAAGCAAACAAAGACTATTTTGAGGCAAAAAGGAAGGGGGGTGGGGGGGGGGGGGTACCACAATACAGATGAATAACGAGTTGCAAACACCATCAAACACAAATCACCCTCAACAAAGTAGAATCGTATAGTGTTTGAAATACGCTAAGCATAAATTTCGGAACTGACATATCGCAGCGGAATTGCCCTGGGGTAAACATTCAAATAACACGAGCAAATGGAAATGGTCCCCCCAAAACACACACACACACACACAAACAAACAAAAAGACAAACAACAACAACAAACAAACAAACAGGTGAATCAGAAGCTACAACAGATATCGCACACGCACGCACGCACACACGCACGCACGCGCGCGCACGCACGCACGCACGCACACACACACACACACACACACACACGCGCGCGCGCGCGCGAAAGTTTCGATAACATTTCTGAATCCACAAGGACGTTTTGGATTAACACGAGTGACATATTCATCAATGCAAACGAATACGCACCTCACAGTGTATGCCGGATTCGTTGCTTGAATACTGGGGCATGTACAGAGAGCTTCCTTCAGTTAAATGTGCAAAAAACAAAAGAACTTGTGATCGACCAAAGAAGAGACTGTGATCTTCCCTTCCAGCCGGTCATTGTGAACGACCACCCTGTGGAGGTAGTGTCTGAGTTTAAGTATTTCGGCACAATAGTAGACAACAAACTAGACTTCACTCAGAACACTGATTTTATCGTGAAGAAGGCCAACCAGCGTCTGTACCTCCTTAGAAAACTGAGAGCTTTTAATGTTTGTCCTGAAATTTTAGAAACTGTATATAGAAGTTTAATTGAAAGTGTACTGGCATTTAACATCGTAGTCTGGTACGGCAATCTCAGCATGAAGAACAAAGCAAGGCTGTCTCGTATAGTCAGAGTGGCAGGAAAGATAGTTGGCCTGGGTCAGTACTCTCTAGATGATCTTTATATAACGGCTGTCAGGAGGAAGGCCACTACAATTGTCAACGACCCCACCCACCCCCTCCATGATCAGTTCCAAGAACTCCCGTCTGGGCGCCGCTACAGAGTACCGCGAGCGAGGAAAAATTTGTTTAAGAAATCTTTCATTCCCTCAGCAGTATCTATTTTAAACTCATGACTGTGTTTACTGCCCGTCCCCAGTATGTATAGATTTTATTTGTTGAGATTTTCAAAACTGTGCTTACTCCTCAGCTGTGTCATGTCCGCTATGCCCTTGCCATCTTTTAGTTTAGATTTCTTAGTTTAGTTGCATAGTATTAGACTTGGACATCACACATTACTTTAGGATCTGTGTTTAATATGTATGGATTTGTATGTCTAGATAAATCAATGTGTGTGTGTGTGTGTGTGTGTGTGTGTGTGTGTGTGTGTGTGTGTGTGTGTGTGTGTGTGTGTGAGCCAGAAGAAAATTTTCTGCCATCGACAGACAATAAAGTTATATTGAATTGAATTGAATTGAATTGAAATTGAATTGAATGAATGCATTCTGTGCTGGATACGCTAAAGGCTGACGCATGTTGTAACATCACTGTGTGTTAGTCTTGTGCAGTGGACGACCCCATGTCTTCAATCAACAGCGCCGAGCCCCCAGAATTCAGAGAACCGCGTCCCGCGGCACATTGAGCACAACACATGGCATCATGTGGCAAGCTTTTTGCCAAGACACTACAACGAGGGTGGGTGGGTGGGTGTCTGGGGGGTTTAACGTCCTTTTCCACCACATACGGGTGATATCAAAGACGGGGACACGACGAAAAGGCCAGCATAAATATTTGGCCCCAGCCGGGATACGAACTCACGACCCGAGCATTTGAAGTCCAACGCTCTACCATTCGGCCACCCCGGCTCCCCTTACAACGTGGGAAGCACATGTAGTCTGATAGAACTGAAACTTGGGAAGAAAGCAGTAGGTCTGTTGACGTCATTTGAAGAAAAGGACCATTACGTCAATCTCTTTCATCTTAAAATCATACCCTTTTTTCCATAAAATTACGCCATGGACGTACTCTGGTTTGCCAAGACGGCAGAGTAAAGGGGCACTGTAGTTTATGGTAGTGTTGCAAAGGGAAGTTTGAAAATGGTCTTTGTATGCTTACAACTTCATCCGTTTAGTAAATCCCCAAACACCCACCCACCCTCATCCGTTTAGACTCAAGCACAGTTATAGCCACAAGCCGTATGGCGTTTCCCGAAACAAAAACACACACGCACACGCACGCACACTGCAAACGCACGCGCGCGCACGCGCTCTCTCTCTCCCTCCCTCTCTCTCTCTCTCTCTCTCTCACACACACACACACACACACACACACACACACACACACACACACGCTCACACGCACAGACACAAGCCAACTGATAGCACACAGAGTGAATGTCAGTGGGCGAATACTTTCTGCACTGGACACGCTAAAAGCTAGTGTTTTAACATTGGGTATCTTCACGATTGTGTAATTTGGGCTTCAGAGTAGACTTCGGACTTTGGACTTTAGACTTTTGGTCGAGGTGAGATTAATTTAAAGTTATCAAATGCCCAAGTCGTGAAACTCAGACGGTAAGAATTTGTTCAAATGTTGTTTGGATGCTGAACACGAACCAGGTATACTTTTAGTTTCTTCTACTATTTTGATACATAGAAATACAAACGTCATCAAAATGTTTGCATTTTTATATGTTCCCATCAGTAACATCTTTCTTTAATTTGGGGAAGTTATTTTGAAAAATAACTTATTATTATTTATTAACTATCTCATCTCTTGTAATATACGTTATTTCATTATTGCTAGTTTTACTAAAGTGATATTCAACTAATATTCAACGTTTCGTCTTCTGTTTCTCCATACTGTAATGAAGAAAGTCCTTAGGGCTGTATGAAGCGCGAATAAGATCATAGTTGTCTGGATTGCGAATTTCAGTGATGTCATCAACACTTGCGTTGTATGTGACCATGCATGATACTATTTCCGATGTTTTGAATATATTAGTTGTGGGGTGGGTGGCTGGGTGTTTGGGGGCTTAACGTCCTTTTCCACCACATACGGGTGATATCAAAGACGGGGCAACGATGAAAAAGCCAGCACAAATATTTTGCCACAGCCGGGATACGAACTCACGACCCGAGCATTGGAAGTTGTTAGGGTCAATAAACAAATAAGATAAATAATAAAAAGAATAGATAGATAGACAGATAAATAAATAAATAAATGAGATAAATAAATGAGATAAATATACATATAAAAAAACTAAATGGATAAAATAGATTATAAATAAAACGAAAATTAAAGGTAAAAAATAATTTTTTAAAAAACATCAAAATAAAAGCAACAACATCAACAACCATCTGGTCATTACGTCCACAAAGCTTTTCTCAATGCAATTCGCAAAGGCTGCTCAAGTTCACAAATATTCCTATAGACATAACTTCACTATGGAAAAGCACTTCTTGGCACTACTTCTGGTGGCAACGGGCGTGGCCTTGAGCGTGGACACTCAGAGTGACACGGCTCAAGCGGCTGACTTCTTCCATTTGTCCGAGCAGCAACAAATCCTCAATCTGGCTCAGTATTTGGCCGCAAACGACAATTTTACGTTGAAGGTGAGGGAATACTCTATATCACAACCATCTAGTCTCAGGCACGGTTTGGAAAATAGGCGAAAACACACACACACACACACACACACACACACACACACACACACACACACACACACCCCCCGCCGTTTACCTCACAGTCAGTCCTATTACATAATTATATTTGGCGGTATAGATGTCTAAGCTGAAGTTACATCTGTTAACAACACGCTTCAGATGTACAACCGAACGGACGATGATCATCAAACTCTTTTTCCCTTTCCGAAAAGAGAGTTGTCCGATTCACTCTTAAACAGCATTGGCTCGTGCTTTTCCACCACGTAAGGCGATATCAGAGACGGAGCAACGAAGGAAAAGCCACGAACCGAGTATTGACGGTCTAGCGCTATACTGTTCGGGTGGGGTGGGTGTTTGGGGGTTTAACGTCCTTTTCCACCACATACGGGTGATATCAAAGACGGGGCAACGATGAAAAAAGCCAGCACAAACATTTGGCCCCAGCCGGGATACGAACTCACGACCCGAGCATTAGAAGTCCAACGCTTTACCATTCGACCACCCCGGCTCCCCTATACTGTTCGGTTATCCCGGCTTCCCGGTTTAAAAAACAACTACAGCAAACAACAACAACCCAAAACAACAACAACAACAACAACCTAAGGCCAAACAGCAACAGCAGAAAAACAAAACAAAACAACACAAACACACAAAAAGCCCAACAATAAACAAGAACAATAAACTCCAAAACAAATTACAGCAACAACAACCACAACAACAACCGAACATTAAACCCCATTTGCCGTTTGATTCTGCTGTACCTGACTAAAAAGAAACCTCTCTGTTGTACTACCTTCGTGATACTACTAGTCTTTCTTTACACGCAGCTGGTGGAAATCGCCAAGTCACTGAGCTGGCTGATAGAGGAGCCAACTGTCGGGGGTCTACTGCCGTACTTGCTAGATTCCCTTCCTGGCGTCTTCAGTAGCGCCATGTTCAGAACGGCTGTTAGCATCACTGCTGACGAAATCTACAGAGCCCAGGGTCAGGTTCCTCAAGACGCAGTGAGTAACCTCGCTGATTATATTACAGAGTTCCATTGCTTCGACTGTGCAGTTCCGTAACACCCCAGGGCTGTTTCCTTGGCTGTCAGGGAGCATTGCTCCAACCCTGTTCCGGGTTCGTCGATAACTCTAGGCCCCTCCGATGACGGAGTCTAAGTGATACCTAAGAAGAAAGAAAAACAACAACAACAACAACATACTCGGTGACGAGGAAAGTGGACAGTTGCGAACAACTTTGAGGTCCCCGTGTTATTTCACAGTGTGCACAGAAGCAGTGAAAACTGACTGTCGCGTTCACCAGCGCGGCACATTCTCAGCCAGTTTCGAGATTATTGCCTGCATGAGTTGTCTCTCTTGCCGCAACAAGCACGCATTTTTTCGTGGCAGAGCACAAAAGCTGCCACGAAAAATGCATGCATGCTGCGTTTCTGTGCATGAACGGGGGACAACTCAGGTATCACTTAGCTTAGACTCCAGAGTGCAGTCCCTTTTCGGCGGGGCGTGAAAATGTGACTGCTTACACCCAGCGCCATTTTCAAAAATGGCGAATTTTTTTTTAGAAAAGCAGAGACTTGTGTGTCATATGATTCGATTTGAAACGAAGTCTTGAATATCCGACCACTTTTCGTTTGGGCAAAATCTTTGCCAGCGGATAATTATTGTTGCGCTTTGATGGCACTGTTTACGTGGTACACTGATCCAACAGGATGAGTAAACGGCAAGGGGATTGCACTCTGACAGGCAAGGGTGTTTGGTCACTCTACAGGCAAGTATTATTGCACAGTGCAGACGATCACGTACCTGCCTTGTGGTGGAATAAGAGACGATTACAAAAGCATACACACCCGTGCTCTAGGACTGAATGTAATAATAGATCTGTCCATTCAGACAGAGACATGTTATGTATGTCTCTGATTCAGAAACACGCCTACTTTCACCCTGAAGACAGGCCTACCGTCACTTGCGCCATTGAGGATCCCTCTGGGTTCAAAGCTGGTCAAGGATGACATAGTGCGCGACCTTGTGTTTGAGAGCACCGAGACAATTTAGGCCCGTCACGGTAGCGCTAGTGAGCGCCATTTCCCCCACTGTGCACAGAGGTACTTTCCACTGAAAGACTCTGTGCCCCAGAGAGTGCACTTAGCTCGGCTCGGTCTCGGTTAGCCCGACTGGGCCGTCATTGCAGGGATTTAGAGTTACCGGCGGTCCCGGAACAGGGTTGGTATTGCTCTACAACGGTCCCATCCCCGTACCAGGGGCCCCTGGTACGGGGATGCCACGGTCCAGTCATTTGGAACAGCCTGCCTGCCCAGCTTCGCCATGCAGAGTCGGCGGATTCTTTCAAAAACGCTTTAAAATCCCATTTTTTCCGGCTGTTTTCAGTGTACAGACTAAATTGACTGCTCTACCATCATAAACATCCTGATTATGACGTGTTAGGATCATTGTATCATGACTGTGTGTATGTGACGTGTATTTAATGTGTATGTAATATGACGCGTATTTAATGTGTGTGTATGTAATGTCACCGCTATTGTGAGGCGCCTAGAGCTCTAGCAGGAGGTGGGGCAGGAGGGGTATTAATATGATTATGATTATTACAACTGGCTCTGTATTGGGTAACAGGTCACAGTCAAGGATGTTTAAATCAGAAGCTCCATCCCCAATGTTCAGCTGGGTTGTTCGCCTGTTCCTTTAGTAGTTTGTCCCCCCCCCCCTTCCCCCAACATGCCCCTTACGACCGTCTCCAATCACTCTTCTGCCAGGGACGTTAAACCCTAGCTTACCAATCTACCTACCTCGCTGATTATACTATCGATGTACAACCCCCCTCCCCCTCCACCCCCCACCCCCGGGCCCCCACGGCACACACACACACACACACACCACACACACACACACACACACACACACACACACACAGAGTTTAATTAAAAAGTAATTACACTCAGAATCGTAACGTCTGCAGTCCCCCCCCCCCCCCACCTTGCTATTTTTTGTTTTGTTTTTCACGTATTAATTAATTAATTTATTTATTTGTTACCTCGTGTGTCTGTTTGGTTTGTTGGTTTTACATCTCTTCGTTCAAATTTATTTATCTATTTGTTTATTCTTTTATAATTCGTTCGTTTGTTTGTATTTTTATTCGTTATAGTTAATTTTATTCATTTATTTGCTGATTCGTTTATTTGTTTTTGTATTTATACATTTTACTCCACTTTATGTATTTATTGATTTTACTATTCATTTCACAGACCGCGGAGGACAAACTGAAGAACACAAACTGGGGTCGAGCTGTGAACAGATTTCTAGCCTCCTATAGCGCTCGGGACCTCTTCTATGAGGAAACCTCCAAACAGACTGTTGACCCGCAGTGCTATCGCGAAACCATGGATTTCCTGGATGCTCTGGTTGGCTCCGTCATCGACGAGGCTGACATCACCGTACAACACTTTCGATGGGCTTTGAAGAGTATGTGAATTTCTGTTTTAGATCATGCGGGAAGTGAAAAGGCAAAATCTGGATCTAGTTAAAATAATTTAGATCTAAATTTAGTTTAGAATCAAACCTGGTCGTATCACCAGATCCCTTAGCATTAAATTTTGCAGACATACTAAGGTTTAATCATAATTATGATTTGCCAGAGTTGTGCAGCGAAGATGTAAAGACACTGAAACTGACGTAACTATGAGATATAATGTGCGTGCGTGCGTGCGTGAGTGAGTGAGTGAGTGAGTGTGTGTCACACTGTGTGTGTGTGTGTGTGTGTGTGTGTGTGTGTGTGTGTGTGTGTGTGCGTGCGCGTGCGTTATTTAAAAGATTTATTACATGCTGATCAAGTCAGCTATGTATGTTTTGGTAGCAAGCGGACGTCGCGTCTGTGTAACCAGGCGCCGTGGTAACCTGATTGTGCCCCTATCAAAGCGTTCTCTTTGCACGGTATTGCGTTACCAGTAAGAGAATAACGTCCTGTTGATGTGTGTGTGTGTGTGTGTGTGTGTGTGTGTGTGACGGTGTGTGTGTGTGTCAGTGCTGGACACAATGTGGAAGCAACCGGGAGGACTAACGAACTACAGCCCAGACTACGTGGGTAGAGACAACCTCTGTCGCCAAGTGCACGCGTACCTGCCTAACGACGAGACCATGTTGCTCGGCAACCGACCGCACAACTACAGTACCAGCTACGGCACTCACTTCTGTCTCGTCATCCTTGACCTTTCTGATGGCCTTGCCAAGACATACGGCAGCGTGAGTTGATTCTTTGTTCACGTGCAATTCACGTTATATACATGCCATCCCATTTCGCACGATTGCCTGAACTGCAAGGGAGTTTGTGTCTCTTTCCACTGAAATAACACAACGCTATTTTCACTTTTGGCATGGGTGCATGAACGAACTCTCTGTCCTAGTAGGATTTCGTACGGAGGACTTCGTTGAGCAGCGTAACCCATTTACATGTAAATTAGGCTCACACGGCAGAGGCCGCGAGCTGCTAACGCGCTGCGATTAGCTAATGGTACCCGTAACGTGCCTAATTTACACGCAAGTGGGTTACGCTGCTCAGCGAAGTTCTCCGTACGAAGCCCTACTAAGTCTCACTAATGCAAACTTTTACGTTTCGGAACAACAACAACAACAGCAACTCACAACTACAGTAGTAGTTTGTTGGTGAAGTTAACCGTTTAGCACTACTACTACTACTACTACTACTACTAATCACATTAATATTGGCGCTTTATCCCATAAATTTGGCTCAACGCGCCGCGGGCTAAGCCCAACACGCACGCTCACATGAATCACACGCATTCTCTCAGACGCTGGACACGAACACTTCAAGTTACAATCACGTGTAGCGAAGGGCCAGCTCAGCAATTAAGTTTCGGAATTTTTGGATTGCATTTAAAAAAAAAAAAATGTTGGTTGAACATTCCAAAGCGGGGGTGGGGGCGGGGGGGGGGGGGGGGCTGAGTACCCGGAGAGAACCCCCCACGGTCGGCCCAAATGAACGATGCCACACACGAGAAAGAAAAAATTCTCCGACTTGAACCTGATCCCTCTCATTGAAGACAAAGTCTTAACCGCTAGACCACCTACACGCATAGTGCAAATTTTTTATTGCTTTAGCTGTGCACAGTTATGCAAATGGACATGTGACGTATACATGTATAAATCACGTATAAATAAACAAGCTGGCAAAAATCAGTCAGCCTCGGGTCAGGGGCAGTTATCAAGTAATCTCGCCAAGTGCTTGCCCATGTACTTATCGTTCGTGTCATTTAGTGAAGAAAAAACGAACGAACCACTGTCCACATCATGGGAGGGTGGGGTGGGTGTTTGGGAGTTTAACGTCCTTTTCCACCACATGTGGGTGATATCAAAGACGGGGCAACGAGAAAAAAGACCAGCACAAATATTTGGCCCCAGCTGGGATGCGAACTCTCGACCCGAGCACCGAGAGTCCAACGCTCTACCATTCGGCCACCCCGGCTCCCCTCACTTCATGGGAAAAGGTGCCGGTGAGAACTTGATCATAAAATTTTAAGTACATGTGATGTAGATAATGACTTCAAGAGAGTGAGAGTTCCTGGACACATTACCATGCTACATGTGCCGAACCCGGCTGTTCAGTTGAATGTGACATTTAATGTTTGCCAAGGCGATACGTTTGTATAATGTATTAATGTTTGTTTCACTTTCAGGAGATTTTAGGGAACCCACTGAAACTACACTTTGGTATGTGCTATCCCGAAAGTTGCCAGGAGAATGACGTCGCTTCCATGTTACGAATTGGTAGGCAAAACTTACCACCTTCCTTCTGAGTCCCCGCCCCACGCTTAGTTTGCCGGCTCACTTTGTTCTGTACTGTTTTCATGGTATCTATCATCACACCATTTCGACACCTGGACAGCGTCAGTAATGCTGGCACTGAGCCAACAGAAGCGTACTCGATGATGCGGTGATCACACTGAGTGCTCCAGTAATGTAAAAAGTCAGAGAATTTGAATCCGACTGCTCACTCAGTGTACATGTAGTTCGCCCTCGATCCAGGGTTAGGTCAGTTTAGGTTTGGAGTTACCTGGTGGTAATGGAGCAATCACTTTGCTGATTAAACGGCTATTGCGGGGTGGGTGGGTGTTTGGGACTTTAACGTCCTTTTCCACCACGTAAGGGTCAGTGATATCAAAGACGGGGCAATGAAGAGAAAAAGGCCAGCACAAATATTTGGCCCCAGCTGGGATTCGAACTCACGACCCGAGCATTGAGAATCCAACGCCGGCTCTACCATTCGACCACCCCGGCTCCCCAAACGGCGGTTATTGCGCATTTGACGAGGCGTAAATGGCCGTAGACTGACGTCGACGCAACTTTAGCAGGCGTATGTATCATAATGAAAAGGAGAAAACGGCTGTGATGTCAATTGCTCCTCAAAACCAACACTGGTGAACGGGGAAAGGGGGAGGGGGGGGGGATAGGGTGGAGGGGGGGGCAGATTGTCCTGCATCAGTGTCCCACATTTTGTGTTTTTTTGGTCCCCTTGTGACACCGCAGACACACACACACACACGGCGGAAACTGACTCCGGGGGAGGGGGGGGGGGGACAACAACAGCAAAAACTAATGCCTGAACTCGGCACGATATCTGATACTCATTACTGACATGCTGTCCTGCTCGTTCCACTTTGTTCTGAACGGCGGAAAAACAAAAAAAGCAGAAACCAAAAACAAACGGCAGAACTTGGTCTAGATGCGGCGGAATTCCTCCGAACGGCTAAACGTCTGTTAGTTAGCAAATTTAATGTGGAAAGCTTTAAAGTATGTTCATTCTCACACAGACAATAGTTCCCAAAATGCTCACCTTATTCAGGAAGTTTGGATTTTCTGGGGTCCAACCCAATGCCGAACTTTTGTTGTTGTTGTTGTTGTTTTACGATAAGAACTCCTTTACTGGTGTGTTTCAGGCGTTCTGCGTTCCCTCAACTTCAAAGTGGCTGCAGTAGAATGTACCGCAAATCAGCAGCCAGGTGCCCAAAGTGTTGGCTAAGACAATTGCAGTCTGGTTAGTTTAAAATAACATGCCAAAATTAACTTTTCGACTACCCCACCCCTAGCCCTCCTCCCGGCGGATGAAATCTTGCCTCTGGAACTTCACGACAAGTGAAATCAGTGATGCTGACTTTTATGTGATAACACAATGATCGCAAAGGTATTGCCACCGGCTACTGCTGTACCAAGTATATTTGAAGTACCTGAATTTTTGGTGAAACTTACCTATGACTTGCAGACAGACAAACAGACTGTTATGATGTAGTAGCAATTGAGCCAAATGCTGTATTCTTTGCCCCTAAAAGCATTGTCCAATCTATATTTTTTCACGTTCACTTGTTTTACATATTTGAAAAGAAATATATAAACAAATTACAAAGTCATTTTGTCATCTTTGATAATGTATTGTGAAACTCTGTCTGTCTCTGTGTGTGTGTGTGTGTGTGTGTGCAGAATGTACGAATTTTCATGAAAGCAACATCAACCTCAAAATTATAAGTGAAAAAGAAAGAAATTGCTTTATGTAATTTATTTTAACAGAATTCTGTTAATCTCCACATAATGACAGCTGTATCACATCACCCAAGACCATTTCAAGAATAAGATATCTATATATATATATATAACACATACCAGTACACAATGGCATACAGTATGTAAAAAATGAATTAAGGTCATTACAAATCACAGCACATCATCTCACAACCTGTACACGAGAATCATTTGGACATAACATCCATGATTGTCAAGGTCTTTAGGTAGCCGAATGACTAGCAAAAGCAAAGAGACAAATCTGGAGAAAATATTCACGATTTGTTTCCGTCCACATCATCTGTACGTACATTATTGGTACAGTACGTAATTATAATAATACTATTACATACCAGTAGTAATGATAAATTTTTTTTCTCTGTTTTCATAAGAGACATCCGGATTAACTATGAATCACATAGCTGCCACCCAAGTATACATTTTCTGATTGTAAAGATGGTTTGGTAGTTGAATGACTAGAACAGCAAAGGAACAGAGTTGTAAAAATAACTTGTGTTCTCCATTTTTGAGATTGTCTATTTACATGAATACAAAAGAAATCTTCCTGTGTATCATAAAAAGCCACAGATATATAGACATTGACTAAATATCACATAGCTGCCATAAGGAGTCATAAGGCACTCTACTATTTTAACCCTTTCACAGCTGCTTATGCTTCCAGCACAAAGAGCCTGACACTCAGCTTGCGGCAGTAGCATTCCTCCCTAAACTGGCCATCCCAGGCAGTGCAGGCCGGTTCTGCAGTATTTAACTTTGAAAAGCTTTCCCTCAAAACACCACTCTACCAATCTCATTCAAACTTTTTTTTTTTTTGGGGGGGGGGGGGGGGAGTGCAAAATGATAATGAGGTTTCCCTCACCAGGAAGGGGTCTTCTCCAACCTTCAAGGCCCCCCTATCAGAAGATATTTCTCAAGTTCAATAACTCCACTGCACTCAGCACCTTCGGTTGTCTGTTACGGGATGCCAATCAGCAGTTGTCTGCTGGCAGGTACCGGCCAGTGACAAAGGTTGTGAAAGGGTTAAACTTAAAGGCAACAACTGCAAAAGCTGTTTTTAGAAACAGATTTCAAACTTAGAACCCACGGAAAAAAAAGTTTCACTGTGATTGTTGTGAAGGTGACTGCATGCTTCCATACAGACTGGAGAAAACTGACATGAAGATTACAGTACGCTTGAGATTCCAGTTTATGCTACACCAGAGAATAACAATTTCATAAGATGAACTATTGTAAGTCTTACAACACACTCACTTTGGTGCACCAGTACTGTAAAATAAAATATTCAATTGTCACAATGCTTATTCATAATAAGAGTATCATTCTAAAAGACTTAGAAAAAATGTTCAAAAATCACTAACGCTGGTATCCAAGTACACTATACTTGTATTACCATGCATTATACAAACTGATCAAAGGTAAAACGTTGTCAGAATACGTAATGGAATGTGTGATGAAATAACAGCAGCAACACCAATTTGCAGAAAAATCACGCCAAATAACACCAAACTCCTATTTCAGAAGTCAGAATCAAATACATCTTTAAACATGCGTTAGCATTTTTCTTTATTTTGAGAAGAAACCTCCAAAAATGACAAATTGGATAGATCACTCCTTGTTGCCCTCCTTCTCCTCCCCCCCCCCCCCCCCCAAAAAAAAAAAAAAAAAACCAAACAAAAACAAACAAACAAACAAAAAAAGGAAAAAAAAAAAACAAGGAAAAAAAAAAAGCCTTCCACAACCCCCCCCCCCCCCCCTCCCCAAACATCAACAACAACAAAAAAAGCCCCCCCCCCCCCAAAAAAAAAAAAAAAAACAAAAAAAACAAAAAACAAAACAAAACAAACAAACAAAACAACAACAACAACCAAAAAAAAAAAAAAACCAAAGAGGAAAAAAATAAAAAACAGAAAAAGAAAAGAAAAGAAAAGAAAAAAGAAAAGAAAATAAGAAAAAAATCCTCTGGACATTTCCAGCTAGCTGTTACTGACGCTGCACACGCCTGGTTACAACGGAATGCTTTGCTGAGCTGACTTGCACCAACCTACTGAGAGGTGACCCGTACTCTCATCTTTTCTTGTGCTCCAAGACATAAGATACAGCTCTCATGAGAAGAAGCACTTCATCACTGTCCTTGTCTTCACTGTTGGCCGGTGCGCAGTTTGGTCATGACCTCTTGCAGCATTTGATTGCAGAGGGCGGCATAAGGGTTCAAGGCCACTACCATCTGCTTCGCAAACTCGCTGCCCAGGTGAGCGGCTGCTTGAAAATCTTCACGGGCGCCGTTATCATTACCTGTGCAACACAAATAGTTGAATTCCTCAAAAGAGCATTTAATTGTCTTTCCATCCTTCAAAATTTTGTTTTACATGAAATAACACACTGAAGAAAGTAACACTCTAACTTATCAAAAGCCACACAGAGCAGACTCTAAGCTTGAGGTGCAAGAAACAAGAATAATAATAATTATACTAATATTAGTAATAATGAGTATTGTAAAGGCGCTTTACCCAATTTCATGAATCGGCTCAAAGCGCCGCGAACTGAACCCAATATGAACGCTCACGTGAATCACACGAATTCTCTCACACACTGGACATAAACACATTACAATCACGTGGTGCGAAGTGTCAGCTCAGCTATTTAAATTTCGGAATTTAGAATTGCATTTATTTTTCAGATTTGGTGGGCTGAACATTTCCAAAGCAGAGGGGAAGGAAACCGGAGTACCCGGAGAGAACTCCCGATGATCAGCCTGAACGAATGGTGCCACATACAACAAGGAAAAATTCTTTGCCCCGAGTGGGACTCGAACCTCTGACCTCTCGCATTGGTGACAAGTCTCTTAACCTCTTAACCACTAGACCACCGATCACCACACAACATAATACAATTTCAATGATACACCACACAACATAATACAATTTCAATGAAAATTACATGATATCACACAGACACAAAAAACAAAAAAACAAAAAACTTACCCTCCAGACGTCTGATGAGTCCCCGCTGTGTAAATGCCTGGCACGCTGCCTTCCCTTCTCCCTTACTAAGTACCACTGCCATGTTCAGGTCTTCCATTGCTCCTTCAACATGCACCACACATATGGTTGGGACAAAGTTTGCATATTAATTAAAGTAACATACAATGCCATACAATGTTACTGTCCAGAAGTATTTGCCGAATGCATGGAATCTGAGCTCTTAAAATTGTTGGTCATGTCATCATGTAGATAGCCTTTATTTAATGAGGCAGACAGCGTTTGACAGCTAGCTTGGACTGCCTTTTGGATGACTGCAGTCACGACGAACTGGTGTGCACTTGTGAAGTCATGTCAGGACTTTTTTCCTAGTCCCCTGGGTGCACGGTCGCCTCATTTAAGTGTGAAAATTTATACAAGCATTAAATGTGACATGCACTGCTCGATGCTAGTATCTACTAGATTTTTTCCCCCCTAAAGGTGTGTGTGTGTGTGTGTGTGTGTGTGTGTGTGTGTGTGTGTGTGTGTGTGTTGTGTGTGTGTGTGTGTGTGAAAGTCTATGTCCAGATGGAGTCTTGTTGCCCAGGGCATTTTGTCCAACCTGGGAACGTCGCTGTTGTCAAACGGAGAGCGGGAGGGATGGAGCTTACACTAAATATGACATTTACTACTTTAGCCCAGATTCCACAGATCAGATTCTACTCTATTGTAAACACTTTGTCCCTTATCAGTGTTCCCGATTACGCACAGGTGTGCGTATTTGTACGCACAAAACTCTAAAATTCATGAACAAGTCTGAGAACAGCGCGTCACAGAAGACACACGTTTTTGGTCTTGCCGTGACAAACAGTATTTTTCCAACCCTCTCTCGGAAACATGGTGGACAGAAAGCGATCTGTAACTAGCAGCGGACACTTGCAGCATCACATTTCCACCGAGCCATTGTGCCTAACAGACTGATGTATGGACCATCATAGCCATGCCATGTTGTCGTTCTGCTGGTGTGAGTGCGTGTGTGCGCAGGGAATGGGTATGTGTGTGTGTGTGGATACTGATGAGTTTTTATTAGTTTTTATCTGTTTTGTCAGTGTTACCTGTCTTTTGTTTGTTTTATCTCAATCTGTCTTTTGTGTTTTTTATGTCTTAATATGAATGAATAAATATATGTATTTTATGTAAAGCGCCTAGAGCTTAGATAACAGGCATGCTACTCCCAAAAAAGAGTTTTCACTGAAAATCTGGCGCAGCCAGATAATCGAGCTGGCGTAGCCGGCGAGTCTGCTAGGGGGGTCCGGGGGCATGCCCCCCCGGAATATTTTTGAAAAAATCGTTAAAATCTGTGCAATCTGGCGCATTCTGAGTACTTTTCCCAGGATAAAAAAAAATAGTTTTTCAAATTTTCATTTAGCGGATTTCCGCTAATTCACGGAAGAGTAGCATGCCTGGATAAAGTTAGGCACTATACAATCTATTATTATTATTATTTACAAAAGGACGCTCAAAAATATGGAGAGAGGGTCCCAAGGACCCTTGTATTTTTTTTAATCACAGGGAACACTATTGTAAGCCCACTTCAGTTGTCCAGGCTTTTCATACCTTTCGTGTCCCCCTTCAGCCTCAGGGCCTGTGCACGATTGTTGTAGGCAGACGGCCAGTGAGGAGCAACAGCCACAGCTCGAGAAAAGCAGTCCAAGGCCATGTCAAGATCACCTGCTTCTGCAGCCTTCACTCCCTCCACTTCCAGAGCTTTCGCTTTTATCACAGTCTCATCCGTTGAAGCATCTAGAGAGGAGGTTGGAAAAGTCGTGGTCACTTAAACAGGGCTTGTGGTAGATATTTTTTCTGAGGGTCAGCATGACTTCCAGCAGAAAAATCTGAGGGTCAGCCTACTCTAACAGACATAAACGCCGTACATTTCAGAGCGTCTGTGGCGACTGCTCTGACAATCGATTGCCGAAGATTGAAACAAAAACTGTGAAAGCTGTGCGTCATGCTATCAAATTTGATTATCACGCGACGCACTCCTGCTCCAAAATTTTAAAATCTGTGCGTCAGTAAAACCTCCAGTGATTTTTTTTTCTGCGTCATTTCGTGATTTCTGTGCGTCAATACGCACAGTTTGTGCGTTAACACAAGCCCTGTTAAATTTCTATCGTCAACTGACCATAAAAACGCATTTTAGTCACAAACAGGATATTGACTGCAGTTTTAAATATGAAAGAAGAAGCATACAGTGTGTGTGTGTGTGTGTGTGTGTGTGTGTGTGTGTGTGAGAGAGAGAGAGAGAGAGAGAGAGAAACACATGTCGTCTGCTCTGCAGCTGGCAAACAAAGTAAGCAAGGACATGTCCTGTCTCAAAACAAACGCAGTAATTCGAACGCAAAGTATGTAAGATTTGCACACCTTCATTGTCAACTGGTAGCTCATCTTCTTCGTTCAAATCACTAGACGGCAAACCTGGATTGAAAATACGACTCAAAATCGCTTTATCGTGCACAGAAATGTCAGGGCACTTGTCTTGTTCCGCCATGTTTTTTTTTTTTTTTTTTCTCTCTCTCTCTCTCGTTTCAGATGTGGCATGTCGTGAAATACCTTACTTCGCTATTTTGTGTCCCCAATAATGTACCTTATGAACGTCACAAAAGGCATGTTTTTGGCACTGAGGAACCTCATGATTATTAGAAACCATAATAACGGTGATTTGTTGTCAAAATTTTCGGTCATTAGTTACGTCTATCGCAAAGTAGGTGTGAGCCCATCATGATGGCGGAAGACGGCGAAATGCTGGATAGTTGGGAAGATCAGGTTGACAGTGGGGTAAGTTGTGTTTTACACCTGAATTTATGTGACAATTTTACTTTTTCTTGTTATTAGCCTTCTTTCGTACGAGGTCCCGAGAGTCTCTTAATTTCCTGACAGAAATTAACGTAAAAGTTCTGAGCAGTACTCAGTAACTTTTATTCCGAGAATGGGTAAAAAGTTTGTAGTCGTGTTGACTTCAGCAGTTTGTCCGTTTTGGAAGCGTGTGCATCGGTTTTAATTACATGCCTTGTTTACTGTTCAGCTGACAAGCCTGTTACTAAAGAAAGTCCCTGTGTGGTTGACTGAAAACTGATTGCTCCATGATTATGGGCGTACTCCGCCAGCACCCCATGCTCCCCGGTAGTCTGCAAGTAGTCAGTAGTTAACACAAAATTTTTCGGGTTAATCATACTCACTGGACAAGTTTTCTAGACGCGGTTTTCAAACAGGCAATGCAATTTCTGTGTCAGTCGTTATCGAAAGTTTTTTTTGTTTTTTTTCCCCCCCCCCTACATCAATGACAGGCTTTGCTCTCCGTTTCAGGTTCTGGATGAACGGTTGAAGAAGATCTCTGTTTCAAAGCCAGAAGAGGAAACGGGGTATTTTATTTTTATCTGGCTTGTTCTTCCTTCCAATTGGGTGTTAATCAAACCATGGCAAAATACATTTACTGCAATCGTGAAGTTTGCAAGTTAATGCAAAATTACTGTTATTTATGTTGATATTATAAATTTATGAATGAAGGAAACAGCCTGTGTCAAAGATTAAGTTGACAGACTCAGTGAAACTGATTGAAAGCTTTTTTTAAATGTTTGATCTAACATCTTGTACAAGTTGTTCTAGCCTTGTTGCTGGTTTTCTGTTTCCATATCGCTTACCTTCCACTCAACGGTTGAACTGGTGTTCCCCATTACAGTACACACACATATATATATATATATATACATGTGCATATTTGTGCACAAAACTCCTAAATTGAAGCACATATTTGAGAACAGCGCATCACAGGGGACGCACGCTTTCTTGTCTCGCCCAGACAAAGAGTACTTTTGCAACTCTCTCTCCCGGAAGCCTGATGAACAAACAGCAATCTGTAACTAGCAGCGGACACTTGCAGTATTGCATTTCCGCTGAGCCATTGTGTGCAACAGACAGAATCTTCTGTATGGACCCTCCAAATTTACAAAAGGACCCTAAAAAATACGGAGAGAGGATCTCAAGGACCCTTGTATTTTCGAATCACAGGAACACTTCCTCCCTCCCTCCTCCCCCCACCCCAGCCCATCTGAAGAAAAAAGCAAGAAGGAAAAGCATGTTTATTTTTGCTGTTTTTTTTGTTTCAGCTCCACCTCCAATGCTCCCATCATGATGAAAGAAGACACTGGCCGCACAGAATACAAACCGCAAGTTCGAATTCTAAAGCGCGATCCCAATCCCACTGCTAATAGCTTACCAGGCAATAGTCCAAGGTATTGCACTCAGTAATGGTGTGGTTTATTTGAAAGTGGACAATACATGTATATATTTCTTTATTTGGAATAAGAGAAACTCCAGAATGAGAGAGAGGTACCGAGACTCAGAGAGAGAGAGACATAGAGAGAGAGAGCTCGGAAAGGAAAGCTGGCACCCTTCTGACCGGACCCCTCTCTTAATGTATATATTTAATTTGAAATGAAGCCAAGGTTGCATAGTGGAGGTATGGAATGATGGAAAATTTCGTAGAAGAAATGGTTGTCCTATTAAATGGAGGTTGTACCAACGTCATTTTGGGGATCCAGCTTGCATAGATCTTACAGTACAGCGTATTGTTTGCAGCTGTTACTGTTAGACTTTGGTTTTCTTGTTTCACACAATCTTTTTTTTTAATTTGAGTTTGCCTGTTTTTCTAATGACAAGCTCTGTTGTGTATCAGACTTGCCAAAGTAAACAAACCAACGAAGACGCTTGAACAGCGAGAGGCTGAATATGCGGAAGCTCGACTTCGGATTTTCGGCTCGGCAGACTCAGAAGCAGATATTAACAGCAGCAACAATGCTTCAGACACGGGCGCACCTGCATCCACGGACGGGTAAGGAAAAAAAAAGACAGAGTGATTTGCATTTGCAGGAACAAGATCCTGATTTTGTTTTCTGTTTACAACATGAGTCAAAAGTGCATTTTGATGATATTCAGTGCATTTGGAATTAATATGAGTCTCACTATGCTACTCTTTCTGGTCTTGTATTGTCAAGAAAAAGAGCTGTCCAGTCCAGTTAGGCAAAACTGGCTCTTAACTGGGCACTGCGGAGCGCCACAGTGCTGGACACAGTTGTGATTTTTGGGGTGTCCGCCTCTGTGGCGTCATCACAGTAACCTGAATTTTGTATAGCCACAACTGTGACTGTGGTTTCCACAACAGATTCTGATTGGCTGTACTACGTCACTCGGCACGCAGATACGGCAGACAGTGTATCTTCAATCGGTTTGTCACCGAGCACAGCTGTGTTCAGTTTTGTAGTTAGTATACACACCGAGCGCAAACGACTGTGATGTGCACATGTGTGTTTCGTGCGCTGTGCCCAGTTAAGAGCAGGCTTAGCAGTTAACGCCTTAAGACTTCACCAGTGCTAAAAATGAAACGGTTACTATACTCTGTGGGATGCAGTATCATCAGTATGCAGCATACGTATGACACTGTATACCATGTACCTTGTTGCTAGTGAAACACTCTATTTTCCATGCATGCATGGCTTCATATTCCTAGGCTCTGTTATTAATAAGAGAAATGTCCAAGCTGAAACTAAAAGAATAGGACATATCCTGAATCTTGTCCACTGTGGTGCTGAAATTATGAGACGATATGTTCACCTTGGTAAGAATGTAATCGGAACCGGCCCCCGTAGTGTAGTGGTTAGCACTTCGGACCATGGACTGGGAGACCCGGGTTCGAGTCCCAGCCAAGGCAAGCGGGATTTTTCCTACATAGGTCGGCTCCTACCAGAGCGGGGTGTGCTATGGGCCACAGTGGGGAGGCTGTTGCTACACAGCCGAAATTCACCACTTCGCGGGTGCGACTTTGGGAAGTGCTTTCCTTGGTATGACACGTCTTATGATGTGGATGATTACACGGCCGGCACCGCAGGTGCCGTAGTTCCCAGACCTGGTTAATGCCGGGATATTTATGACAGGAAGCGTGGAATGCAGCCCTCCTCGCAGTCCCAAGCCACACGGACTTCCATAGCATCATCTTACCATCATCCTCATCTCCATCATCATGTATGATAAAAATTGCCACAGCTTCTGAACCCTCCGTGGATTCCACCCATCACCTGGGAGGAACACAAATGGAACTTGCAAAAAGAGTTGTGGCAGCAAAAAAAAAAAAAAAAAAAAAGGGAAAAAATGTAATGGGACATTTTGAAAATGTGATTGACCGATGGCCAGAGCGGATATGAAGACCTGCAATCTTTACAGGTCATGCAATCCTGGAAAAGTCATGAAATTTAAAAATAGCTTTCCCAGGCCTGGAAAGTTATGAAATTACACTGTATCTCAAGAATCATGAAAAGTCATGGAATTTTATGCAAGCCATTTTGAGCCAAACAGTGAAACAGTCAGCCTGGTGCGTGATTACTTACTGGACTGATTGCCCAAAATACCAACAAACTGCCTTCCCATGAGGCTGATGACTAACTCTGAACAATGGTCTTGCTGACAGTGATAGCTTGGATAAGCTCAGAATTTCTACCCTCGCGTGTGTCAGGGCTGAGCTTTAGCGGGTGCCCGAGGCGCCTAAAAATCACGTCGGGCTCCCTCGGATCACAGTTTCAATCGCCCAGCTGGTGCCTTGATATTTCCCGGCCTGATCGGTAGATTCCGCTTACTGACACACCTGCACTGGACTGGTAATACGCGGCAATACACACGTACGTCGCTGACTGACCGCCTCAGCGTCCAGAGCTCTCATTTCACCATCGCGCAGACTGGTTTAACAATAGTGCAGATACAGCAAAATTTCTCATCAAAGAGTCGGGCTCCTCGAAAAATTGTTGGGCTCCCTCAACTTCCCTGGTTGGGAGCCCGACCGGCTCCTTAGTCGGGCTTGCTAAATCTCAGCCCTGGTGTGTTAGTGTGAAAGAAGTTGTCACGGAAAACAGGAGAGTTAGCCTCAAAACGTCATGAATAGAAAACTGAAAAGTCATGAATTTCAGAGACTGTGAACGTGTCTGGACCCTGTATCAGACTATGGATCACTATGAGCACTGGTAGGACAGACTATTATAAAACTGATACATTTTGTCATTAACATCAGGGTATTATGTAGGCCTCTATCAAGTATCATCTGCATATCTATTTGTTTGTTTGTTTATTAGGCTGGCAAGAGGAGCCAAAGTGGAGATCAACAAGTCACCAAACAGTGTTGCTGTCTTGCGGCAGCCAAAAGGGCCCGATGGATCAAAAGGCTTCAGCTCAACAAGATAACACGATGGCACCACACGTCTTTTCCTGTAGTTTCAGCTTGTACACATGGTGTTACTTACAGCCTGTGACCCTCTCGCATCTCGTGGACATTCTGCGCCACCCCGGGAGACAGAAGTGTATGCCCTTCAGAGCAGAAGACTTTGTGAAAACCAGTAGACCCTGTGCCACAGATTTCAGTAATTATTTGCAAGGTGTGAATTGGTCTTGGTCCTGTGGGAGTGAAGGAGTGCTTAACCCAATGTCGACCTGGACCACATACTGTGGAACTCCCCCGTGACGTATGCACAACCCTTGCCAACCGGACAATTTTAGCAATTTTTAGATTTTTTTAAAAAGAGATCTTCCTCAGATGTTTCCAAATTGTGTTTGATGTGGTTTGGAAGATATCATAAATACTTTTATGGAAAAATAATTTTGATTGGGAAAATTTAGGTATAGCGGCCACAGTGTGAGGGGAGATAACATGGGTTGTGGGTGCTGGGTAACAGCATCTTCACGTGTCAGCGCCCGGGGTCTAGGTGTGAGGTTGGCAACGGTATGCAAGGGCTCTGCACAAACGCTGGGTGCATGGTTGTGAAAAAGCCTCATGGTTGGGGAGAGAGTATGCCAGTCAAGCTGTAAGTGGATAATGGGGCACTTGTTCGTCGGTTACTTCCACCTACCGCAGGTTGAACTGCAGCCCACCTGGCAAACCATCCATGCCCACTGATGGAGGTTTAAGCTTGCACTCTGTGCGGTGTCCACTGAACTTATCATCTGTGTGACCCAGAGATGAGATTGATTACCCTGAGGTGCAAGAGCTTACACATTCTGTGAATCTTGAGGTGTGGAGAACACTTACAACAGTATCATGAGCTGTCAGGAATACAATTGGCAGAAGTCATTATCACACTGCAATAAGTCAGCGTCCATGCACACCCCTGCAGTGAGGCTTTACTGTTGAGTTTTCAATCCTCCCGTTACCAGTACCGGCTCTGATTGTTTGCTGCCTTGGAAATATCCTGAGAAGTGTTTTTTTGTTGTTGTTGTTTTGTTTTATTATTTTGTTTGTTTCAGTTTTCAGTGGTAGTTATAGCCAACAGATTGACTGTACAGTGTTTTATCTTGCTAAAATTCAAGAGATAGCTTCAATAGTATAACTGGTGACATAGGTATCAGGAGCCTCAATTTTATTATTTATCAGAAGGAAAAAAAGAGCAGTCTTGTTTTCAAACAGTTTCTAGGGAAAATACAATTTTTTTTATATAACATTAGCATGTGATTTCCAAGGAATATCCAGCGGTTCTGAGGTCAGCAGGTACATGATCAACATGCCCCTTTCTTCAAATAACAATTTACATGTTCGCCAATGACTAATAATCATGATGACAATGAAGGCGGTGCAAAGCAGGAAAGTGACAGTGGTTGTGGAGCCCCGAAGGGTGATGTGCAAAGGCGTAGGGTGAATGGAGTGTGTGTCTTCATCGTGACGAATGTTTTTCATGAGCGAGTTTGAGAATGGATTGATCAGCTGATCTCTCTGCATGTTGTTACCCCAACCCCCCGTCCTCCCCCCACCCACGTTTTCATCCTAAATCATTGTGGATCCATATTGTAATACTTGTTTTGTTGAGAGGGAAAGTGTTCCACGGCAAAGATGATCAGATGTGTACATGTAGAAGTGTGTGAAGGTTTTATTAAGTTTTAAATGCTATGATCCTGCAGCTTGGCTTATCTGCTTCAGACGTTGGCTCTTTTAGAGAGAAACAGAATGAAATACATGATCCCACCCCACCCCACCCTCCTTCACCTCCTATTGTTTCAGCATTGTGTGTTTTTAAATCATGAAAATGTGAGGCGGAAGTGTAATTATTAATGTTTACCCACCTTGTATGAATGTTGTGAAGCATGTGAGAGAGTGTTTGCCTGTGTACAAATGTAAATATGCATACATGTAGACACAGCTGTACATGCTCCGGTGTAGAACTCGAGGCAGAGGTTTATTTTCATTAAGTGCTTGCCGATTGGTGTGTCCATGTTGAAAACCACAGAGTGAAAATTGGAGGGAGCCTCCTCTACTGTCGGTTTCGTGTACAGCATGTATCTGTGATAAACAAGAAATTATGAAATGTCTTGCAAAGCGCGCTTTTTTTTTTTTTGCATGGCGAGACTGTTGTGTACAGCTGTTGTTTGACAGGCAAGCTGACAACTGTGGAGGATCATTTCAAGACTGCATGTATCTGTGAAGTATTATGACCACATCTTTGTCATTAAGTGCTTGTGAAGCAACTTCTACTTTGGGTACTGTTTTGATTTCCCAGCTCACCCCTAAAAGATGGATTTGCTTGTAGTTTTAAAGGACAGGGTTGGTTTGCAGATATTTTGAAATTTTTCCGTCAAACAGGGTTGCAAGTCAAGCGGAGTGTTTCAGGCGGAGTGGAAATGCTTTCAACCGTCTAGGGACGTGGGAAAAAAAGATGACAGACAATGAGACGTGGCCGGTATTCAGAATACACCAAAACTTTATCAAATGTATATATATATTAGAAATGTTTGTCACCGTGGCCCCATTGGTATGAACATGTTCATGGAAAGGTTATTATACAAATGTAAAATGTTAACTATGCCCCAGGATTTGGTAGGAAGACATGCTGGTGTTTGTTCTTAATATCTGCAAATGCAGCCTGTGTTTCAGTCTTGTTCATGCTTTCAGGTGCTTTTTTTCCATCATTCACAAGATAACCTGCTGGTAGATGATGTACAAAACAAAAGCAACAACAAATTCTTCTTAGATTTTAAGGAATGTTAGTGCAAGTGTATGTGTGTGTGCATGTGTGACACATTTGCTTCCAAGAACTCATTTGGGTGATATATAAATCATGTCGTTTGAAAGAAGGACAATTAAATCATCTTGAATCACATATATATGTATGCTCTTTGTCGAACAAATTCTACAAGTTTTGGTCAGTTCTTTGGCTGTGATTCCTGTTCATGTACTTATATCAAATGTGCTTTCTGAAAAAAATATTTTATGAAGAGGCAGGACTGTGACTGTCTGGTAAGGTCAACACTTTTCTCTCTTCTCCTATCTAACAGATCTCTGTATCACTGTCAGTGTGTAGATCATCTCTGTCACTGTCCGCGCTTACGCGGCTTTGAGCCCTAAAAAGTCACCCTGTCGCTGTTTCAATTATGATATTGCCTTGTCACACTACTTCTGAAGCGGCGAAGTTGATTAAATAATTACTGATCTAGACTACAATATAATGCATTTTGTTGACGTGGTGGCATTTGGGCGTAATTTGATTTTGATAATAGTGCAAGAGAAACATAAACTGGCTGTCATCCTGTGCTGTTCTCAAAACAGTTACATCAAAATTCCACAACGACAACGATTTGCCGAGGTATTACGATGTCAAGATTTATATTTAGGTCCCAAGCTTCGTTTGACTTTCCACCTGGGAGATTTACCAGTAATATTTCATGTAAATTTGCTGTGGCCAGTGCGGTACCGATTGGCATGTACTTATGACTTCCGTCATCATTTCTCATTTACACTAATTACAGTGAAGAGATTCATCAGTCCACATTTAAAAAAATTAAAAAAAAGACCATCCTTGGTTTGATGTTTCACAAAGTGTGCTGTGTATGACTAGTTTGTATTGCAAGCAAACCGTCAAGTCATGTACAGTTTTATTTTATATGTGTGTAAACAAGTCATGTCGGCTATCGGTGTCAGTGTATATATATATATATGTGCTTCATGCTATATGTGCTGTCAGCAAAGAATATTGGGAAAGTGAATGAACTGCGTTGTTTTGCAGTATTACTATGGCAGTGTGTGTGTGTGCGTGTGCGCGCCCTTGTGAGAGAGATGACACAAGAATTTTATTCAGTTAGGCTTTTTGGCCTTTAACTGAGGGGGGGGGGGGGGGGGGGGGGGGGGGGGGGGGGGGGGGGGGGGGGGATAAGTGTGTATTTTGGGGTTGGGCTGGGGAAAGGGAAGAGAGCATTGCTGTAACCACAGAGTTATTATTTAACCACAAGCTGTATTTTCATATTGTAAAGCGTGTGATGCTCCTCTGTGGACAGTTTTGGCCCCTCCAACACAGTGTATATAAAATGTAAACACCGAAGTAGTCTTGGGCAGAAAGAGGGTGCTGCATGACAATTCAATAACAGTGGTTTGTGTGTATATATATAAATGTTATTTGCTGGTCCTGACATAACTCCTAGGGAGGGGGGGGGGGGGATAAGATATGGCCATGTGCAAAATAAAGATGGAAACTACATGGCGCATTCTTGTTTTTGTTCATGTCTGGCATGATCGTGCATTGTCAAATATGCTCAGGTGCAAAGCCCGGCACCTAAAAGGAAGATGCAAGTCATAGACTTGCTGGTTGGTTGGTTGTTTTCTTAAAGGCCCCAACTCTTTGCCAGCTCCAGTGGTATTCCTCCCAGGTCACGGGTGGAATCCATGGAGGGCTTGGAAGCTGGGACAGTTTTTATGATACTCATTATTATGCATGAGGCTGAGGATGATTTGATGATGATGCTATGGAGGTCCATGTGGTTTGACATGGCCGCATTCCATGCTTCCTGTCATAATAATCCCCCTGGCGTTAACCAAGCCTGGGAACTACAGCACATATGGTGCCAGTCATATGTAATCATCCACATCATGAGATGTGTGATAACAAGGGAAGCACCCTCAAAAGTCGCACCCGTGAAGTGGGTGAATCTCGGCTGTGTGGCAACACAGCCTCCCCACTGGGGCCATAGCACACCTGCTCTTGGTAGGAGCTGACCTGGGTAAAAAAAAATTCTGCTTGCCTCCGCTGTGACTTGAACCCGGTTCTCCCAGCCCATGGTCTGAAGTGCTATAACCACTACACTAGCCTTGCGCAAACGGGAAACTTGAAACAGCCCAGACCTCTTCCAGTCAGGGAGTGACCACAGCACTTAATGAGACACTTCACTTTGTGTTGAACCTTCTGTTGGCTCCTCGCCAGCTTGCGAGAGGCTGTAACTGTAGATGTAAGTGACACAGTGTATGACACGACCAAAACAGCTGACGCCACGGTGACCAAATTATCATCAACATGCAGTCTCTGGTCTTACAAAAATAATTCAATAGCTGAAGTAGAATTGGTAATTATTTTCTTTGGAAAACAACAATTAAAAAACCAAAATAAACCCCAGCCAAGTATGGTCTTCACTTTAAGCTATAATTCTGACTGAAAGCCTCTTGCATTCAGTAGGGCGATGGTCAAACGTTTATGGTCACTAATTTGACAGACATAAACAGCACAACCTTCCAAATTATGGTCCTTCCAAATAATTCTCATAATTGTGGCAAATCTTCATAGAAAACAAAACTACAAATGGCTCACTGTCATTAGTTAGTTGGCTTTTACCTATGGGCAGATAACTTCTGGCGCGGACTTCGAGCGTAGAAACGGCTGATCACTGCTCCATTTGGAATCAGAATAAATTGAAGTTTTGTGAGTTGTGGCGTCCAGACATGGCTGAAGCGGGGTGATCAGAGTCTTGAAGAAGAATACCAAGTGTTGAGCGCACGTCAGGTAAACACCACTGAAGCTCAGCATTTGTTTTGAATGTTTTGGAAGTGGGTGGCTGCTCGAGGAGCCAGTTAGTGACAATATCACATCTATTAATGATACATCTTTATATACACAGGGTTCGCGCTAGGATTTTTCAAAACCAGTTCCCTCACCTCCTACCCCGACCGTTTTTTAGCGACTCTGAGCAAAAACCAGTCCCTGTGAAAAAATTCCGGTAGCACTGCAAATAATGATGTAAATTTTTGCAAGCACAATTCAGAGAGATAAGGCAAGTGCCGCTAGTCAAGCCTGGGCCACAAAATTTGTATGAATGATCAACATTTTTTTCTTTTTTTCTTTTTACGATCAGCCTGTTCATTTTTTTTTTCCTCCCATAAATCTGTAACCAGTCCCAGCAAAATAAAACCAGTCCCCCGGACTGACAGCTAAACAATTTCCAGTATTTCCTCTCTATAACCAGTAATTTACTGGTAATTGCCAGTTAACGCAAACCCTGTATACATGTATATGACACTCCCATAATATGTAATCCGACACTGTTACAGGAATGCATTTTAATTATTTATATTTTTTTTTACTACCCCACAGTGACACACACAAACGACACAAACACTTCTGCCCTGAAAGTGTTGAGTATTTTGTTCACCATCAGTGACGAGTGGGGAAAAAAAATGCTGCTGAGTAAAATTTGAAAGTTACTCACCAGATCTATGCAAGTGCAGTAAAATGGTCCCACCATGGTGAGTAAAATACTTGCCACTTTAGGGCTGGTTAGCCTGCTGCTTGTACAACTTTGTTCACATCCCCTTCTTCCCCCTAAGTGGCAAACCACACCCAGCTGACCTGTGTGTTTCAAATTCAAGTTCAAATGCACTTTATTCATCCCGAAACGGGCAATTGAGATTTATATATATATATA